>JAWNZC010000259.1:847500-1002500 GCA_035771165.1 Paragorgia papillata
ATCTTGCATTTTTGCACTTTTTACTTCCGCTAATATTCATACGTGTGTTGTTAGCCGTGTGACCGGTACAATTTGAAAATGGAACAAAATCCTGCCGTTTAGCCCTTGCGTTTACACGATACCGGCACAAACATGACATGAAAACGGCACAAAATGAAGACTGGTTCCTTGACCGCATGAAATGAAAACGGACGCTAACCGGTATCGTGTAAACGCCCGTGCCGTAACAGTAGATGACGGTAATCACGATATATACGACCACAGTATTCGGGTCAGCAGTATTCACAAAGTCTTCTTAATTCTCATTGGAAGAGAATGGTTACATGCTAATCCGTCATTATATTATACCGGCACCGTGTAAACGCAAGGCTTTTGGGGGCTGTATTTACACACCGGCATGATTTTGTTCCGTTTTCAAATTGTACCAGCATTGTGTAAACGGTGTCTGAGTGAGGCCTTGAGGCATGTTGTAAGTTCTTTGCTCCTTTCACTTTTGGAGTTGGACAAAAAGTTGAACAGCTTTGCCTTTTGATCAAGGTGTTCTTGCACGTTGTTGGTAGATTTTGAAAGAGACTGACTGACTTTGTCGTTAAACAGTGATCAGATGTAGCTGAAAACTGACTTGATCGTAAATATTTTTACCAGTGTGAGGTATATGCACCACATTCAGCCTTCGATTCAGGCTCCGCGTACTTGTCAGTAGACCGAGTGAACGCCTGACCTAGGCGTCTTTTTAAGTAAAAATTGGAAAGTGGAACATTCTAAAGTCTGTGTATTTAGTTGCTTTTTTACATACTAGACTGGGACAGCGTGAAAGCAAAATATGAAAATGTAGGTCCATATTTAATGAGCATTGGTCAAAGCCTGTAAATGAGACACAACAGAATCCACAGATAGACGTCTTGGACGACTATCAGAATTGATCACAAGAAACAAATGTATTATATTCGCCTTTCAAGTTTCAATGTATTGGAAAAGCTGCCAACAGCTGCGTTGAAATCGACAATAAAGAATTGGAAATAGAATATTTGTAGCGGAAGCGGAACGTATCGGATTAACCCCGTTTTACAGACACACGCAACAAATTTCGGCACTGCACATACACGATGCCTGAAATATGTCAACAACGAATCAACGAAACGAAAAACTACAAAATAAGTTACTCTGTCATTTCAAGAGGTCTTTGCGTTTGGGGTCAAGAAAGGGGATTTCGCTGCCAAACAGAAATATAACATTTTGCTTTTCTATTTTTCTCCTATACTTCATAGAACGCTCAAGAACTGTCTGAAGATTGAATTTACTTCAATGCCCACAGTGCTTTTCCTCTATGCCGTTACTCGTGTCTTTCTCGATGGCATGGAGGATTTCTTAATCCTACCGACGGCTTGGTACTATATTGCTTCGTTTGGGCAGACAAAACTTTTTCTCGGCGCAACTTTAGCCGCCTATTCCTTTGGTGTGATGATTTTCGCGCCAATTTTCGGACGACTGGACTACAGACTTCGAGCCACAAAAACCATCCTCGTGCTTTGCGCTGTGATTAGATTTCTTGCAAATCTACTCTACTCGATTCCAGTCTCCGAATACTTCCCCCTGTTTGGCCGTCTCATAAGTGGAATAGCCGGGGGATCAATTGGAACTCTGTATGGTCTGATAGCAAAATACACGGACAACAAAAATCGTGCCAAGGCGTTCCTAATTTTTGAAGGATTGTTTGCCATTGGACAATCGCTCGCTCCGACGATTGGTAGTTTTGTGACGTTCGACGCTAATATTTTCGGCTGGAAGATTGGACCAGGAAATTCTCCAGGGCTCATGTTGGCAATCTTTTGGTTTTTCATGATTTTCCTAACGCTTGTTTACCAAGAAATCTGGGAGACGAAGACTCCTTTTCCAGTTGCGAGAAAATCCAGTTGGATTCGAAAAACGACGATGGAGTCGATCTTGAATCGAAGCTGAAACCGGATAATCCACTCAAGCTAATCGATTCCAAAATTTCTTGTTTGTATTTCATGGCATTCGGTGGTGTTTTAGTCTCCTGTATCATTTCGTTTTACACGCCGTTAATAGCAGTTTATCTTCTCAACTTGAAGCTTATCCACGTAAAAGTGCTGTTTTTGAACGGAATACTGGTTGTTCTTATCGGCTATTTGGCTAACTACCTCGCGTCGGAGTACGTATCTGAAATTAACCTGATCGTCGTTTGGCTTGCTTTGCAAATCTTTCCAATTATTTTAATGTACTATTTTGCTCTCACGTGGAACAATGCCAATTCGGTGTTCGAGCCCTATCTTCTGTTGCTCTTTATCTGTCTTGGTCTCATACTAAAGTTTAACTATCCCCTTATTTCCTCTTTACTGTCCAAGGTAACGGACTTAAACCACGCAGCCTTCTATCAGAGTCTATGTTCTACTGTTGCTCATTTTGCAGTTGTTGTCAGTCGTTTGATAGCAGGTTTAACCTTCACCAAGACATTAATGACGTCCCCGTCTATCGGGCTTACTTGTTTTTGGATTTTTGAAGTCGTTTGGTTGTCTGTGGAATATCGAAGACTTATATAGGTATATGGCGAACAAACAAACAGAGCAAAGTTACAGGCAGAACCACTAATACCGCTAAAGGGCGTGGCCTGCTTAGCGAACAAACGAACGAATTAACTTACAAGCAGAGAGAGTAAAGAATTTTAGTAATCTGAATAATTTCAGGAAGGTAAAAATTTCAGAAATTTTAGGGTAGTGAAGAAATTTAGGACTGTTAACAGCAACAACATTAACAACAACGACAACAACATTAACAACAACAACAACCAGAACAATAACAACAGCGACAACAAATTAACGACATCAACAAGAACAACAACAGGAGCAGCAACAATCAGCACAAAAGGGTTAAAACACGGAACAACAACAACAACAACAACAACAACAACAACAACAACAACAACAACAACAACAACAACAACAACAACAACAACAACAACAACAACAACAACAACAATAACAAAGCAACAACAAAGCAACAACAACGACAACGACAACGACAAGAAAACAATTAACCAGGACACCACTAACAACAACAGCACGATGGAAACGATGAGGGTGAAAGTTGGACAACATAACATGGCTAACAGCACAGGGACCTCCTTTTTCTACTTTTTTGTCTGTTTTTCTAAGTTAATTATTTTGTTGTATAGACAAAGAAAACAACGTGCTAATGGCTAACATATCGAAAGCCTCTTATTACTGCTGGTGTACGGGGAATTATTTCTCCTTATGATTTATTAATATGTTTTTAAAAGAATTAAAACTTATTCGGTTGTATTATTATTTTATTATCCCCGAGCCCGGGCGTAGGGCCGAAGGCCAGGAACCCGGTGAGGGTGCTAATCTCGATACGCGTGGAGTCATTTTACACGCGTGGACAAGCGTGATATGCGAACAAATTTCTGTGATCTGAATATTTATTTATTTCTATGCATGGTAGGATTGTGGGGAACTGTATGTTCTTGGCAAAAAGACTTCAGAAAAGGCTTTTTTTATATCTCGTTCAAAAGGACAGAAACAAATCAACATTTACGTATAAAACAGAACAAAAAAAGAAGAAAACCCATCAAACCGAAACTCGAAAGAAGGAAAAAGCAATAGGGAAAAACCAACGAAGAAAAAGGCCGAAAAGGTTAAGCTTAATGTAAAAATATTGAGCGGCCGCTTTCAGTATTAAATCACGAACATTTACTATAAGTAATACTGTTCGAGTTTCCCTGTTCTTAATAATGTATCCTGTCACTATTTATACAGTAATTTTGTTTTCTATTTTGTGTGTCGTCCTTGAAGTATTTTAAACGTATCCGTTATGTTCTCGCTTGCCCGTTGTATGTTTTACTTGTGGCTGCATGTCTTCTTATCTCCTTTTAAATATTTTTATCAAGGGAAAGCTACTTATAACTTAGCGTAGCTTGTTTATAATTTGGCATAAAAATCGGAAAAGGAGCAATTTTTCGTCTGTAAAACATGTAAATGCTGCATGTCAAAATATTACAGATGTATATAAACTAAGGTGAAAACAGTTTCAACACTTCAGATTTTGGGATGAAATTTGTTTTTGCTATTCTAAATGAATTTGAAATGTTTGAGTAGTTTTCAATCAATTCAAATATGCAATGCCTTTGAAAAATGCAAATATTTTTAGTTGCTCAATGTTCTTTGTAAACATGGAAAGAAAGAACTGTAAAATATTAAGGACTTATTAACCAAGTGCGAGGTCTGTATGGGAAAGTATTTGCCTGAGGTTTTCGTACAGACCGAGCAAACGAGGTTAATAAGAAATTTATTATATGGCTATTGGTTCATTCTATTTTTAAGTTTCGAGCGTTGTTTTTGTCTTCGGAGTATGCTGTTTACCTTACCTGTTAACTTTTTCGTGTCGCTTCTTGGCCTTCTTGTTTACACCAGTTCGCCTTTTATTTATTTATTTGTCATGTTTTTAGATAAACAGCTTTAAAGAAAACCAGCAGTAATGTTCCAACACTTTTTATTGTTCTGAATATTTGAATAAAGATACCTAGTTCTATTTAATTTGTATTCAAATCAACTCAGAAATTTTCTCGCTAAAAATTACAGGGCCGAGAAAAAAGCGTATTGACCCGAGGTCAATATCGTAAAACCCCAATCTCTCGGGAACCAATCAGCGTGCGTCGTTTTGCGTACGGACCGGAAATCAAACCCAGCCATATAATAAAACCCAAATATTTTGTTGATAGTTTGACGCCTGCTTCGGTAGACTGGTGGTAACTTCGTCGGTTCGCATGCGAAATGGTCGAGTTCACAAAACGTTCTGAATATTGTCTTGAAATTTTTCTTTGTTATTTATTACCTTTTTCTTTAAAAATTAGAGTTAAACAATTTTTTTTATTTTAAATATTATACTTTAATTAAAAGTTTAAAACTATATATCTTGAATTCTTCCAACACGAGCGACTATTTCCAAGGCTACCAATGAAAAAGAGCGCGAAGGTGTAATTTCATTAATTTAAACCTTTTTTCTAATCAGAGGAACAGGTGGGCAATTTGTCTGCACATGCGCGGCAAAAATACGTGGATTTCGCGTGGGTTCGTGAAACGCGCGGGACGCATTCCCGTCCGCGCTATAATTGAAAGGAAATAAACAAAATGCTATATTCAATGTCGAATTAATCTATATACCTGGCCCATTTTTTACCGAATGAACTACCGACTCAGCAGTTCAATTGCCAACCAAAGATTAATTAAAATCACCTTCTGAATTCCCCACAGTCAACGGTTGAAAATGCGTTCCTCCAGAACTACACAATAAGCTTGATGTGTGATAAAATCACATAGTTGAAAAAAGATATGTAGAAATAATAGTCAAAGCTTTCAAAAGTTGCCGTTGACAAAACCAGTGTGGTTTTTTGATCAGTCTTCAAACCCACTATATTCTGCTTGCGCTGACCATCGTGAGAGATTTTTGAATGTGTTACCCATTTCTCCCAAAGATAGTTTTGATTCAGGAAAACAGATGAATAAAAATAAACTGCCTTAAAGCTATTTTGAAAGTAATGCTAACGGCTAGATTTTTTGCTATCGTTCGTCAAAGAGGAGGGTTAATATAGATGTTTTCGGTGAAAATAGAGTGATTCGATCAACTCATGTTCGCAAGAAAAGCTTTGAAATGAATATGTAAAGCACATTTTGGGAACATAAAAGTAGGAACTAAATATCTGACCTTATCTTGAGGTAAAAGAAAACGTTTAATCGATCCTGTGAGCTCGAACAGAAAGGACAATAAATTTTCTTTAACATCATCTTCGTAAAATGCCATTCTTGATCCGCTGCTCCGATTACGAAGCTTTTCAGCTTAAACGAAAAACACCAAGTTGAATTAACAGCAAATCGCTGGATCGACAAGCTTGGAAGGCATTTTAAAAACGAAGAAACGCCCAGAGAACGCGCTATTAAAATCGTATTTTGTCTTTCGCATGAAGAAAATGTCCACAAAGAACAAATACGTATGTATTTTACACTTTAGCTGAAACCATTTTTTTTGGCAAAGAGTTTCTTTCGTCATGATCGTGATCGCTTAAAAACTGTATTTCGCAATCCAACCGAACTTATAATGATTATATAATTTGCTGACGTAAATTTAAATAATTTGAATAATTGAACAGGTTAATTACCAGTACCCTGCTATCCGAACTGCGCAAGTTGTGGATTTGATAACATATATAGATATGTATAGGTATTCAATACGCAGATACTACGGGTAAAAGTCCATGGCAAAAAAGTCCTGCATTCATGAAGCGGGTTTTACATTTCTCGATTATGCCGACACATTTGTTTATAGAAAAAGATGGCTAAAAATTTCAGAACTACGCATTGTTGAAGTACATCGAGTACGTATGTTGTTAGAAATTTTATAAGCTTTCATTCGGTGTATAGTTCAAACAGTTTAGTGTTACCTGTAACTTTTTAAAATGTTCAAAATGTGCACACCATTGTTCGTAAAATAAGAATTATGATGGGAAATGGACTCTTCACAAGTGTTTACATAGAATTTTGGATATTGTTTTTAAATACTAAACGCACAGGCCTGAACAACATATTAAACATAGGATACTGTGAAGTGCCATTCATATCAGAACTTTTAATTTTCTTGCCGGGAAGTATTTAAAAAAATAAAAAAACATTATTTTGGTCTGGACCGTCTGAAATGGATGAATTTCTTAAGTTTGTTTTACTTTTTATTGTTTTGGTGTTTGCTATATTAACCTCAGAAAGACTTCTGGTATGAACCTCAGATATTTCTTAAACAAAATCTAATTCAAATATGAAAGGAGTGGAAAAGTTTGCAGATTTCTAGTTGAAGTTGAAAACGTTTTTGGTGCAAATTAGTGATCATACCTTTTGAACATATGAAAATATATTAAAAGTTTTATGGTCAACGGTGAGAACATTTTGAACGTTTTAAAAAGTTACAGGTTACACTAAAGTTTGAACTATACACCGAATGAAAGCTTATAAAATTTCTAACAACATACGTACTCGATGTATTTCAACAATGCGTAGTTCCGAAATTTTTAGCCATCTTTCTCTATAAACAAGTGTGTCGGCATCATCGAGAAATGTAAAACTCAGCTTCGTGAGTACAGGACTTTTTTGCCACGGACTTTTACCCGTAGTATCCGCGTGCTGAAGTTTTAATAACCCCGTGGTCAAATAATTTTATCTCCAAAGAATCGTTTTCTAAAGTAAATTACTTATTTACTTAACTAAATATTGTTTATATATATAGAGATAATAATATAAAGTTAATTAAAAGGTCACAAGAAGGCCAAGAATAATTGACTACAGGAGCCCAAGGGTCGCAAGGACGAGAGGACTAATTTCCCGGGGGCACTTACTTTCAAAACGGCCGACTGGCGCATTTTTTTCTGCGAGTGTGGCCCGGGGATTATTCAAGCTCTACTTAAAACTTAAACTCTGAACGAGCAAAGGGAAAGCACGAAAAGGTGAAGCTGTATATTGTTTTAGGTTAAGCGAAAACTTCAAAACAACATAAGGACAAGGTCAAGGTATACTGAAACTGTATATACCGTTCTTGGCGTTTACACAATATATAAATACTAAATAAATATAATTATTTATATTATAATACTAAATAAATGCAAATCCCCTACCGTTAACTTTAAAATGATTTTGAGACCACTGAGTGACGAGATTTTGTTTACCATACGGCGTTTGGTTCCTTCAGGTTCTCTGGTTTCGCTTCAAGATATATTAAATCGGCTGTTTGTTTCTTAGCCCATCTCAATTGACTCTTTCACTATCCTTTTCTTCGTTGTTCGCTTTCAGACCATAAGTCAGCTTAACTAAAGCTAACTTAAAACACTACCTTAGGCTTCTGTAGACGTGATGTTTTTCATTGACTTTGTATACACTTTTTATTATTAAAAATACTCATGGGCTTTGTCGATTTTCTTGGCTATATTTCCAAATTTTCGACTGAGACGTGGTCTGTTTAATACTTCTTTCACTGGAATCCGATTCTACTGAATAGTTTTATCTCAATCTCTATTATAAATGTAATTTTTTAATTCTGCCTTTGCAAAACATGTATGCATAGGGAAGCCATTTAAAGGCTTGCTAAAAATAATCCCTTTTGAAACCTCCTAAAAACAATATATTTTTTACAGCCAGAATTTAATAATGAAATTGGTATGTTCAACTTTATTAAATCAGTTTTATTAGTCATCTTATCCATAAATTATATAATTAACTTGAGGATTATCATTTGTTTTTATATGTGTTTGTTTTTATATTGGCTGTATCAGGGGGTATAGGGGGGTGGGTGGGTGGGGGTGTTTCAAAAAAAGCATGTAAAAGCGGGTGAGGGGTTGTTGCGTTTATGTATTTCTAGTACACGATGTAATGAACTCTGAATCTCGGGATATTCTGCACTGTTATATAGCTGTTTTTATCTAGTTGTAACCATTTGTAACTCAGACTGCTTTTCGTTCATTTATGGTCACGTGGGATTAGACAAATCAAATGTTTCCCGCCCGGGCAATATTGCAACAATTGTTGCTTGCTCGGGCAACAACTGCTTATAGTGAAACTCTAGCTAAAGGCCTAAACCAAGCAAAAATCCAACGAAAACCCAGCTGTATAACAAAGCACTTATAATGTCTGATCTCTTGGGAAACACTTAGTGCTTTAGTTTTGTTTTCCTACGAGTCTCGATGTTTCCCTCGACTTCCTCTCGGGAAACGTCGAAACTCTCAGGGAAAACAAAACTAATTGCATCCTTGCGACCAGACATTAAATGTATACTATTTATCTGTGGGAAAAACAAAATGGCACCACGGCCAGTTTTGCTTTGTTTTCTGAAGCTGAGTGGGTTTTGTTGATAAACAACGCTGATGGACGAGAAAAAGTAACCCCAGTAAAGACCTACCTAATATGAACGAGTTTTCCTTTTGACTATAAGTAACCAATTACATTGTCGATTATCAATTCGTTCCCATGCTCCTTACTGATTAGGGTTAGGGGAAGTGTGACGAAGTAAGATAATTCCAAAAAAAGTGTGAATTATTCTTTTAGTTATTGTAAAATGTAAATTAGGAACTGAATGAATTCCCTCTGTAATTCCCTCGAGATTGGTCGAAAGGATAAAAATGGCGACAAGCTTTAGAACAGGGTAGTGAGAACTCGACAAACGGTGAAGTGAGAACTCTGGTCCAAGAGACGTTGGCGAAGATAGATACGAAGAAGAACCTCTCTTAAAGAATCAACGGTGGTGAAGGAGTCGAAGGCCTTATACGAAAGACCGTAGTTAGATTCGGGAAGATCCACAGAACACTATCGTCAAGGGATTAATTTAGCATCCGAAAGGAGTTACTCGTGCGTAACCGCGAGGCAAAGAGAACCACGAGGAGGCTGAAGAGCTTTGCGGTGTGAGATTAAGCCGAAGTCATCGGCTCACCAAGGCGAAGTTAGCCTGCCTTTCTGCGGCCATTACAGTTGCTGGGTGACCGAAGCAGTTGAGGAGTAGTGATAAACGATTTGACGGGATTTTGACCAAGACCACAAGAGTGATCACGATTCACGAGTTCGAAGGGTTATTGACAAAGGCGTAGTATTTCTAAAGACTCCGGAGCAAACATCGTAAAAGAAGAAGAAACAAAGAAGAGGAAGCTTCGGCCGATCTGAGGGCTTGAGGAAATAGGAACGATAAGTATCGAACGTATAGAAATACAATTATTTGATATCATAGTTTTAGGAATAAGGTAATGGTATAGTAATTTATAATTAAACAGTTATTGCATTAATTATCGTTGAAATATTAAATTATTTTACTCGTATCCCGAGTCTATGCAAGTTGTAGGAAGGGGTGCTTCTCAGGATATATACAGACCGCGTGCATACTCGAAGGTGACGTGAATTCGTCACAGGAAGGTGTTTCTTAGTATAGGTAGGTGATGAACGAGAAAAGTCAACAGAATTAATTAAAAATGTGTCCAACAGGTGTGTTTCTTTAAACTTTTCTAACCATTAATATATATATATATATATATACATACACACACACAAAATTTGTAAAAACTGTTTTGTCGAGAAATATCGAGTACGCCAAGTTACAAGCGGCCCTGTAACCGGGCTAGACCGACCCATATGCATGAACAGCTCTTTAATTTATAGGCGTTTACCAATTTAAATTAGCATCAACGTTTGAGTATCAAGCTGTGGTCTTGAAGTGGACACGCGTATCTGCATATACTGTATAAGACATGGAAAAACTCCGTTCCTTTCTCAAAACGTTTCTAAGGTAGGCACGTTTATAACTCATTTCTTCTCATCTTGCCAAACGTACGTGTGACATAAAGTAGCTGGATTATGTTAGACATGAATTTATAACCAAGTGTTCTAGTGGATCTGAAATAGCCTGTATCTCGATTGTCATCTAACCATGACAAAGACGCTAGCTCTAGTCAGAAACAGAGTTTATCGCCTAGCTTATCCCTATAAACCGGTTCTCTAGCGAGTTCACGGCATAAACGTATACTTGAAGTTGATAAACGTATACTAGGTGTTGATAAATGTATACTACTGTTATTATAAGTAATTTTGCATGGCATTGAGGTTGATTAGTGAAATGTACCCGGGACTTTTGGCTAAACCTCCCTCGGCTTTCTTCATGCTAGATATATACTCCTAGGTATTTGACAATCAGCATGCGGTGGTGGCAGAACGTGTTTAGAAACGTATAGGGAGTTATAGTCTAACTATACACTATATTATAGTATGCACTGTATAAATAAACACCATATACTCTTTCTATCTAAACTGTCTATTCTGCAATACCGCGCCTTACACTAGTAGAGAAACTAGAAATCTAGCGTTAACTCTCTTTGCCTCGCAGAACCATGCACTCGCGTGTGACTTGACGAGTAAAATCATCTGGCGTTAGACTTAAATAAGCAGTCCGTTTCAAACATTGCAAAATCGTGTCGAATTCAATTTCTGTTGCTTGTAACGAATTTTGTTTAGTGAAAGAGACTGAGGAATACAGGGTTGAAAGGGGATAGTTTCTTAATGCTTCATAATTTATGCGTTGTTTTCGACAAGACGATTTCTTTGACGGAATTTTTGCCGCTCTATTGAGATTTGCTCATGTATAACATGCAGGTTCAATTTAACTGACGGCTTCTTGCGAAGTTATCATGATCTTATATTGGCGGTGAAGGCAGTTTCAGATCTAGTGAAGCACCTAAACAATCCAATTATGTCCAACATATCCCAAATACTTCATAAAGACCTGCATGACCCAAACCTATAGGTTAGGGTTTGTGGCAGTGGCGGCATCGGGCTAAATAGGGCACGGAAAATGACATTCTAGAGCCCACTTTCAGTGGTCATTATAGGAAGAATTATAGGAACTGCATTTTCAAATTTCTTTTGGGTCCGCATATTTAAAGCCTGGTTTACATATAATCGCTACGATCGCCGCGATCGCTCAAAAATTTAAACTCGGCGATCGCAACGCTCAACTGATCATGTCTCAGTTTCCATATGATCGCTAAAGCCGCGATGTTTGATCGCGGCCATTGTTTTAATGGTCCGCTGGCATGCATACTGATCCCCAAGATCGCTGAGATTGCAAAATCAGCGTTTCTATATAAAACGCTACGATGGCTGAGATCGAACATTTTCTATCTCGGCGATCGTGGAGATCGTAGCGATCGTTCGGTCAGTGGTTTCCATATGATCGCTGCGATCGCCAAGTTCATTTAATTTTTGAGCGATCGTGGCGATCGTAGCGATTATATGGAAACCAGGCTTAAGGTGTCCGGGGGAATGCTCCCTTGTCACATATGCATACTGCATCGAAAAATGTTATATATCGTTGCTATTATCTAATCACATAAATTCAAAGGAAGCATGTGGGTGTGTTTTTCCCCACAACACTAAACATGAAAATTTTGGAGTGATTATTTTTGATAATAGCAAAGATATATAACTTTCTCCGATAAGTCATTATGTATATGCACTGTGATGTCAAAATATATAATTTGCATATCAAACAAAGGACTGACCCCAGTTACACTATACCGGATTGGTAAATCACAATAACAAAAAAAACGCGCGTTTCTTGCGTTGGGTTTTTCGAAAAAGACTTTTTTCCATTTGGGGTGTCACGATCTTGCGTTTTTGCACTTTTTACTTCCGCTAATATTCATACTTCCGGTGAGTTGTTAACCGTGTGACTGAGTGGAATGAGACCCCCTTTACACCATGCCGGTACAATTTGAAAACGGAACAAAATCATGCCGTTTAGGCCTTGCGTTTACACGATACCGGCACAAAAATGACATGGAAACGGCACAAAATGAAGACGGGTTCCTTGACGGCATGAAATGAAAACAGACACTAACCGGTATCGTGTAAACGTCCGTGACGTAACAGTTTGATGACGGTATATACGACCACAGTATTCGGGTCAGCAGTATTCACAAAGTCTTCTCAATTCTCATTGGAAGAGAATGGTTACATGCTAATCCGTCATTATATTATACCGGCACCGTGTAAACGCAAGGCTTTTTGGGCTGTATTTACACACCGGCATGATTTTGTTCCGTTTTCAAATTGTACCAGCATCGTGTAAACGGGGTCTGAGTGAGGCCGTGAGGCATGTAAGTTCTTTGCTCCTTTCACTTTGGGAGTTGGACAAAAAGTTGAACAGCTTTGCCTTTTGATCAAGGTGCTCTTGCACGTTGTTGGTAGATTTTGAAAGAGACTGGCTGACTTTGTCGTTAAACAGTGATCAAATGTAGCTGAAAACTGACTTGATCGTAAATATGTTCACCAGTGTGAGGTATATTCACCACATTCAGCCTTCGATTCAGGCTCCGCGTACTTGTCAGTAGCCCGAGTGAACGCCTGACCTAGGCGTCTTGTTAAGTAATAATTGCAAAGTGGAACATTCTAAAGTCTGTGTATTTAGTTGCTTTTTTACATACTAGACTGGGACAGCGTGAAAGCAAAATAAGAAAATTTAGGTCCATATTTAATGAGCATTGGTCAAAGCCTGCAAATGAGACACAACATAATCCACAGATAGACGTCTTGGACGACTATCAGAATTGATCACAAGAAACAAATATATTATAATTATTCGCCTTTCAAGTTTCAATGTATTGGAAAAGCTGCCAACAGCTGCGTTGAAATCGACGATAAAGAATTGGAAATAGAATATTTGTAGCGGAACGTAACGGATTAACCCCGTTTTACACACCGAGACACAACAAATTTCGGCACTGCACATACACGATGCCTGAAATATGTCAACAACGAATCAACGAAACGAAAAACTACAAAAGAAGTTACTTTGTCATTTCAAGAGGTCTTTGCGTTTGGGGTCAAGAAAGGGGATCTCGCTGCCAAACAGAAATATAACATTTTGCTTTTCTATTTTTCTTCTATACTTCATAGAACGCTCAAGAACTGTCTGAAGATTGAATTTACTTCAATGCCCACAGTGCTTTTCCTCTATGCTGTTACTCGTGTCTTTCTCGACGGCATGGAGGAATTCTTAATCCTACCGACGGCTTGGTACTATATTGCTTCGTTTGGGCAGACAAAATTTTTTCTCAGCGCAACTTTAGCCGCCTATTCCTTTGGTGTGATGATTTTCGCGCCAATTTTCGGACGACTGGACTACAGACTTCGAGCCACAAAAACCATCCTCGTGCTTTGCGCTGTGATTAGATTTCTTGCAAATCTACTCTACTCGATTCCAGTCTCAGAATACTTCCCCCTGTTTGGCCGTCTCATAAGTGGAATAGCCGGGGGGTCAATTGGAGTTCTGTATGGTCTGGTAACAAAATACACAGACGACGAAAATCGCGCCAATGCATTCCTAATTTTTGAAGGATTGTTTAACATTGGAAAATCGCTCGCTCCGACGATTGGTAGTTTTGTGACGTTCGACGCTAATATTTTCGGCTGGAAGATTGGACCAGGAAATTCTCCAGGGTTCATTTTGGCAATCTTTTGGTTTTTCATGATTTTCCTAACGCTTTGTCTACCAAGAAATCTGGGACACGAAGACTCGTTTTCCAGTTGGGAAGAAAACCAGTTGCATTCGCAAAACGACGATAGAACCGATCTTGAAGCGAAACCGGATAATCCACTCAAGCAAATCGATTCCAAAATTTCTTGTTTGTATTTCATGGTATTCGTGGCCGATTTAATTTCCGGTATCGTTTCGTTTTACACGCCGTTATTGGCAGTATATCTTCTCAACTTGAAGCTTATCCACGTAAAAGTGCTGTTTTTGAACGGAATACTGGCTGTTTTAATTGGCTATTTGGCTAACTACATCACGTCGGAGTACGTATCTGAAATTAACCTGATCGTCGTTTGGGTTGCTTTGCAAATCTTTCCAATTATTTTAATGTACTATTTTGCTCTCACGTGGAACAATGCCAATCCAGTGTTCGAGGCTTATCTTCTGTTGCTCTTTATTTGTCTTGGTCTCATACTAAGCTTTAACTATCCCCTTATTTCCTGTTTACTGTCCAAAGTAACGGACTTCAACCACGCAGCCTTCTATCAGAGTCTATGTTCTACTGTTGTTCATTCTGCAGTTGTTGCCAGTCGTTTGATAGCAGGTCTAACCTTCACCAAGACATTTATGACGTCCACGTGTATCGTGCTTACTTTTGTTTCGATTTTTCAAGTCGTTTGGTTTTCTGTGGAATATCGAAAACTTATAAAGGTATATACGAACAAACAAACAAACAAACAAACAGAGCAAAGTTACAGGCAGAACCACTAATACCGCTAAAGGGCGTGGCCTGCTTAGCGAACAAACGAACGAATTAACTTACAAGCAGAGATAGTAAAGAATTTTAGTAATCTGAATAATTTCAGGAAGGTAAAAATTTCAGAAATTTTAGGGTAGTGAAGAAATTTAGGACTGTTAAAGAATTTCAGGAACTTTTAAAAATTTCAAGCTTTTTTACCTTATTTCAAATGTTTAAAAATTGACAATACCGGACGGAATAAAGGTTAAGCTTTTTATATGTTGACTGATTTTGGACGTGATGAAAATTCACCAACAACAACATTATCAACAATATCAACAACAACGACGACGACGACGACGACAACAACAAGAGCAACAACAAGAGCAACAACAAGAGCAACAACAAGAGCAACAACAAGAGCAACAACAAGAGCAACAAGAGCCAGTACAACAACAAGATCAGTACAACAACAAGATCAGTAACAACAACAACCAGAACAATAACAACAGCGACAACAAATTAACGACATCAACAACAACAACAACAGGAGCTGCAACAATCAGCACAAAAGGGTAAAAACACGTAACAACCACAACAACAACAACAACAACAACAACAACAACAACCAGCGGAACAACAACAACAACAACAACAACAAGAGAAACAATTAACCAGGATACCACTAACAACAACAGCACGATGGCAACGATGAGGGTGAGAGTTGGACAACATGGCTAACAGCACAGGGACCTCCTTTTTCTACTTTTTTGTCTTTTTTTCTAATTTAATTATATTTTGTATAGACAAAGAAAACAACGTGCTAATGGCTAGCATATCGAAAGCCTCTTATTACTGCTGGTGTACGGGGAATTATTTCTCCTTATGATTTATTAATATGTTTTTAAAAGATTTAAAACTTATTCGGTTGTATTATTATTTTATTATCCCCGCGAGCCCGGGCGTAGGCACGGAACCCGGTGAGGGTGCTAATCTCGACACGCGTGGAGTCATTTTACACGCGTGGACAAGCGTGATATGCGAACAAATTTCTGCGATCTGAAAATTTATTTATTTCTAAGCATGGTAGGATCACAGAATAAGGATTAACCAGAAGTCCGACTCAGTGTCGGCACCTTTGATGTAAGCGTCCCCGTGAAATGTCGACATCGCGACTCGGGCGCCATTTTGAAAGTAAGTGCCCTAGGGAAATTAGCCCTCTCGTCCTTGCGACCCTCGGGCTCCTGTATTCAATTACTCTTAGCCTTCGTGTGACCTTTTAATTAACTTTATATTGTTATCTATCTATATAAATAATATTTAGTTAAGTAAACAAGTAATTTACTTTAGAAAACGATTCTTTGGATATGAAATTCTTTGACCACGGGGTTATTAAAACTTCAGTACGCGGATACTACGCGTAAAAGTCCGTGGCAAAAAAGTCCTGCACTCGCAAAGCCGAGTTTTACATTTCTCGATTTTGCCGACACATTTGTTTATAGAAAAAGATTGCTAACAATTTCGGAACTACGCATTGTTGAAATACATCGGGTACGTATGTTGTTAGAAATTTTATAAGCTTTCATTTGGTATATAATTCAAATCTTAGTGTTACCTGTAACTTTTTAAAATGTTCAAAATGTTCTCACCAATCACCATTGTTCGTAAAATAAGAATTATATAATGAAAATGGACTCCTCACAAGTGTTATAGAATTTTGGATTTAGTTTTTAAATACTAAACGCACAACACTGAACTGCATATTTGAAACAGAGGATACTGTCAAGTGCTATTCATGTCAGAACTTTTAATTTTCCTCCTGGGAAGTATTTTAAAATATGAAAAAAACATAATTATTTTGATCTGGACCGTCTGAAATTTATGTCTTTCTTAAGTTTGTTTTGCCTCCTGCTGTTTTGATGTTTGCAGTTCAGAAAGAATTCTGGTATGAACCTCAGATATTTCTTAAACAGAAGCTAATTCAAATATGAAAGGAGTGGAAAAGTTTGCAGATTTCTAGTTGAAGTAGAAAAACGTTTTTGGTGAAAATTAGTAGTCATACGGATTCATAAGGATTCATACCTTTTGAACATATGAAAAGATAATAAAACCTTTATAGTCAATGGTGAGAACATTTTAAAAAGTTACAGGTAACACTAAAGTTTGAACTACACACCGAATGAAAGCTTATAAAATTTGTAACAACATACGTACTCGATGTATTTCAACAATGCGTAGTTTCGAAATTTTTAGCCATCTTTCTCTATAAACAAGTGTGTCGGCATCGGTCGGCATCATCGGGAAATGTAAAACTCAGCTTCGTGAGTACAGGACTTTTTTGCCACGGACTTTTACCCGTAGTATCCGCGTACTGAAGTTTTAATAACCCCGTGCTCAAATAATTTTATCTCCAAAGAATCGTTTTCTAAAGTAAATTAATTATTTACTTAACTAAATATTATTTATAATATATAGATAACAATATAAAGTTAATTAAAAAGTCACAAGAGCCCGAGGGTCGCAAGGACGAGAGGACTAATTTCCCGGGGGCACTTACTTTCAAAATGGCCGAATGGCGCATGCGCATAAAAATAATGGGACAATTTTTTCCGCGAGTCGGACTTCTGGTTAATCCTTATTCTGTGGTAGGATTGTGGGGCACTGTATGTTCTTGGCGAAAAGACTTCAGAAAAGGCTTTTTTTTATATGCGCATGCCGTTCAAAAGGACAGAAACAAATCAACATTTACGTATAAAACAGAACAAACAAAACCCTAGTAGAAGAAAACCCATCACACCGAAACTCGAAAGGAGGAAAAAGCAATAGGGAAAAACCAACGAAGAAAAAGGCCGAAAAGGTTAAGCTTACTGTAAAAATATTGAGCGGCCGCTTTCAGTATTAAATCACGAACATTTAGTAGCAATACTGTTCGAGTTTCCCTGTTCTTAATAATATATCCTGTCACTATTTATACAGTAATTTTGTTTTCTATTTTGTGTGTCGTCCTTGAAGTATTTTAAACGTATCCATTATGTTTTCACTTGCCCGTTGTATGTTTTACTTGTGGCTGCATGCCATCTTATCTCCTTTTAAATATTTTTATCAAGGTAAAACCACTTATAACTTAGCGTAGCTTGTTTATAATTTGGCATAAAAATCGGAAAAGGAGCAATTTTTCATCTGTAAAACATGTAAATGCTGCATGCAAAATATTACAGATGTATATAAACTAAGGTGAAAACAGTTTCAACACTTCAGATTTTGGGCTGAAATTTGTTTTTGCTATTCTAAATGAATTTGAAATGTTTGAGTAGTTTTCAATCAATTCAAATATGCAATGCCTTTTTAAAATGGAAATATTTTTAGTTGCTCAATGTTCTTTGTAAACATGGAAAGAAAGAAGTGTAAAATATTAAGGACTTATTAACCGAGTGCGAGGTCTATATGGGAAAGTATTTGCCTGAGGTTTTCGTACAGACCGAGCGACGAAGGGACGAGGTTTGTGCGATAAAACCGAATGCAAATACCTTCCCGTAGAGACCGAGCAAACGAGGTTAATAAGAAATGTATTATATGGCTATTGGTTCAGTCTATTTTTAAGTTTCGAGCGTTGTTTTTGTCTTCGGAGTATGCTGTTTACCTTACCTGTTAACTTTTTCGTGTCGCTTCTTGGCCTTCTTGTTTACACCAGTTCGCCTTTTATTTATTTATTTGTCATGTTTTTAGATAAACAGCTTTAAAGAAAACCAGCAGTAATGTTCCAACACTTTTTATTGTTCTGAATATTTGAATAAAGATACCTAGTTCTATTTAATTTGTATTCAAATCAACTCAGAAATTTTCTCGCAAAAAATTACAGGGCCGAGAAAAAAGCGTATTGACCCGAGGTCAATATCGTAAAATCCCAATCTCTCGGGAACCAATCAGCGTGCGTCGTTTTGCGTACGGACCGGAAATCAAACCCAGCCATATAATAAAACCCAAATATTTTGTTGATAGTTTGACGCCTGCTTCGGTAGACTGGTGGTAACTTCGTCGGTACGCATGCGAAATGGTCGAGTTCACAAAACGTTCTGAATATTGTCTTGAAATTTTTCTTTCTTATTTATTACCTTTTTCTTTAAAAATTAGAGTTAAACAAATTTTTTTATTTTAAATATTATACTTTAATTAAAAGTTTAAAACTATATATCTTGAATTCTTCCAACACGAGCGACTATTTCCAAGGCTCCCAATGAAAAAGAGCGCGAAGGTGTAATTGCATTAATTTAAACCTTTTTTCTAATCAGAGGAATAGGTGGGCAATTTGTCTGCACATGCGCGGCAAGAATACGTGGATTTCGCGTGGGTTCGTGAAACGCACGGGACACATTCCGTCCGCGCTATAATTGAAAGGAAATAAACAAAATGCTATATTCAATGTCGAATTAATCTATATACCTGGCCCATTTTTTATCGAATGAACTACCGTCTCAGCAGTTCAATTGCCAAGCAAAGATTAAGAAAATCACCTTCTGAATTCCCCACAGTCAACGGCTGAAAATGCGTTCCTCCAGAACTACACAATAAGCTTGATGTGTGATAAAATCACATAGTTGAAAAAAGATATGTAGAAATAATAGTCAAACTTTCAAAAGTTGCCGTTGACAAAACCAGTGTGGTTTTTTGCTCAGTCTTCAAACCCACTATATTCTGCTTGCGCTGACCATCGTGAGAGATTTTTGAATGTGTTACCCATTTTTCCCAAAGATAGTTTTGATTCAGGAAAACAGATGAATAAAAATAAACTGCCTTAAAGCTATTTTGAAAGTAATGCTAACGGCTAGATTTTTTGCTATCGTTCATCAAAGAGAAGGGTTAATATAGATGTTTTCGGTGAAAATAGAGTGATTCGATCAACTCATGTATGCAAGAAAAGCTTTGACATGAATATGTAAAGCACATTTTGGGAACATAAAAGTATAGGAACTAAATATCTGACCTTATCTTGAGGTAAAAGAAAACGTTTAATCGATCCTGTGAGCTCGAACAGAAAGGACAATAAATTTTCTTTAACATCATCTTCGTAAAATGCCATTCTTGATCCGCTGCTCCGATTAGGAAACTTTTCAGCTTAAACGAAAAACACCAAGTTGAATTAACAGCAAATCGCTGGATCGACAAGCTTGGAAGGCATTTTAAAAACGAAGAAACGCCCAGAGAACGCGCTATTAAAATCGTATTTTGTCTTTCGCATAAAGAAAATGTCCACAAAGAACAAATACGTATGTATTTTACACTTTAGCTGAAACCATTTTTTTTGGCAAAGAGTTTCTTTCGTCATGATCGTGATCGCTTAACAACTGTATTTCGCAATCCAACCGAACTTATAATGATTATATAATTAGCTGACGTAAATGTAAATAATTTGAATAATTTAACATGTTAATTACCAGTACCCTGCTATCCGAACTGCGCAAGTTGTGGATTTGATAACATATATAGACATGTATAGGTGGTATTCAGTACGCAGATACTACGGGTAAAAGTCCGTGGCAAAAAAGTCCTGCATTCATGAAGCGGGTTTTACATTTCTCGATTATGCTGGCACATTTGTTTATACCTCAGAAAGACTTCTGGTATGAACCTCAGATATTTCTTAAACAAAAGTTATTCAAATATGAAAGGAGTGGAAAAGTTTGCAGATTTCTAGTTGAAGTTGAAAACGTTTTTGGTGCAAATTAGTGATCATACCTTTTGAACATATGAAAAAATATTAAAAGTTTTATGGTCAACGGTGAGAACATTTTGAACATTTTAAAAAGTTACAGGTAACACTAAAGTTTGAACTATACACCGAATGAAAGCTTATAAAATTTCTAACAACATACGTACTCGATGTATTTCAACAATGCGTAGTTCCGAAATTTTTAGCCATCTTTCTCTATAAACAAGTGTGTCGGCATCATCGAGAAATGTAAAACTCAGCTTCGTGAGTACAGGACTTTTTTGCCACGGACTTTTACCCGTAGTATCCGCGTACTGAAGTTTTAATAACCCCGTGGTCAAATAATTTTATCTCCAAAGAATCGTTTTCTTCAGTAAATTACTTATTTACTTAACTAAATATTGTTTATATATTAGAGATAATCATATAAAGTTAATTAAAAGGTCACAAGAAGGCCAAGAATAATTGACTACAGGAGCCCAAGGGTCGCAAGGACGAGAGGACTAATTTCCCGGGGGCACTTACTTTCAAAATGGCCGACTGGCGCATTTTTTTCTACGAGTGTGGCCCGGGCTCGGGGATTATTCAAGCTCTACTTAAAACTTAAAAGAGAACAACGAAGAAAAGGATAGTGAAAGAGTCAATTGAGATGGGCTAAGAAACAAACAGCCGATTTAATATATCTTGAAGCGAAACCAGAGAACCTGAAGGAACCAAACGCCGTATGGTAAACAAAATCTCGTCATGATCACTCAGTGGTCTCAAAATCATTTTAAAGTTAACGGTAGGGGATTTGCATTTATTTAGTATTATAATATAAATAATTATATTTATTTAGTATTTATATATTGTGTAAACGCCAAGAACGGTATATACAGTTTCAGTATACCTTGACCTTGTCCTTATGTTGTTTTGAAGTTTTCGCTTAACCTAAAACAATATACAGCTTCACCTTTTCGTGCTTTCCCTTTGCTCGTTCAGAGTTCAGACCATAAGTTAGCTTAACTAAAGCTAACTTAAAACACTACCTTAGGCTTCTGTAGACGTGATGTTTTTCATTGACTTTGTATGCACGTTTTATTATTAAAAATACTCATGGGCTTTGTCGATTTTCCTGGCTATATTTCCAAATTTTCGACTGAAACGTGGTCTGTTTAATACTTCTTTCACAGGAATCCGATTCTACTGAATTGTTTTATCTCAGTCTCTATTATAAATGTAATTTTTTAATTCTGCCTTTGCAAAACATGTATGCATAGGGAAGGCATTTAAAGGCTTGCTAAAAATAATCCCTTTTGAAACCTCCTAAAAACAATATATTTTTTACAGCCAGAATTTAATAATGAAATTGGTATGTTCAACTTTATTAAATCAGTTTTATTAGTCATCTTATCCATAAATTATATAATTAACTTGAGGATTATCATTTGTTTTTATATGTGTTTGTTTTTATATTGGCTGTATCAGAGGGTAGGGGGGTGGGTGGGAGGGGGTGTTTCAAAAAAGCATGTAAAAGCGGGTGAGGGGTTGTTGCGTTTATGTATTTCTAGTACACGATGTAATGAACTCTGAATCTCGGGATATTCTGCACTGTTATATAGCTGTTTTTATCTAGTTGTAACCATTTGTAACTCAGACTGCTTTTCGTTCATTTATGGTCACGTGGGATTAGACAAATCAAATGTTTCCCGCCCGGGCAATATTGCAACAATTGTTGCTTGCTCGGGCAACAACTGCTTATAGTGAAAGTCTAGCTAAAGGCCTAAACCAAGCAAAAATCCAACGAAAACCCAGCTGTATAACAAAGCACTTATATAATGTCTGATCTCTTGGGAAACATTTAGTGCTTTAGTTTTGTTTTCCTACGAGTCTCGATGTTTCCCTCGACTTCCTCTCGGGAAACGTCGAAACTCTCAGGGAAAACAAAACAAAACTAATTGCTTTCCTTGCGACCAGACATTAAATGTATACTATTTACCTGTGGGAAAAACAAAATGGCACCACGGCCAGTTTTGCTTTGTTTTCTGAAGCTGAGTGGGTTTTGTTGATAAACAACGCTGATGGACGAGAAAAAGTAACCCCAGTAAAGACCTACCTAATATGAACGAGTTTTCCTTTTGACTATAAGTAACCAATTACATTGTCGATTATCAATTCCCAATATCGTTCCCATGCTCCTTACTGATTAGGGTTAGGGGAAGTGTGACGAAGTAAGATAATTCCAAAAAAAGTGTGAATTATTCTTTTAGTTATTGTAAAATGTAAATTAGGAACTGAATGAATTCCCTCTGTAATTCCCTCGAGATTGGTCGAAAGGATAAAAATGGCGACAAGCTTTAGAACAGGGTAGTGAGAACTCGACAAACGGTGAAGTGAGAACTCTGGTCCAAGAGACGTTGGCGAAGATAGATACGAAGAAGAACCTCTCTTAAAGAATCAACGGTGGTGAAGGAGTCGAAGGCCTTATACGAAAGACCGTAGTTAGATTCGGGAAGATCCACAGAACACTATCGTCAAGGGATTAATTTAGCATCCGAAAGGAGTTACTCGTGCGTAACCGCGAGGCAAAGAGAACCACGAGGAGGCTGAAGAGCTTTGCGGTGTGAGATAAGCCGAAGTCATCGGCTCACCAAGGCGAAGTTAGCCTGCCTTTCTGCGGCCATTACAGTTGCTGGGTGACCGAAGCAGTTGAGGAGTAGTGATAAACGATTTGACGGGATTTTGACCAAGACCACAAGAGTGATCACGATTCACGAGTTCGAAGGGTTATTGACAAAGGCGTAGTATTTCTAAAGACTCCGCAGCAAACATCGTAAAAGAAGAAGAAACAAAGAAGAGGAAGCTTCGGCCGATCTGAGGGCTTGAGGAAATAGGAACGATAAGTATCGAACGTATAGAAATACAATTATTTGATATCATAGTTTTAGGAATAAGGTAATGGTATAGTAATTTATAATTAAACAGTTATTGCATTAATTATCGTTGAAATATTAAATTATTTTACTCGTATCCCGAGCTATGCAAGTTGTAGGAAGGGGTGCTTCTCAGGATATATACAGACCGCGTGCATACTCGAAGGTGACGTGAATTCGTCACAGGAAGGTGTTTCTTAGTATAGGTAGGTGATGAACGAGAAAAGTCAACAGAATTAATTAAAAATGTGTCCAACAGGTGTGTTTCTTTAAACTTTTCTAACCATTAATATATATATATATATATATATATACACACACACACACACACAAAATTTGTAAAACCTGTTTTGTCGAGAAATATCGAGTACGCCAAGTTACAAGCGGCCCTGTAACCGGGCTAGACCGACCCATATGCATGAACAGCTCTTTAATTTATAGGCGTTTACCAATTTAAATTAGCATCAACGTTTGAGTATCAAGCTGTGGTCTTGAAGTGGACACGCGTATCTGCATATACTGTATAAGACATGGAAAAACTCCGTTCCTTTCTCAAAACGTTTCTAAGGTAGGCACGTTTATAACTCATTTCTTCTCATCTTGCCAAACGTACGTGTGACATAAAGTAGCTGGATTATGTTAGACATGAATTTATAACCAAGTGTTTTAGTGGATCTGAAATAGCCTGTATCTCGATTGTCATCTAACCATGACAAAGACGCTAGCTCTAGTCAGAAACAGAGTTTATCGCCTAGCTTATCCCTATAAACCGGTTCTCTAGCGAGTTCACGGCATAAACGTATACTTGAAGTTGATAAACGTATACTAGGTGTTGATAAATGTATACTACTGTTATTATAAGTAATTTTGCATGGCATTGAGGTTGATTAGTGAAATGTACCCGGGACTTTTGGCTAAACCTCCCTCGGCTTTCTTCATGCTAGATATATACTCCTAGGTATTTGACAATCAGCATGCGGTGGTGGCAGAACGTGTTTAGAAACGTATAGGGAGTTATAGTCTAACTATACACTATATTATAGTATGCACTGTATAAATAAACACCATATACTCTTTCTATCTAAACTGTCTATTCTGCAATACCGCGCCTTACACTAGTAGAGAAACTAGAAATCTAGCGTTAACTCTCTTTGCCTCGCAGAACCATGCACTCGCGTGTGACTTGACGAGTAAAATCATCTGGCGTTAGACTTAAATAAGCAGTCCGTTTCAAACATTGCAAAATCGTGTCGAATTCAATTTCTGTTGCTTGTAACGAATTTTGTTTAGTGAAAGAGACTGAGGAATACAGGGTTGAAAGGGGATAGTTTCTTAATGCTTCATAATTTATGCGTTGTTTTCGACAAGACGATTTCTTTGACGGAATTTTTGCCGCTCTATTGAGATTTGCTCATGTATAACATGCAGGTTCAATTTAACTGACGGCTTCTTGCGAAGTTATCATGATCTTATATTGGCGGTGAAGGCAGTTTCAGATCTAGTGAAGCACCTAAACAATCCAATTATGTCCAACATATCCCAAATACTTCATAAAGACCTGCATGACCCAAACCTATAGGTTAGGGTTTGTGGCAGTGGCGGCATCGGGCTAAATAGGGCACGGAAAATGACATTCTAGAGCCCACTTTCAGTGGTCATTATAGGAAGAATTATAGGAACTGCATTTTCAAATTTCTTTTGGGTCCGCATATTTAAAGCCTGGTTTACATATAATCGCTACGATCGCCGCGATCGCTCAAAAATTTAAACTCGGCGATCGCAACGCTCAACTGATCATGTCTCTGTTTCCATATGATCGCTAAAGCCGCGATGTTTGATCGCGGCCATTGTTTTAATGGTCCGCTGGCATGCATACTGATCCCCAAGATCGCTGAGATTGCAAAATCAGCGTTTCTATATAAAACGCTACGATGGCTGAGATCGAACATTTTCTTTCTCGGCGATCGTGGAGATCGTAGCGATCGTTCGGTCAGTGGTTTCCATATGATCGCTGCGATCGCCAAGTTCATTTAATTTTTGAGCGAAAAAGGTTATATATCGTTGCTATTATCTAATCACGTAAATTCAAAGGAAGCATGTGGGTGTGTTTTTCCCCACAACACTAAACATGAAAATTTTGGAGTGATTATTTTTGATAATAGCAAAGATATATAACTTTCTCCGATAAGTCATTATGTATATGCACTGTGATGTCAAAATATATAATTTGCATATCAAACAAAGGACTGACCCCAGTTACACTATACCGGATTGGTAAATCACAATAACAAAAAAAACGCGCGTTTCTTGCGTTGGGTTTTTCGAAAAAGACTTTTTTCCATTTGGGGTGTCACGATCTTGCGTTTTTGCACTTTTTACTTCCGCTAATATTCATACTTCCGGCGAGTTGTTAGCCGTGTGACTGAGTGGAATGAGACCCCCTTTACACCATGCCGGTACAATTTGAAAACGGAACAAAATCATGCCGTTTAGGCCTTGCGTTTACACGATACCGGCACAAAAATGACATGGAAACGGCCCAAAATGAAGACGGGTTCCTTGACGGCATGAAATGAAAACAGACACTAACCGGTATCGTGTAAACGTCCGTGACGTAACAGTTTGATGACGGTATATACGACCACAGTATTCGGGTCAGCAGTATTCACAAAGTCTTCTCAATTCTCATTGGAAGAGAATGGTTACATGCTAATCCGTCATTATATTATACCGGCACCGTGTAAACGCAAGGCTTTTTGGGCTGTATTTACACACCGGCATGATTTTGTTCCGTTTTCAAATTGTACCAGCATCGTGTAAACGGGGTCTGAGTGAGGCCGTGAGGCATGTAAGTTCTTTGCTCCTTCCACTTTGGGAGTTGGACAAAAAGTTGAACAGCTTTGCCTTTTGATCAAGGTGTTCTTGCACGTTGTTGGTAGATTTTGAAAGAGACTGGCTGACTTTGTCGTTAAACAGTGATCAAATGTAGCTGAAAACTGACTTGATCGTAAATATGTTCACCAGTGTGAGGTATATGCACCACATTTAGCCTTCGATTCAGGCTCCGCGCACTTGTAAGTAGCCCGAGTGAACGCCTGACCCAGGCGTCTTGTTAAGTAATAATTGCAAAGTGGAACATTCTAAAGTCTGTGTATTTAGTTGCTTTTTTACATACTAGACTGGGCCAGCGTGAAAGCAAAATAAGAAAATTTACGTCCATATTTAATGAGCATTGGCCAAAGCCTACAAATGAGACACAGCAGAATCCACAGATAGACGTCTTGGACGACTATCAGAATTGATCACAAGAAACAAATATATTATAATTATTCGCCTTTCAAGTTTCAATGTATTGGAAAAGCTGCCAACAGCTGCGTTGAAATCGACAATAAAGAATTGGAAATAGAATATTTGTAGCGGAACGTAACGGATTAACCCCGTTTTACACACCGAGACACAACAAATTTCGGCACTGCACATACACGATGCCTGAAATATGTCAACAACGAATCAACGAAACGAAAAACTACAAAATAAGTTACTCTGTCATTTCAAGAGGTCTTTGCGTTTGGGGTCAAGAAAGGGGATCTCGCCGCCAAACAGAAATATAACATTTTGCTTTTCTATTTTTCTCCTATACTTCATAGAACGCTCAAGAACTGTCTGAAGATTGAATTTACTTCAATGCCCACAGTGCTTTTCCTCTATGCTGTTACTCGTGTCTTTCTCGACGGCATGGAGGAATTCTTAATCCTACCGACGGCTTGGTACTATATTGCTTCCTTTGGGCAGACAAAATTTTTTCTCAGCGCAACTTTAGCCGCCTATTCCTTTGGTGTGATGATTTTCGCGCCAATTTTCGGACGACTGGACTACAGACTTCAAGCCACAAAAACAATCCTCGTGCTTTGCGCTGTGATTAGATTTCTTGCAAATCTACTCTACTCGATTCCAGTCTCAGAATACTTCCCCCTGTTTGGCCGTCTCATAAGTGGAATAGCCGGGGGGTCAATTGGAGTTCTGTATGGTCTGGTAACAAAATACACAGACAACAAAAATCGTGCCAAGGCGTTCCTAATTTTTGAAGGATTGTTTAACATTGGAAAATCGCTCGCTCCGACGATTGGTAGTTTTGTGACGTTCGATGCTAATATTTTCGGCTGGAAGATTGGACCAGGAAATTCTCCAGGGTTCATTTTGGCAATCTTTTGGTTTTTCATGATTTTCCTAACGCTTTGTCTACCAAGAAATCTGGGACACGAAGACTCGTTTTCCGGTTGGGAAGAAAACCAGTTGCATTCGCAAAACGACGATAGAACCGATCTTGAAGCGAAACCGGATAATCCACTCAAGCAAATCGATTCCAAAATTTCTTGTTTGTATTTCATGGTATTCGTGGCCGATTTAATTTCCGGTATCGTTTCGTTTTACACGCCGTTATTGGCAGTATATCTTCTCAACTTGAAGCTTATCCACGTAAAAGTGCTGTTTTTGAACGGAATACTGGCTGTTCTAATTGGCTATTTGGCTAACTACATCGCGTCGGAGTACGTATCTGAAATTAACCTGATCGTCGTTTGGGTTGCTTTGCAAATCTTTCCAATTATTTTAATGTACTATTTTGCTCTCACGTGGAACAATGCCAATCCGGTATTCGAGTCTTATCTTCTCTTGCTCTTTATTTGTCTTGGTCTCATACTAAGCTTTAACTATCCCCTTATTTCCTCTTTTCTGTCCAAAGTAACGGACTTAAACCACGCAGCCTTCTATCAGGGTCTATGTTCTACTGTTGTTCATTCTGCAGTTGTTGCCAGTCGTTTGATAGCAGGTCTAACCTTCACCAAGACATTAATGACGTCCACGTGTATCGTGCTTACTTTTGTTTCGATTTTTCAAGTCGTTTGGTTTTCTGTGGAATATCGAAAACTTATAAAGGTATATACGAACAAACAAACAGAGCAAAGTTACAGGCAGAACCACTAATACCGCTAAAGGGCGTAGCCTGCTTAGCGAACAAACGAACGAATTAACTTACAAGCAGAGATAGTAAAGAATTTTAGTAATCTGAATAATTTCAGGAAGGTAAAAATTTCAGAAATTTTAGGGTAGTGAAGAAATTTAGGACTGTTAAAGAATTTCAGGAACTTTTAAAAATTTCAAGCTTTTTTACCTTATTTCAAATGTTTAAAAATTGACAATACCGGACGGAATAAAGATTAAGCTTTTTATATGTTGACTGATTTTGGACGTGCTGAAAATTCACCAACAACAACATTATCAACAATATCAACAACAACAATATCAACAACAACAATATCAACAACAACAACAACAACAACAACGACGACGACGACGACGACCACCACCACAAGAGCAACAACAAGAGCAACAACAAGAGCAACAAGAGCAACAACAAGAGCAACAAGAGCAACAAGAACCAGTACAACAACAAGATCAGTACAACAACAAGATCAGTAACAACAACAACCAGAACAATAACAACAGCGACAACAAATTAACGACATCAACAACAACAACAACAGGAGCAGCAACAATCAGCACCAAAGGGTAAAAACACGTAACAACCACAACAACAACAACAACAACAACAACAACAACCAGCGGAACAACAACAACAACAACAAGAGAAACAATTAACCAGGATACCACTAACAGCAACAGCACGATGGCAACGATGAGGGTGAGAGTTGGACAACATGGCTAACAGCACAGGGACCTCCTTTTTCTACTTTTTTGTCTGTTTTTCTAATTTAATTATATTTTTGTATAGACAAAGAAAACAACGTGCTAATGGCTAGCATATCGAAAGCCTCTTATTACTGCTGGTGTACGGGGAATTATTTCTCCTTATGATTTATTAATATGTTTTTAAAAGATTTAAAACTTATTCGGTTGTATTATTATTTTATTATCCCCGAGCCCAGGCGTAGGCACGGAACCCGGTGAGGGTGCTAATCTCGACACGCGTGGAGTCATTTTACACGCGTGGACAAGCGTGATATGCGAACAAATTTCTGCGATCTGAAAATTTATTTATTTCTAAGCATGGTAGGATCACAGAATAAGGATTAACCAGAAGTCCGACTCAGTGTCGGCACCTTTGATGTAAGCGTCCCCGTGAAATGTCGACATCGCGACTCGGGGGCCATTTTGAAAGTAAGTGCCCCAGGGAAATTAGCCCTCTCGTCCTTGCGACCCTCGGGCTCCTGTATTCAATTACTCTTGGCCTTCGTGTGACCTTTTAATTAACTTTATATTGTTATCTATCTATATAAATAATATTTAGTTAAGTAAACAAGTAATTTACTTTGTCCGTGGCAAAAAAGTCCTGCACTCGCAAAGCCGAGTTTTACATTTCTCGATTTTGCCGACACATTTGTTTATAGAAAAAGATTGCTAACAATTTCGGAACTACGCATTGTTGAAATACATCGGGTACGTATGTTGTTAGAAATTTTATAAGCTTTCATTTGGTATATAATTCAAATCTTAGTGTTACCTGTAACTTTTTAAAATGTTCAAAATGTTCTCACCAATCACCATTGTTCGTAAAATAAGAATTATATAATGAAAATGGACTCCTCACAAGTGTTATAGAATTTTGGATTTAGTTTTTAAATACTAAACGCACAACACTGAACTGCATATTTGAAACAGAGGATACTGTCAAGTGCTATTCATGTCAGAACTTTTAATTTTCTTGCTGGGAAGTATTTTAAAATATGAAAAAAACATAATTATTTTGATCTGGACCGTCTGAAATTTATGTCTTTCTTAAGTTTGTTTTGCCTCCTGCTGTTTTGGTGTTTGCAGTTCAGAAAGAATTCTGGTATGAACCTCAGATATTTCTTAAACAGAAGCTAATTCAAATATGAAAGGAGTGGAAAAGTTTGCAGATTTCTAGTTGAAGTAGAAAAACGTTTTTGGTGAAAATTAGTAGTCATACGGATTCATAAGGATTCATACCTTTTGAACATATGAAAAGATAATAAAACCTTTATAGTCAATGGTGAGAACATTTAAAAAAGTTACAGGTAACACTAAAGTTTGAACTACACACCGAATGAAAGCTTATAAAATTTGTAACAACATACGTACTCGATGTATTTCAACAATGCGTAGTTTCGAAATTTTTAGCCATCTTTCTCTATAAACAAGTGTGTCGGCATCGGTCGGCTCATCGGGAAATGTAAAACTCAGCTTCGTGAGTACAGGACTTTTTTGCCACGGACTTTTACCCGTAGTATCCGCGTACTGAAGTTTTAATAACCCCGTGCTCAAATAATTTTATCTCCAAAGAATCGTTTTCTAAAGTAAATTAATTATTTACTTAACTAAATATTATTTATAATATATAGATAACAATATAAAATTAATTAAAAAGTCACAAGAGCCCGAGGGTCGCAAGGACGAGAGGACTAATTTCCCGGGGGCACTTACTTTCAAAATGGCCGAATGGCGCATGCGCATAAAAATAATGGGACACTTTTTTCCGCGAGTCGGACTTCTGGTTAATCCTTATTCTGTGGTAGGATTGTGGGGCACTGTATGTTCTTGGCGAAAAGACTTCAGAAAAGGCTTTTTTTTATATGCCGTACAAAAGGACAGAAACAAATCAACATTTACGTATAAAACAGAACAAACAAAACCCTAGTAGAAGAAAACCCATCACACCGAAACTCGAAAGGAGGAAAAAGCAATAGGGAAAAACCAACGAAGAAAAAGGCCGAAAAGGTTAAGCTTACTGTAAAAATATTGAGCGGCCGCTTTCAGTATTAAATCACGAACATTTAGTAGCAATACTGTTCGAGTTTCCCTGTTCTTAATAATATATCCTGTCACTATTTATACAGTAATTTTGTTCTCTATTTTGTGTGTCGTCCTTGAAGTATTTTAAACGTATCCATTATGTTTTCACTTGCCCGTTGTATGTTTTACTTGTGGTTGCATGCCATCTTATCTCCTTTTAAATATTTTTATCAAGGTAAAACCACTTATAACTTAGCGTAGCTTGTTTATAATTTGGCATAAAAATCGGAAAAGGAGCAATTTTTCATCTGTAAAACATGTAAATGTTGCATGTCAAAATATTACAGATGTATATAAACTAAGGTGAAAACAGTTTCAACACTTCAGATTTTGGGATGAAATTTGTTTTTGCTATTCTAAATGAATTTGAAATGTTTGAGTAGTTTTCAATCAATTCAAATATGCAATGCCTTTTTAAAATGGAAATATTTTTAGTTGCTCAATGTTCTTTGTAAACATGGAAAGAAAGAAGTGTAAAATATTAAGGACTTATTAACCGAGTGCGAGGTCTGTATGGGAAAGTATTTGCCTGAGGTTTTCGTACAGACCGAGCGACGAAGGGACGAGGTTTGTGCGATAAAACCGAATGCAAATACCTTCCCTTAGAGACCGAGCAAACGAGGTTAATAAGAAATGTATTATATGGCTATTGGTTCAGTCTATTTTTAAGTTTCGAGCGTTGTTTTTGTCTTCGGAGTATGCTGTTTACCTTACCTGTTAACTTTTTCGTGTCGCTTCTTGGCCTTCTTGTTTACACCAGTTCGCCTTTTATTTATTTATTTGTCATGTTTTTAGATAAACAGCTTTAAAGAAAACCAGCAGTAATGTTCCAACACTTTTTATTGTTCTGAATATTTGAATAAAGATACCTAGTTCTATTTAATTTGTATTCAAATCAACTCAGAAATTTTCTCGCAAAAAATTACAGGGCCGAGAAAAAAGCGTATTGACCCGAGGTCAATATCGTAAAATCCCAATCTCTCGGGAACCAATCAGCGTGCGTCGTTTTGCGTACGGACCGGAAATCAAACCCAGCCATATAATAAAACCCAAATATTTTGTTGATAGTTTGACGCCTGCTTCGGTAGACTGGTGGTAACGTCGTCGGTTCGCATGCGAAATGGTCGAGTTCAAAACGTTCTGAATATTGTCTTGAAATTTTTCTTTCTTATTTATTACCTTTTTCTTTAAAAATTAGAGTTAAACAATTTTTTTTATTTTAAATATTATACTTTAATTAAAAGTTTAAAACTATATATCTTGAATTCTTCCAACACGAGCGACTATTTCCAAGGCTCCCAATGAAAAAGAGCGCGAACGGTGTAATTGCGTTAATTTAAACCTTTTTTCTAATCAGAGGAACAGGTGGGCAATTTGCAATTGTCTGCACATGCGCGGCAAGAATACGTGGATTTCGCGTGGGTTCGTGAAACGCGCGGGACACATTCCCGTCCGCGCTATAATTGAAAGGAAATAAACAAAATGCTATATTCAATGTCGAATTAATCTACCTGGCCCATTGTTTACCGAATGAATTACCAACTCAGCAGTTCAATTGCCAACCAAAGATTAAGAAAATCACCTTCTGAATTCCCCACAGTCAACGGCTGAAAATGCGTTCCTCCAGAACTACACAATAAGCTTTATGTGTGATAAAATCACATAGTTGAAAAAAGATATGTAGAAATAATAGTCAAAGCTTTCAAAAGTTGCCGTTGACAAAACCAGTGTGGTTTTTTGCTCAGTCTTCAAACCCACTATATTCTGCTTGCGCTGACCATCGTGAGAGATTTTTGAAGGTGTTACCCATTTTTCCCAAAGATAGTTTTGATTCAGGAAAACAGATGAATAAAAATAAACTGCCTTAAAGCTATTTTGAAAGTAATGCTTTAATAGGTAGATGTTTTGCTATCGTTCGTCAAAGAGGAGGGTTAATATAGATGTTTTCGGTGAAAATAGAGTGATTCGATCAACTCATGTTCGCAAGAAAAGCTTTGAAATGAATATGTAAAGCACATTTTAGGAACATAAAAGTATGAACTAATTATCTGACCTTATCTTGAGGTAAAAGAAAACGTTTAATCGATCCTGTGAGCTCGAACAGAAAGGACAATCAATTTTCTTTAACATCATCTTCGTAAAATGCCATTCTTGATCCGCTGCTCCGATTACGAACCTTTTCAGCTTAAACGAAAAACACCAAGTTGAACAGCAAATCGCTGGATCGACAAGCTTGGAAGGCATTTTAAAAACGAAGAAACGCCCAGAGAACGCGCTATTAAAATCGTATTTTGAATTTCGCATGAAAAAAATGTCCACAAAGAACAAATACGTATGCATTTTACATTTTAGCTGAAACCATTTTTTTGGCAAAGAGTTTCTTTCGTCATGATCGTGATCGCTTAAAATCTGTATTTCGCAATCCAACCGAACTTGTAATGATTATAATTTGCTGACGTAAATTTAAATAATTTGAATAATTTAACAGGTTAGTTACCAGTACCCTGCTATCCGAACTGCGCAAGTTGTGGATTTGATAACATATATATATATATATATATATATATATATATATATATATATATATATATATATATATATATATATATATATATATATATATATATATATATATATATATACAAAGTATAAAGTATAGTTTTACCTTAAAGTCTTCGCTACCAGAGGTTTCACCCTAAACGGGATCATCAGGCGACTGAAAAATATCGGTTAGTGGGCTGCTTAAATGCGTTAGTTGGGGCGTGGGTGTGGGCGTCGAAACGTCCGGCGGATTCATTTGGAGCGTGGGTGTGGGCGTCGAAACATTGCGCGCATTCCTTTTATTGTTTAGGTTGTTGATCCGAAATCTATTTTTGTGCCGACACGTCGAAACTATTTCTGATCTTTTGTTTAGTAAGAGTTGTTTGTCTGCCTTCATGATGAAAAGTTTTTCGTCCAAACATAAATTGCATCTTTTTGATCCTCCCGTGTAGGAAATTGAGTGTTTTAGTATAGACCAGGTTATGTCGAAACTTTGGTTTTTTTCTTTTAGATTCCAAATGTATTTCGAAAGTTCCGTCTCATTTGAATACTTTTTATTCTGGAAAGATTTAGTATGGTTACGATATCGCTCTTTAAATGTACTTGCTGTCATGCCAATGTATTGCTTAGTGATGTTCGTGTTGCTTATGGAAATAGATGCCTTGTATACTATGTTGTTTGTCATGCATTGCCCACGTAGGGGGCAATTGTCCTTAATCCTGCAATTGCAACTGCTTGTAACTATGCTTCGTGGCTTGCTTTTCCTGATTGTGCGTGAATTATGTTTCGTGATAATGGACTTGACGTTGTTCATGCAACTATAGCTAATCTTGACTGTGTTTCTGTTAAAAAGTTTGTGAAGCTTGTGTCCTGGTGGAAAGTGCTTGTCAATAAGGCTAAGAAAATTGCGTCCTATGTTTGTTTTGACATTTTTGTTAAATGGAGGGTTAAACCAGATGATATTGCGGTGTCTATTTCTGCGTGTTTGCTGTGGTGTTTCTTGTGTGTAGTTTAGCTCATGGTTGAAATTGCTGCGCCTTAATGCATCTTGGTAAATTGGTGCGGTTTCATGGAATGTCTGCTCGTCAGACGAGAGGAGGGAAATGCGCTTGTTGATTGATGTAGGTAGCTGTCTTAAAATGCTTGGTGGGTGGTTTGATTGCTTGTTTATGTATAATGGATCGTCATTGGGCTTTCGAAAAGGTTTGTATTTTCCATTGCTTAGGTCGAAAGTAACGTCTAAAAAGTTTACTGAAATTAAATTTGCTTCTGCCGTGATTTTTAAGCCAAACTGTTCGAAACTTTTGTGAAGATCTTTTCTTGTTTTGTCTGCCAATCGTGCGGTCTTATTTTTTAGTACTGCCAATCCGTCGTCTCTATAGAGGCCAATATTTTGGTTGCCAAACTTTTTCCCTAGGTCGTTTAGAATGAAAAGGCCTACTAGTTCGCATACTTCAGCGCCGTCATAGCTACCCATGGTAACATCAAATAAACTGTTGCTGTCGTTTTTTTTATCCACGGTTTTTCGTTGTTGAAAAGGAGCGATTTTCTAGCGTGTTTTATTATTGAAATGTCACTTTCGGTAATGATAGCCAAATTTCTGACCCAAGATAATGCTTGGTCCAGAAGGTCTTCTGAAATTGAAGGGTAGAAATTAACAATGTCAAACGAAATGAAGGTATGTCTGTTTTTCTCTTCAATGTTGCCAAACCATTCGATTACTTCTTGTGTGTTTCTCCATTGATTTACGTTCAAAATGTTCCTTAACTTAGAGTTGATTTTATCAAGAATTACTTTGCTGAGCTTTCCGGACTCACTTTTAGCAGGATTAATTAATCGGCATGTTGGGTTGTTTTCGAAATTATCCTTATGATCTTTGAGCGAAATAAATGTTTCGCGTTTTTTTCATGTGTTCAATACGGTCGCCAATTCCCAAGTTATTCGAAATGTGTTTCAGTTCATTGTCTATCTGTTCTATGGTGCCCTCTGATCCATGTTTATATGTTTTTGTTATATTGTCATGCAAAAGATTGTTGTATGTGTCGAGCGAGGTTTCATAAATGTTTCTAGTTTTGTCGGCGAAAACAAAAATATTAGGTGACGAATTAATTTTCTTCAAATCGTTTGCCAAAGATTCCTGAAATGGATTGCTCGTATGCCGAAATTTGGTGTTTTCAATGAGTTTTATTAAGTCGTCTTCGAAAGGTTTAATATCCAAAATAGTGGGAGGTGTTTTGTTAGAAGGCAGTCCGAAATGGTTATTTTTTGGCGGGTTTCTATCACCATTAAGAAAAAAGTGAGCTTTCCATATATATATATATATATATAAACATGTTTCAGAATTACTTTCAGGTTTTCATCTCGCGTGTAATTTTGCGTGTAAGTGGACTCCACGCGTGTCGAGATTAGCACCCTCGCCCGCCCGGGCACAGAATAAGGATTAACCAGAAGTCCGACTAAGCATCGGCACCTTTGATGTAAGCGTCCTCGCGAAATGTCGGCCTCGCGATCCCGGCGCCATTTTGAAAGTAAGTTGCCCCCGGGAAATTAGCCCTCTCGTCCTTGCGACCCTCGGGCTCCTGTATTCAATATTCTTGGCCTTTCTTGTGACCTTTTAATTAATTTTACATTGTGATCTATATATATAAATAATATTTAGTTAAGTAAATAAGTAATTTACTTTAGAAAACGATTCTTTGGAGATAAAATTATTTGACCACGAGGTTATTAAAACTTCAGTACGCGGTACTACGGGTAAGAGTCCGTGGCAAAAAGTCCTGCACTCGCAAAGCTGGAGTTTACAATTCTTGATTTATGCGATACATTTGTTTATAGAAAAAGATGGCTAAAAATTTGGGAACTACCCATTGTTGAAATACATCAGGTACGTATGTTGTTAGAAATTTTATAAGCTTTCATTCGGTGTATAGTTCAAATTTTTATGTTACCTGTAACTTTTAAAAATGTTCAAAATGTGCACACCATTGTTCGTAAAATAAGAATTATATGGTGGGAAATGGACTCCTCACATGTGTTATTGAATTTTGCATATTGTTTTTAAATACTAAACGCACAGCCCTGAACAACATATTAAACGTAGGATACTGTGAAGTGCCATGGCATTCATGTTAGAACTTTTAATTTACTTGCCTATAGTATTTTAAAAAAAACGAAAAACATTATTTTGGTCTGGACCGTCTGAAATGGTGAATTTCTTAAGTTCATTTTGCCTTTTGCTGTTTTGCTGTTTGCTATAACCTCAGAAAGACTTCTGGTATGAACCACATATTAAACAAAAGCTAATTCAAATATGAAAGGAGTGGAAAAGTTTGCAGATTTCTAGTTGAAGTTGAAACGTTTTTGGTGCAAATTAGTGATCATACCTTTTCAACATATGAAAAAATATTAAAACTTTTATGGTCTATGGTGAGAACATTTTGAACATTTTACAAAGTTACAGGTAACACTATGGTTTGAATTATATACCGAATTAAAGCTTATAAAATTTCTAACAACATACGTACTCGATGTACTTCAACAATGCGTAGTTCCGAAAATTTTAGCCATCTTCTAGTACAAAAAATGTGTCGGCATAATCGAGAAATGTAAAACTCAGTTTCGTGAGTACAGTACTTTTTTGCCACGGACTTTTACCCGTAGTATCCGCGTACTGAAGTTTTAATAACCCCGTGGTCAAAGAATTTTATCTCCAAAGAATCGTTTTCTAAAGTAAATTACTTATTTACTTAACTAAATAATATTTATATATATAGAGATAATAATATAAAGTTAATTAAAAGGTCACAAGAAGGCCAAGAATAATTGACTACAGGAGCCCGAGGGTCGCAAGGACGAGAGGACTAATTTCCCGGGGGCACTTACTTTCAAAATGGCCGACTGGCGCATGCGCATAAAAATAATGGGACACTTTTTTCCGCGAGTCGGACTTCTGGTTAATCCCAGAACAACGAAGAAAAGGATAGTGAAACTATTAAGAGTCAGTTGAGATGGGCTAAGAAACAAACATCCGATTTAATATATCTTGAAGCGAAACCAGAGAACCTGAAGGAAACAAACGCCGTATGGACCGTATGGTAAACAAAATCTCGTCACTCAGTGGTCTCAAAATCATTTTAAAGTTAACGGTAGGGGATTTGCATTTATTTAGTATTATAAATAATTATATTTATTTAGTATTTATATATTGTGTAAACGCCAAGAACGGTATACAGTTTCAGTATACCTTGACCTTGTCCTTATGTTGTTTTGAAGTTTTCGCTTAACCTAAGACAATATACAGCTTCACCTTTTCGTGCTTTCCCTTTGCTCGTTCAGAGTCCAGACCATAAGTCAGCTTAACTAAAGCTAACTTAAAACACTACCTTAGACTTATGTAGACGTGATGTTTTTCATTGACTTTGTATGCACTTTTTATTATTTAAAATACTCATGGGCTTTGTCGGTTTTCTTGGCTATATTTCCAAATTTTCGACTGAAACGTGGTCTGTTTAATACTTCTTTCACAGGAATCCGATTCTACTGAATTGTTTTATCTCAGTCTCTATTATAAATGTAATTTTTTAATTCTGCCTTTGCAAAACATGTATGCATAGGGAAGCCATTTAAAGGCTTGCTAAAAATAATCCCTTTTGAAACCTCCTAAAACTACAATATATTTTTTACAACCAGAATTTAATAATGAAATTGGTATGTTCAACTTCATTAAATCAGTTTTATTAGTCATCTTCATCCATAAATTATATAATTAACTTGAGGATTATCATTTGCTTTTATATGTGTTTGTTTTTATATTGGCTGTATATAATCAGGAGTGCTTATTTTAATCAGGGGGTAGGTGGGTGAGTGGGTGGGTGGGGGTGTTTCAAAAAAGCATGTAAAAGCGGGTGAGGGGTTGTTGCGTTTATGTATTTCTAGGACACAATGTCATGAACTTTGAATCTCGTGACATTCTGCACTGTTATATAGCTGTTTTTTGCTAGTTATAACCATTTGTAACTCAGACTGCTATTCGTTCATTTATGGTCATGTGGGATTAGACAAATCAACTGTTTCCCGCCCGGGTAATATTGCAACAATTGTTGCTTGCTCGGGCAACAACTGCTTATAGTGGAAGTCTAACTAAAGGCCTAAACCAAACAAAAATCCAACGAAAACCCAGCTGTATAACAAAGCACTAATATAATGTCTGATCTCTTGGGAAACATTTAGTGCTTTAGTTTTGTTTTCCTACGAGTCTCGATGTTTCCCTCGATTTCCTCTCCGGAAACGTCGAAACTCTCAGGGAAAACAAAACTAATTGCTTTCCTCGCGACCAGACATTAAATGTATACTATTTATCTGTGGGAAAAACAAAATGGCACCGCGGCCAGTTTTGCTTTGTTTTCTGAAGCTGAGTGGGTTTTGTTGATAAACAACGCTGATGGACGAGAAAAAGTAACCCCAGTAAAGACCTACCTAATATGAACGAGTTTTCCTTTTGGCTATAAGTAACCAATTACATTGTCGATTATAAATTCGTTCCCATGCTCCTTACTGATTAGGGTTAGAGGTAAGATAATTCCAAAAAAAGTGTAAATTATTCTTTTAGTTATTGTAAAATGTAAATTAGGAACTGAATGAATTCCCTCTGTATAATTCCCTTGAGATTGGTCGAAAGGATAAAAATGGCGACAAGCTTTAGAACAGGGCAGTGAGAACTCGACAAACGGTGAAGTGAGAACTCTGGTCCAGGAGACGTTGGCGAAAATAGATACGAAGAAGAACCTCTCTTAAAGAATCAACGGTGGTGAAGGAGTCGAAGACCTTGTACCAAAGACCGTAGTTAGATTGGGGGAGATCCACAGAACACTATCGTCAAGAGATTAATTTAGCATCCGAAAGCAGTTACTCGTGCGTAACTGCGAGGCAAAGAGAGCCACGAGGAGGCTGAAGCGCTTTGCGGTGTGAGATAAGCCGAAGTCATCGGCTCACCCAGACCTGGCCATAAGAATTTTTGCAGGCGCGCGACGGATCGCGCGCCTCATTAAATTGAGGCGCGCGATTAAAAAATACGCTAATAGGGGTCGTAGAGACCAGAAAACATATGTTTACCTGTTTGCATGTCTAGATATAATGTGGGTGTCGTATTACATTGGGAGACATGTGTTTCAAAACATGTTTAAATATTTTCTGTTCGCCCGATTTAAATAGATTTTATATCGAAATGATCGCTTGAATTTGCCGAATCCAGCACTATAGGTTTTGTCCACCGAAAGTATTTAGATCCGCTGTTATTCGAATATTTATTCTATACGTCCAACAGGGAACTTTGAAATGATGCCGTGAACAACGAACTTCGCAATCTCGTAAGTTCGCAAGTTCGTTTCGAAGTTTGCAACTTGATTGGCTACTACGTAATGAATTTGCGAAGTTCGTCGCCAACTTCGGAAATAACGAACGAACTTCGGAACACAATCGGCAAAAGTTATGTGAAATCCTCTGTAAATAGTCTAAAGAATATTACTCAAATCGTTTCAATTCACGTATTATAAAATTTTTGTCTGGTGTCAAAATGGTGCGAGGCGCGCGATTTCATGTTCTTAGAACAAACGAGGCGCGTGGCAAAACGCGCATCTCGATGATTCGAGGCGCGTGCCGAGGCGCGGGCGCGCGATCGCGCGCCTCAAACGGCCAGGTCTGCTCACCAAGGCGAAGTTAGCCAGCCTTTCTGCAGCCATTACAGTTGCTGGGTGACCGAATCAGTTGAGGAGTAGTGATAAACGATTTGATGGGATTTTGACCAGAATCACAAGAGTGAACTTGTGGAACGGAAGTGGTTGATAAACACGTCCCGATTAAGCGTACGCGTTTACGATTCAATCAACTACCATGGATTAACCCAAATATTAAAAAAGAAATGCGTTTGAGGAACCGCCTATACAAAAAATTCCGGTGTACTTGCGATAATGAAAATTGGAACATCTACAAAATTCAAATAAACAAAGTAACAGCTATGAAACGACAGAGTATTAAAAACTATTGTTTTGACGCAGCGGCTGACTCTTCACCCAGTTCTGTTGGATCATTCTGGAAAAAAATGAAACCATTACTACCCGGTAGCAAGGCTAATACTAGTGCTAACACTATCCACCTGATTGAAGATGGCAAAGTTGTCTCGGATCCTAGTACGGTTTTTAACGAATACTTTTCGACTCCAGTCATCAGTGAGCCTGTATTGAGTCTGTCTGTGGAGAATTTTGAAAGTCATCCAAGTGTTGCATCAATCAGAATTAAATGTTTCAATCTGGATATGTCGTTTGAGCCAGTCGGCTCTGACTTCGTAGGCAACATTCTGGCTGGCCTGAATATAAAAAAATCATGTGGCCCCGATGGTTTTTCACCAAAGATACTCAAGATCGCTGCACCGGTTATTGTTTTCCCACTGACGAAGTTGTTCAACTACTGTATTGAGTCTTCCCAGTGGCCTAAGCAGTGGAAACTAAGTAACGTGTCACCTGCATACAAGAAAGAAGAAGAGACGATTAAATTGAACTACCGCCCGATTAGTATCCTGTCTACCATACCCAAATTGTTCGAGAAAGTGAAGTACGATCAACTATGGAACAGTGCTGTCTTGGTTCGAGTCTTACCTATCTGGAAGATCACAGCGTGTGTATGTTAATGGGTCCGTTTCAAATAGGTTTTACCTTGATTCTGGTGTTCCGCAAGGATCATGTCTTGGTCCATTACTGTTTAACATCTATGCGAGTCAACTATTTGATATTATCAATCGTCATCTTCCTGATGTACACTGCTACGCAGACGACTCACAGCTGTACTTATCATTTAGCCCTAAAAGTTTGGCCAATCAGGAGGCAGCAGTCAGCGCATTGGAATGCTGTATAGAGGATATCAAAACCTGGATGTGCTCTGATATGCTTATGTTAAATGATGACAAAACTGAATTTATTATAATCGGGACTCGGCAACAACTAAGTAAGGTTAAGATTGATCACATTACAGTTGGTGACTGTAAAATCACATCTGCTGAGTCGATAAGGAATCTAGGTGCCTGGTTTGATGATAAATTCTCCATGGCAACCCATATTACTAAAATGTGTGGTGCGGCGTTCTATCACCTTCACAATATAAGACGTATTAGAAAGTATCTGTCGCAGAATGTGGCAGAGACTTTGATTCATTCGTTTATTACTAGCAGGGTAGACTATTGTAATAGTTTATTGCATGGTGTACCTGCGTATCAACTAGATAAGCTGCAAAGAGTGCAGAATGCTGCCGCTAGGTTGATTCTTATGGAGCATAAATTTTGTCATATTACCCCACTTCTTTCAAAATTACACTGGCTACCTGTTAGGTTTCGCATTAAATTCAAAATTTGCTAATTACTTTTAAGGCTATTCATGGGTTAGCCCCTTTGTATATTAAGGATTTAATTTCGACTAAATCGTCTGTTACTGGGAAATATATTCTTAGATCGAATAAGGAGCTATTGCTTAAGCCTCCTTTATGTAAGACCTATATGCTATATACACTTGGGGACCGTGCCTTCATAACATCTGCTCCAAAGCTGTGGAACGCTCTCCCTGCAGACATTCGAAACGCAAAGAATGTTGATTGTTTTAAGAGGCTTCTTAAGTCTCATTTTTTTAGACTAGCTTATGATAACTTCACTTAGTTTTATATTCTTGTTATTACTAATATTATTTTATGTATTGTCATTGCTGTAAATAACTAAATACATCATTTTATTGTACACTGTAATGCGCATTCGATCATCTCGTCATGTAGAACGCGCAATATAAGTCATTAAATTATTATTAATTATTAACTATATATCAAATTTTCATCTATCTTCTCGGATAATATGTCTGGCTTTCTCCGCGGCCACTCTTGCTGCACTGCATTATTAAAGTTAACTGATGATTGGCGCTCGGATCTCGATCAGAGAAAGGACATTGGCATCGTGGCTGTTGACTTATCAAAAGCATTTGATTCGATTTGTCACAATCTACTCTTGGCAAAACTGAAAGCATATGGCTTACGGGATTCTGCGGTTAGTCTGATTCAGTCGTATCTATAGACATCAACGGGTCAAATGTAATGGAGTCTACTCAGACTGGCTACCAGTTCGCTGTGGTGTACCTCAAGGTAGTCTGTTAGGTCCATTGCTATTCAACTTATTTATTAACGACGTTAATGACTCAGTCAATATCTCTTCATTACGACTTTATGCGGACGATACTACTCAGTATACGGCTAACTCGTGCCCCACATCTCTCCAATTTACCGTTAACCAGGACATAAAAATATTGAGCGACTGGTTTAATGAGAACTTCTTGCAAGTTAACGCTTCCAAGACCCAGGCTATGACTTTGGGTAATTCGTTATATAATTATGAGTTTTCCATTGGCGCAAAGAAGATTGAGATTGAGCCAACACTCAAGATACTTGGTGTAACCCTGGATAAGACGCTTTCGTACAAGCCCCATGTCACCAACATGTTAAAGAAAGCAAACTCGAAGATTGCTGCTTTGCGCAGGATCAAGCGTCTTGTTCCGTCTACAACGATGATTACACTCCACAAAAGCTATATACTACCACACTTGGAATACTGTTCACCAATCCTTCTAGGAATATCTAAAGCACTAAACACTAAGTTAGAAAATGTTAACTTCTATGCATTAAGAACTCTATTAAATTTAGGATCCACTATAAAATACGACACTTGCCCATCTATCGCTAATATGGTCTCGCTAGAGCAGAGAAGATTTGAACAATCACTTATATTATTCTTTAAATGTTTCAAGATGCAAGGTCCAAGTTATATTTCTGATCTTTTTACTCCTCGACTTACACCTTACAACCTACGTAGTTCCGGTCTCAATGTTAATCAACGTACTTATAATAATCTATATATGCATAACTCGTTTATTTATATTATATCACATATCTGGAACCAACTACCAACTGCTGCTAAATCTTCTACTTCTATGTCTGAATTTCGTTCCCAAATTAAGGGAATGAGTTTTTCCGGCTGCCAATGCAACAGGTGCTTATAAACAAATGGATCTTCATAATTATCTATATTGCTCTTTATAACGATTATTGTTAAACCTAGTTTATAACTGTTCTTGTTATACCTATTTATTACTTGTAATCTATTTATTTATATTTATTTTAACGGTCGAGCGTGTGCAACACAAGCCTCTGGCTCGGGAGAATGGGCAACCACTCCCCACGTCCATCGACAATAAATAAATATTGTATTGTAAGAGTGATCACGATTCACGGGTTCGAAGGGTTATAATTGACAAAGGCGTAGTATTTCTAAAGACGCCGGAGCAAACATCGTAAAAGAAGAAGAAGTAAAGAAGAGGATGCTTTGGCCGATCTGAGGGCTTGAGGAAATAGGAACGATAAGTATCGAACGTATAGAAAGACAATTATTTGATATCATAGTTTTAGGAATAAGGTAATGGTATAGTAATTTATAATTAAACAGTTATTGCATTAATTATCGTTGAAATATTAAATTATTTTACTCGTATCCCGAGTCTATGCAAGTTGTAGGAAGGGGTGCTTCTCAGGATATATACAGACCGCGTGTATACTCGAAGGTGACGTGAATTCGTCACAGGAAGGTGTTTCTTAGTATAGGTAGGTGATGAACGAGAAAAGTCAACAGAATTAATTAAAAATGTGTCCAACAGGTGTGTTTATTTAAACTTTTCTAACCATTAATATATATATATATATATATATATATATATACACACACACAATTTGTAAAAACTGTTTTGTCGAGAAATATCGAGTACGCCAAGTTACAAGTGGCCCGGTAACCGGGCTAGACCGACCCATATGCATGAACAGCTCTTTAATTTATAGGCGTTTACCAATTTAAATTAGCATCAACGTTTGAGTATCAAGTTGTGGTCTTGAAGTGGACACGCGTATCTGCATATGCTGTATAAGACATGGAAAAACTCCGTTCCATTCTCAAAACGTTTCTAAGGTAGGCACGTTTATAACTCATTTCTTCTCATCTTGTCAAACGTACGTGTGACATAAAGTAGCTGGATTATGTTATACATGAATTTATAACCAAGTGTTTTAGTGGATCTGAAATAGCCTGTATCTCGATTGTCATCTAACCATGACAAAGACGCTAGCTCTAGTCAGAAACAGAGCTTATCGCCTAGCTTATCTCCTATAAACCGGTTCTCTAGCGAGTTCACGGCATAAACGTATACTTGAAGTTGATAAACCTATACTAATTGTTGATAAATGTATACTGCTGTTATTATAAGTAATTCATTTGCATGGCATTGAGGTTGATTAGTGAAATGTACCCAGGACTTTTGGCTAAACCTTCCTCGGCTTTCGAGGGCGAAGGTTTCCGAGGAAGAAGGAGAATAAAACAAAACGCTTTTGGCGGAGTCAACAACTTCAAAGTGAATAAATTATTGAGTTGTGATTAATACTATTGGAAATTCGATAAGTGTTCACTTCGTGTATTTGTTAGTTATTATATGCATAAGCGAACTTTGGCGTAAGCGAACTAATCATACCTATTAGTTACTAATGGTATACCTAGTTATAAACTAATCCTATTTAATCTTTATGCATCGGGTTATTTAGAGATTAAATGTCCCTGTGGGAACAGTGAAAACCGAGGTGGCCGTGATATTACTCCGGATTACATTCACCCAACAGTATATTTACGTACGGTTGCCACTTCATGCTAGATATACTCCTAGGTATTTGACAATCAGCATGCGGTGGCGGCAGAACGTGTTTAGAAACGTATTGGGAGTTCTAGTCTAACTATACACTATATTATAGTATCCACTTTATAAATAAACACCATATACTCTTTTTATCTAAACTGTCTATTCTGCAATACCGCGCCTACACTAGTAGAGAAAGTCAAACTAGAAATCTAGCGTTAACTCTCTTTGCCTCGCAGAACCATGCACTCGCGTGTGACTTGACGAGTCAAATCATCTGGCGTTAGACTTAAATAAGCGGTCCGTTTCAAACATTGCAGAATCGTGTCGAATTCAATTTCTGTTGCTTGTAACGAATTTTGTTTAGAGAAAGAGACTGAGGAATACAGGGTTGAAAGGGGATAGTTTCTTAATGCTTCGTAATTTATGCGTTGTTTTCGACAAGACGCTTTCTTTGACGGAATTTTTGCCGCTCTATTGAGATTTGCTCATGTATAACCAGGTTCACATTTAACTGACGGCTTCTTGCGAAATTATCATGATCTTATGTTGGCGGTGAAGGCAGTTTCACATCTAGTGAAGCACCTATAGCCATCCAATTCATGTCCATGCAACATATCCCAAATACTTCATAAAGACCTGCATGACCCAAACCTATAGGTTAGGGTCAATCAATCCATCAATAATCTTTATTTAAACACGGTATCACTTCATTAATACATGCTCTTCCAGTGAGCCGTGTACAATTTTTAAATAATTACAAATATATAGAAACAATTACAAATATATATAGAAACAATTACAAATATATAGAGTACCTATAAATTATTTACAATCTTTTATAATAATACCTAATAACTATAATAACCTAACTACGATTTCAATATTTTTTTAAATATCTCACATTGTCTTGGCTTCTTATATCTCTCGATAGACTATTCAAGAGAACCGCTCCCTGATAATGAAAGCTCTTTTTGCCAGCTTCAGTATATGGTCTTGGGACATAAACATTATACTCTGAGTTTCTCAAGTTATGAAAATGTACAGAAGTTATGTTTTCAAACATGTTAGTTAAATAACTTAGTTAAATAGCTTAGGGTTTGTGGCAGTGGCGGCATCGGGCTAAATAGGGCACGGAACTTGACATTCTAGAGCCCACTTTCAGGGGTCATTATAGGAAGAATTTTGAAGTGCATTTTCAAATTTGTTTTGGGTCCGCATATTTAAAGCCTGGTTTCCATATAATCGCTACGATCGCCGCGATCGCTCAAAAATTTAAACTCGGCGATCGCAACGCTCAACTGATCATGTCTCTGTTTCCATATGATCGCTAAAGCGGCGATGGTTGATCGCGGCCATTGTTTTAATGATCCGCTGGGATGCATACTGATAGCCAAAATCGCTGAGATTGCAAAATCAACGTTTCTATATAAAACGCAACGATCGCTGAGATAGAACATTTTCTATCTCGGCGATCGTGGAGATCGTAGCGATGGTTCGGTCAGTGGTTTCCATATATGATCGCTGCGATCGCCAAGTTCATTTAATTTTTGAGCGATCGTAGCGATTATATGGAAACCAGGCTTAAGGTGTACGGGGGAATGCTCCCTTGTCACATATGCATACTGCATCGAAAAAGGTTATAATCGTTGCTATTATCTAATCACATAAATTCAAAGGAAGCATGTGGGTGTGTTTTCCCCACAACACCAAACGTGAAAATTTCGGAGTGATTATTTTTGATAATAGCAAAGATATATAACTTTCTCCGATAAGTCATTATATATATGCACTGTGACGTCAAAATATATAATTTGCATATCAAACAAACGACTGATCCTAGTTACACTATACCGGATTGGTAAATCACAATAACAAAAAACCGCGCGTTTCTTGCGTGGGATTTTCGAAAAAGACTTCTTTCTTCTTACTCGGGCTACCGAGTCTAGGTTTTGGCTCTTTTTTTTTTCATTTGGAGTGTCACGATCTTGCATGTTTGCACCTTTTACTTCCGCTAATATTCATACGTGAGTTGTTAGCCGTGTGACCGGTACAATTTGAAAACGGAACAAAATCCTGCCGTTTAGGCCTTGCGTTTACACGATACCGGCACAAACATGACATGAGAACGGCACAAAATGAAGACGGGTTCCTTGACGGCATGAAATGAAAACGGACGCTAACCGGAATCGTGTAAACGCCCGTGCCGTAACAGTAGATGACAGTAATCACGATATATACGACCACAGTATTCGTGTCAGCAGTATTTACAAAGTCTTCTCAATTCTCATTGGAAGAGAATGGTTACATGCTAATCCGTCATTATATTATACCGGCACCGTGTAAACGCAAGGCTTTTGGGGCTGTATTTACACACCGGCATGATTTTGTTCCGTTTTCAAATTGTACCGGCATCGTGTAAACGGTGTCTGAGTGAGGCCTTGAGGCATGTTGTAAGTTCTTTGCTCCTTTCACTTTTGGAGTTGGACAAAAAGTTGAACAGCTTTGCCTTTTGATCAGGGTGTTCTTGCACGTTGTTGGTAGATTTTGAAAGAGACTGACTGACTTTGTCGTTAAACAGTGATCAGATGTAGCTGAAAACTGACTTGTTCGTAAATATGTTCACCAGTGTGAGGTATATTCACCACATTCAGTCTTCGATTCAGGCTCCGCGTACTTGTCAGTAGCCCGAGTGAACGCCTGACCTAGGCGTCTTTTTAAGTAATAATTGCAAAGTGGAACATTCTAAAGTCTGTGTATTTAGTTGCTTTTTTACATACTAGACTGGGACAGCGTGAAAGCAAAATATGAAAATGTAGGTCCATATTTAATGAGCATTGGTCAAAGCCTGCAAATGAGACACAACAGAATCCACAGATAGACGTCTTGGACGACTATCAGAATTGATCACAAGAAACAAATATATTATATTCGCCTTTCAAGTTTCAATGTATTGGAAAAGCTGCCAACAGCTGCGTTGAAATCGACAATAAAGAATTGGAAATAGAATATTTGTAGCGGAACGTATCGGATTAACCCCCGTTTTACACACACACAACAAATTTCGGCATTGCACGTACACGATGCCTGAAATTTGTCAACAACGAATCAACGAAACGAAAAACTACAAAAGAAGTTACTCTGTCATTTCAAGAGGTCTTTGCGTTTGGGGTCAAGAAAGGGGATTTCGCTGCCAAACAGAAATATAACATTTTGCTTTTCTATTTTTCTCCTATACTTCATAGAACGCTCAAGAACTGTCTGAAGATTGAATTTACTTCAATGCCCACAGTGCTTTTCCTCTATGCCGTTACTCGTGTCCTTCTCGATGGCATGGAGGAATTCTTAATCCTACCGACGGCTTGGTACTATATTGCTTCGTTTGGGCAGACAAAATTTTTTCTCGGCGTTACGTTGTCCGCTTATTCCTTTGGTGTGATGGTTTTCGCGCCAATTTTCGCACGACTGGACTACAGACTTCGAGCCACAAAAACCATCCTCGTGCTTTGCGCTGTGATTAGATTTCTTGCAAATCTACTCTACTCGATTCCAGTCTCCGAATACTTCCCACTGTTTGGCCGTCTCATAAGTGGAATAGCCGGGGGATCAGTTGGAGTTCTGTATGGTCTGATAGCAAAATACACAGACAACAAAAATCGTGCCAAGGCGTTCCTAATTTTTGAAGGATTGTTTAACACAGGACAATCGCTCGCTCCGACGATTGGCAGTTTTGTGACGTTCGACGCTAATATTTTTGGCTGGAAGATTGGACCAGGAAATTCTCCAGGGTTCATTTTGGCAATCTTTTGGTTTTTCATGATTTTCCTAACGCTTTGTTTACCAAGAAATCTGGAAGACGAAGACTCCTTTTCCAGTTGCGAGAAAATCCAGTTGGATTCGAAAAACGACGATGGAGTCGATCTTCAATCGAAGCTGAAACCGGATAATCCACTCAAGCAAATCGATTCCAAAATTTCTTGTTTGTATTTCATGGCATTCGGGGGCGTTTTAGTCTCCTTTATCGTTTCGTTTTACACGCCGTTAATAGCAGTATATCTTCTCAACTTGAAGCTTATCCACGTAAAAGTGCTGTTTTTGAACGGAATACTGGTTGTTCTTTTCGGCTATTTGGCTAACTACCTCGCGTCGGAGTACCTATCTGAAATTAACCTGATCGCCGTTTGGCTTGCTTTGCAAATCTTTCCAATTATTTTAATGTACTATTTTGCTCTCACATGGAACAATGCCAATTCCGTGTTCGAGCCTTATCTTCTGTTGCTCTTTATCTGTCTTGGTCTCATAATAAACTTTAACTATCCCCTTATTTCCTCTTTACTGTCCAAGGTAACGGACTTGAACCACGCAGCCTTCTATCAGAGTCTATGTTCTACTGTTGTTCATTTTGCAGTTGTTGCCAGTCGTTTGATAGCAGGTCTAACCTTCACCAAGACATTAATGAAGTCCACATGTATCGGGCTTACTTGTTTTTGGATTTTTGAAGTCGTTTGGTTGTCTGTGGAATATCGAAGACTTATATAGGTATATACGAACAAACAAACAAACAAACAGAGCAAAGTTACAGGCAGAACCACTAATACCGCTAAAGGGCGTGGCCTGCTTAGCGAACAAACGAACTAATTAACTTATGAGCAGAGAGAGTAAAGAATTTTAGTAATCTGAATAATTTCAGGAAGGTAAAAATTTCAGAAATTTTAGGGTAGTGAAGAAATTTAGGACTGTTAAAGAATTTCAGGAACTTTTAAAAATTTTAAGCTTTTTTACCTTATTTCAAATGTTTAAAAATTGACAATACCGGACGGAATAAAGGTTAAGCTTTTTATATGTTGACTGATTTTTATATGTTGACCACCACCACCACCAACACCAACAACATCAACAACAACAACAACAAGAGCAACAAGAACCAGTACAACAACAACAACAGCGACGACAGCGACGACGACAACGACAACAGCGACAACGACAACAGCGACAACGACAACAGCGACAACGACAACAGCGACAACAAATTAACAGCGACAACAAATTAACAGCGACAACAAATTATCAGCGACAACAAATTAACAGCGACAACAAATTAACAGCGACAACAAATTAACAGCGACATGTACAACAAATTAACAGCGACAAGAAATTAACAGCGACAAGAAATTAACAGCGACAAGAAATTAACAGCGACAACAAATTAACGACATCAACAAGAACAACAACAGGAGCAGCAACAATCAGCACAAAAGGGTAAAAACACGTAACAACAACAACAACAACAACAACAACAACAACAACAACAACAACAACAACAACAACAACAACAACAACAACAACAACAACAAAGCAACAACAACAACAACAACAAAGCAACAACAACGACAACAACAACAACAACAACGACAACAACAACAAGAAAACAATTAACCAGGACACCACTAACAACAACAGCACGATGGAAACGATGAGGGTGAAAGTTGGACAACATAACATGGCTAACAGCACAGGGACCTCCTTTTTCTACTTTTTTGTCTGTTTTTCTAATTTAATTATTTTTTTGTATAGACAAAGAAAACAACGTGCTAATGGCTAGCATATCGAAAGCCTCTTATTACTGCTGGTGTACGGGGAATTATTTCTCCTTATGATTTATTAATATGTTTTTAAAAGATTTAAAACTTATTCGGTTGTATTATTATTTTATTAATATTATATTTTATTAATTATTATTTTATTAGTCTATTTTCGTGACCGGTCTGGAACGTGAAATCCAGCAATTTGATTACACCCTGAGCGGTCCGGATATGCCAGTCCGGACCGCTGACAGTTGCAGACAGTAATGAGAATTTTATAAACAAAATGAAAATAGTGTATATGCAACCGACGAGATATACGTTCGATGGACGTACTAAACAGTTTACAATGGGATACCCTCCAAATTAGACGTGCAAGAGTACCCGCTGACCCGCGGGTTGCTAATACTTAGGTTTTAGATTATATTTCAGATTTACATTACGCTACATTACTTGTTAGTTAGTTGGTTAGTTTGTTTGTTTGTTATTTAGTTAATTTTTAGGTAGGTAAGTTTAAATATACGCACCTCCTGGAAATCAACTTATATTATAAGTTGTGTGAGGCCAGCGTATTAAAATAAAGATGATATATGTATATATCAACAACGAGTTTGAGTGTTTCATCAGGGGGTCTAAACACGAGAAAACATGATCGGATGAAAGCACGAGGCCGAAGGCCGAGTCCCCGATGAAACACGATAAACGAGTTGTTGATATGGCAGCTCAATCGAGCGATTTCAATTGGAAAATGCAATTAAAATAAACCCTCGTGAGATTTTATTCACGAGTGTGTGTAAAATTTATTCATGCAGCAACTTGTTATTTTGCATAGATAATTGAGATCTTAAGAATTAGATGAACACCGGTTTTCATCTAATATCTTGCGTGGTATACGATTTTACTGGAGTATCCAACTTCCGAATCAGGTGATTGAATGAACTATTGTAATTGGCTGATTATCTCATGAATTATTAATGAGTTTGAGATGCATGGATAAGTAATAGATCGTTTTCACTCACGTGATCGGTGGCCCCATTGGGGTGGTGAAACAATACGAAATATTTGAATAAGAAAGAACTAATTCCCATACCGTACACCAATATGGCCGCCATTTCATTGTTTTGGTACACCAATATGGCCGCCGTGACGTCAGGTGAAAACGATCTATAGATACAATATGAGCGGCCGAACTGTATGGGATTTACGAAGGCGAGCCATTGTAAATCCCATACAGTTCGGACGCGAATATTGTATCTGACTTGTGAAATGAAAAGATATACAGTATTTCATAGAGTTTAGTACTTTCTTGAATGGAAATAAAACCATATATAAGCGATGTGTTTTTGGTTACTAATAAAGTATAGACGGTGAATTTTATTTGGAAGAATGTTTTGTAAGAATGTTTGCACAAGTAAAGGTCTATTGATTTGCTTTGTTGCTTGCAATGCTTTTTTGCATGATTGAATTTGTTAAGATATACCCAAGAGAGTTTGGGATAATTTAGAAGCAGATGCACCTAATTTATTCAATTTTTGCAGTTGAGAGTGAAGGTCAGGTTATGGACTCTTCACCCTTTCGCTGTCCAAAAAGCATGGAAGAAGAACGTTCTATGCTGATTGAATCAATTCAAAAAAACACTCGCCATAATACAAAGTGGGCGGTTAAGGTATTTGAAGATTGGCAACATGCAAGAAAAAATAAGGAAGCGAGAAAAGAAACGGTTGGCTTCGGACAAATTGATTTAGCCACCATCGAACCTGTGACATGCACCATAGAAGACATGTCGGCAGAAACGTTGAACTTTTGGCTCACTAAATTTACAGAAGAAGTCACAAATCAAAGTAGTGAACGATATCCCCCCCCCCCCCCCCCCCCACCCAAACGTTATATCTACTGATATGTGGATTGAATCGCTATTTAGCTGATGGGGGTAAAGTTGATAATAATATCTGTACAAACGCAGTGTTTAATATTTGGTTTTTGACGTTTATCGATTGTAGCTTACTTTGTGTGGTTGTGAAGTAACTGAATAAAAACTGTGCTTGTTGTTGATGAACGTAATAAGTATTCTGTATCTGAATTAGAGAATACTCATTAGCGTAATTAGTATTCGGTATCCGAATTACAGAATACTAATTAGGTTAATTAGTATTCTGTATCAATTGATCGCATGTGTTCTTTAGGTTACTCGTTTCGAGTTATCGGGTTTACAGGCTATCCTTGGGACACGATTGATGCGATTTGATTGGACGAGAAGCTCATTAATTATTCATGAATTTTACAATTAGAGTTTCAGAACTACTCATTGTTGAAATATATCGTGTAGGTATATTGTTAGCTATTTTTTTAAGCTTTCGTTTGATGTATAGTTCAAGGTTCCATGTTATGTGAAATGTCTAAATGTTCGTAACATTGTTCGTAATAATACAGCATCTTCTCACAAGTATTATATAATTTCAGATGGGTTTTTTATTCAAGTAATTAACGCACAACCTTGAGCAATACGTCAAACGAAAGAAATTGAAAAATGAATTCTTTATAAATTTATAACTATACACAATTAAAAATGCTATTTGGGGTAGAAAGTTCAGGATTCTAGCTAAATGGAAAGTACTTTAAAATTGAGGAAACATCTGCTATTTTGGTTTAGTTCACAGGAAATATGGTGGCAAATACGAGCCTAACACTTTGTTGGCTTTTCACAGAACGTTTAATGTGAGTTAGAGAATGATTGCACCCACTCAGCCAATCCCAATCGAGTATTTCAACGCTCTATATTCCATAGTGTTTTGATTCATCAAGATTAGACATATTAGTGAGCTCTATATCGAGTCACTAGTGACTCTATATAGAGTTCACTGTGCTGTGACAAAAGAAAACAAAAGATATTTGCAGTGGCCTCTATATAGAGCTCACAAATATGTTTAAGTAGTCTATATAGAGTAAATTCTTCGGTAAACGTGCTAGACGCAAAAAAACCCACATTTATAGTTAAAATCGAAACTTCTTCGTGGTTGCAACTATTCTCTAAGACGATTAGAGAATGGTCACTCGTGCTCTATGGGATATAGAGTCCATACTCTATATCCCATAGAGCACACGTGACCATTCTCTAACCTATACATATATATATATAACCTATACATACGGGCAGCATTTTTCTTCAACTTGTTGAAAAGCGTTGTTGCAAGTAATACCACCCACCTTAAACATTGCATTGCCACGCAACAATGATTTTGTTGCAAGTTGAAAAAATTAGACTGCAGTTCTACTTGCTGCAACATGCTGATTCAACTTGCAATAAAATCACTGTTGCGTGACAATGTTTAAGGTGGGTTGTAAAACGTGCAACAACGCTATTCAAATTTGTTGCTGGTATATTACGTATTATTATATAGCATGCTATCGGATATGAGCTTTTGCGTGATCTGATTGGTTCCCTACTACCAGGCTATCAGCTCATATCCTGCTAGTAGAGGGAAAACAAGATGTCGGCATGTTTTTTAAACTGCCGAAAAGAGTGGAAATTGACGGATTTTTATACAGAAAAACATCAACACCCTCAAACCAATGTATAAAAAAACAACATTGTGTAAAAATACATTAACAAATACACAATTTAGCATGTTAATTGGTAAAATTCACATAAAAAATTACGTCTTTTTACTTCAAAAACCCGACTAAATTAACGGGTTGATATTAATTTGTTGCCAAACAAATAAACTCACGGTTAAAATCAAGCTTACAACACACATTTCGTAGGAGATTACCAGTAAAGATACTTTTTTATTTAGATAAGCATTTGGAGTAGTAAAAAGCAGGTTCTTTTTCAAAAACAACCAACTAAGTAATTTAGTTTCACTGCCGAAGGTGTTTGGCGTGTTTCATTTTCATTTTTGCATGAAATCAAAAGCTTTTTCACGACAGCAACGCTAATATAAACAACTGACCCACCTTTTGACTTCAGAAAGGTACCTTTTAATCTTTTTTGTTGATCTGCTTAACACTTTTTTGCCTCTCGAGCATAATTTATACAACATTTCGGAGCTGTTTACCGAACAGCTCAGCGAGAAACTCTATGTGAAATTGTGAATGCATCATTACGCATGGCGGAAGTATTAGTTGCCTATGCCGGAAGTTTGTTGTTTCAAATATTTCGCTGTAATAAAACATTTATGCAAACTCCAAGTTGACTAACAATTTTCTAAACAATGAAATAGATTCAGTCCGAACTCTTCAGATTATCGAATATAAAATTTGGCCAGTTTGTATCACAAAATTTAGGAATAAATTTACCATATACCTCGGAGGTGAATAGTGCTTTATACACAATGTAATGAACTCTGAATCTCGGGATATTCTGCACTGTTATATAGCTGTTTTTTTGCTAGTTGTAACCATTTGTAACTCAGATTGCTATTCGTTCATTTATGGTCACGCGGTGGGATTAGACAAATCAAATGTTTCCCGCCCGGGTAATATTGCAACAATTGTTGCTTGCTCGGGCAACAACTGCTTACAGTGAAAGTCTAGCTATAAAGACCTAAACAAAGGTCAAAATCCAACGAAAACCCAGCTGTATAACAAAGCACTTAATGTCTGATCTCTCGGGGAAACATTTAGTGATTGATTGAAACATTTAGTTTTGTTTTCCCACGAGTCTCGATGTTTCACTCGACTTCCCCTCGGGAAACATCGAGACTCTCGGGGAAAACAAAACTAATTGCTTTCCTCGCGACCAGACATTAAATGTAGCCTATACTATTTATCTGTGGGAGTCTCCAGTTGCTGGTTTGTGATACAACTTCCTCTTCCCAATGGGTGCGGGTGAGGGTTGTCGATTACCGCATGGGCAAGAATTCACCAGGGCGCGCCCTTTGTATTCCGAAATATGGGTGAAGCCTCCCAAGCTATCCACAATGATCAGACACAGCGCCAACAGGCCTGCGCGACGCCGGCTCCATGTTGATTGTCCCACAATACGTGACTGCGTTGGCGCCTTGGGTTTGACAACAGATGACGCGACGCCGCTGTGCCAACCATTACGTCGCTCATATTAGGTAGGTATTTACTGGGGTTACTTTTTCTCGTTCATCAACAAAACCACTCAGCTTCAGAAAACAAAGCAAAACTGGCCGCCATTTTGTTTTTCCCATAAAGGCATAAACGTCATGTGAACAACATATTTGTGCTCATCCCTTGGCTTGAGCCACCAGGCCGAGGGAGTCATTCCACAAACACTGGCAAAATCTCACCCTGGAAAACCTTGACTGGTAATCGAGACATCTCTGGAGTAACATATATGTGATCATCCCTCGAAACATCTGGTCGAGGAACGGAGGAAGTCCTGTCACCAACATCTGCCGAAACCTCGTCCTGGCAAGATCTTGCCGGGTAATCGATGAATCTCATAATTTGCTTGTAGAACGACGCAGCGACGAGGTAGCAATAAGATCTTTAATACGTACGGTACAATGTAACAACACAGGATATAAAGTTAAAGTTCAATACTTCAACAAAGTTCAGTCCAGTTCAATGTCTTGGTTTGCTTCTTCTTCTTCTGTTCCTTTCTCTTCTGCTCTGCTTGTTGGGCTGGCCACTCTTCGATTGCTTTTTTTCACAACTGCTCGACTCCAAAAAGGGAGGCTCGTTTTATAATTTTCTAGTGTAGAAAACGCATGGTATGTGTGCAGGAATTGACCAATCAGGCGCATCAGACCATAATACTTTGCAGCATTGGATGAAGGCGTTAATCGATCTCAAGTACCGAGGCAAAAACGTTTGAAAAGTTTTTACTTATATTAAACTAATATATTTCTTGACTACATTGATATGATAAAAGGTAGATGTCATAAGGTATAAGACTGTTATAATATTTTACAGTTTCATTGAGAATTTACGGAACAGTTCAACATTGAATAATCATTACGTAAGTTGTCGTTTGATTTATATAAACATTACGAAGCTTCTTCTTGGCCTAAAATCATGCTAAATTCACCTAGCTTACATAAACAAATTTGTGCCTGCCCTAGATCATACTGACAGAATTATAGAAAAGGCCTTTAAGAAAACTGTTGACAAGCTAGTAAATAAACTTATGACAGAAATATGTACCTAATTATATGAGAACAATGCTAGATATAATCAGACTGTCGCGACATTTTGATATATTGATAAAGCTACAGGAAGGCTAATTAATATGTTACGTAATTTTGGTTATTTTCAGCTATTTGTTTGCATTGCGGCACTCTACAATAGAATAGCCAGAAGCATGCTACAAAGCTTTACTATAACTTAATATATCTGTATGTTGTATAACACATGCATCTGGTTAAGGAAGTCATTTCACAAACAACTGGCAAAATCTCGCCCTGGCAAAACCTGGCTGGTAATCGAGAAACCTCTCGGAACAACATTTGTCATCATCCCTCGAACCATCTGCAGGTCAAGGATGTCATCTCACAAACTGGCGAAATCTCGCCCTGGCAAAACCTTGCCGGTAATCGATGAACCTTGCGTGAAAAACATTTGTGATCATCCTTCAAACCATCTGGTCAAGGAAGTCATCTCACAAACAACTGGCGAAATCTCATCGATGACAAATCCTTGCCGGTAATCGATGAACCTCGCGTGAAAAACATTTGTGATTATCCGTCGGACCATGCATCTGGTCAAGGAAGTCATTTCACAAACAACAGGCGAAATGTCGCCCTGGCTGGTGATCGATAAAATTCGCGTGAAAAACATTTGTGATCATCCCTCGAACCATCTGGTCAAGGAAGTCATCTCACAAACAACTGGCGAAATCTCGCGATCGCCCTGGCAAACCTTGCCGGTATAATCGATCAACCTTGCGTGAAAAATATTTGTGATCATCCCTCGAACCATCTGGTCAAGGAAGTCATCTCACAAACAACTGGCGAAATCTCGCCATGGCAAAACCTTGCCGGTATAATCGATGAACCTTGCGTGAAAAACATGTGTGATCAAAAATTCATCCCTCGAACCATTTGGTCAAGGAAGTCATCTCACAAACAACTGGCGAAATCTTGACTGGTGATCGATAACCCTCACGGAAATAAATTAGTTGTGATCACCCCGCGGAATGTGGTCGAGGAAATCATTTCACAAACAACTGGAAAAACCTCGCCCATTAGCGCTGATCAGTGATCTGTCAATATAGAAAGCTCAATTAACAACACATGAAGAACAAACTTATGATAATTCCTCGGACCATGTCGCGGAAGAAATCATTTCACCAATACATGCACCAGTCTATTAAAAAATATCGGACTACCATAGTCAGTAACCATCGATTTCGGTCGATCAGGCTGTGTACCCGACAAGGTATTCTAGTTGTTAACAAGAAGAAAGGAAAGAAGATTAGAAAAATAAGAAAAATACCTCAGCCTCGGAAATATTTGACACGCTTCAGGTGTTCCAGCCTTTATGTCGCTCGTGTGGCAAAACCCGACAACCATCAATATATATATATAGAGTAAACTGTAGTAGACCTTGTTTAGAAGGCCATAAGAGCTTGTCTTGCTGTAAAATACTGGCGAAGGCTAGGCTGCAACATAGAAGCGCATGTTGTCGGAGTCGCTGTACTTGACCACACTGACAATTTATTCATAGTTTGTTGACCTTAATATGCGTTGCTCTAATTTATGCAGTGTGAATAGTTCTTTAATTTATAGGCGTTTACCAATTTAAATTAGCATCAATTATAACGTTTGAGTATCAAGCTGTGGTCCGTAGCCAAGTCAAACAAATCAAATACCTCAGGAGTGGACACGCATATAATATACTGTATAAGACATGGAAAAACTCCGTTCCTTTCTCAAAACGTTCCTAAGGTAGGCACATTCATAACTCATTTCTTCTCATCGTGCTAAACGTACGTTTGACATAAAGTAGCTGGATTATGTTAGACATGAATTTATAACCAAGTGTTTTAGTGGATCTGAAATAGCCTGTATCTCGATTGTCATCTGACCACGACAAAGACGCTAGCTCTAGTGAGAAACAGAGTTTATCGCCTAGCTTACCCTATAAACCGATTCTCTAGCGAGTTCACGGCATAAACGTATACTTGAAGTTGATTAGATGTTATTCTAAGTAATATAGCATGGCATTGAGGTTGATTATAGTGATTAAATATAACGGGGTGATTATATGAGCCGGACTAGCCAGGTTAACTGGGCTCACGCGCGATTGATTAGGATCTCACTGTGGTTTTGAAACTTGCATAAACTAAATTTACAAAGAAGAATTGGTTTAGTTTAGATGTAAACGAATCCTAACGTTACTTCAAATCTCCTTTTGTGGCCGAGGAAAGAATTTCGTGACACGCGTCAGCCCGGTTAGCCGGGCTAGCCCGGCTCATGTAATCAGCACCTAAATGAACCCGAAAGCCGAGGGAGGTTTAGGCAAAAGTCCCGAGGGCGAAGGTTTCCCAAGAAGTAGGAGAATAAAACAAGAACGCTTTTGGTAGAATCAACAACTTCAAAGTGAATAAATTATTGAGTTGTGATTAAGACTATTGGGAATTCGATAAGTGTTCACTTCATGCATTTGTTAGTTATTATATTCATAAGCGAACTTTGGCGTAAACATTAGGTATGATTAGTTACTAATCGTATGCCTATATAGTTATAAACTAATCTTACCTAATGCATCGGGTTATTTAGAGATTAAATGTCATTGTGGGAACAGTTAAAACCGAGGTGGCCGTGATATTACTCCGGATTACATTCACCCAACAGTATATTTACGTACGGTTGCCACTTCATGCTAGATATACTGTACTCCTTGGTTCTGCGAGGCAAAGAGAGTTAACGCTAGATTTCTAGTTTGACTTTCTCTACTAGTGTAAGGCGCGGTATTGCAAAATAGACAGTTTAGATAGAAAGAGTATATGGTGTTTATTTATACAGTGCATACTATAATATACAGTAGTGTATAGTTAGATTATAACTCCGTATACGTTTCTAAACACGTTCTGCCGGCACCGCATGCATACTGATTGTCAAATACCTATGCACTCGCGTGTGACTTGACGAGTAAAATCATCTGGCGTTAGACTTAAATAAGCGGTCCGTTTCAATTATGCAAAATCGTGTTGAATTCAATTTCTGTTGCTTGTAACGATTTTTGTTTAGAGAAAGAGACACAGGGTTGGAAGGAGATAGTTTCTTAATGCTTCATAATTTATGCGTTGTTTTCGACAAGACGCTTTCTTTGACGGAATTTTTGCCGCTCTATTGAGATTTGCTCATGTATAACCAGGTTCACATTTAACTGACGGCTTCTTGCGAAATTATCATGATCTTATATTGGCGGTGAAGGCAGTTTCAGATCTAGTGAAGCACCTAGCCATCCAATTATGTCCATACAACATATCCCATGCAATACTTCATAAAGACCTGCATGACCCAAACCTATAGGTTAGGGTTTGTGGCAGTGGCGGCATCGAGCTAAATAGGGCACGGAAAATGACATTCTAGAGCCCACTTTCAGGGGTCATTATAGGAAGAATTTTGAAGTGCATTTTCAAATTTGTTTTGGGCCCGCATATTTAAAGCCTGGTTTCCATATAATCGCTACGATCGCCGCGATCGCTCAAAAATTTAAACTCGGTGATCGCAACGCTCAACTGCTCATGTCTCTGTTTCCATATGATCGCATATGGTAGAACATTTACTATCTTGGCGATTGTGGCGATCGTGGCGATCGTTCGGTCAGTGGTTTCCATATGATCGCTACGATCGCAGCGATCGCCAAGTTATATGGAAACCAGGCTTAAGGTGTCCGGGGGATGCTCCCTTGTCACATATGCATAATGCATCGAAAAAAGTTATATATCGTTGCTATTATTGCTGCCGAGCGTCAGCGAGGCAGCACACTATTCTTGGCGTTCGTCTTGGGTTAGCTGTGTCTTTACTCGTGCCCAGTCCATTTGCCGAGCTATGTATAGCGCGCAAAGACTCGATTTGTTGAAAATTGTGTTTGTACGAAAAACGGATTTCGTATATTACGCAATCGCTTCGCAAATGATTCCTAGCCTGCGTACAGGCCCTCAATTAAGCTCCGCTGCTCAAAGCAGCGTAGCATTTCAGAAACATTCAAACAGGAAGATTGTACAAACTACAAAAGTAAACAATCTGAATTTAATTTGTATTTGTATTTAATAAGATCGTCAGTTCGCTAGTGCTAGTTTACACTAGAAAAATCTTAAAATAAATAATTTAAATAATTAATATATTTACTAAAATTTTGAGTATAACTTCTAAATGGATAAATATATAAATATATGGTAAATTACATATATATTACATTTTTCTATGAGTTAGAGGGTTAACACTAATTATATAAATCAACTAAGCTGCTTACGAAAATTTAATAGCAGTTCAAACCTTGCCACCACCTCCAGGGGATTTTCAGCGAGAAAAGATTTTCTTGTGAAGGTAAAAGACAACTACATTTAATATTACGATTGTGTGTTGCTGACTTTGAAAAACCTTTTTATGACAAACTTACCGTTGTTATCATATCGAAGAAAATCCTCGACCTCTAACTGATTTAGTTTACGGCTAATATGTATAAAAGTGGAAATAAAGATTTCTCACAAAGTTCTGATCAATCACAATCAAGAGTTAAAAAATAATAATAATAGCAATACTATATTGGAGAGTAAAGGCTCAGTTTAGACGTCGCCCTTGTGTCGAGTCAAATCTTATTATTTAGCTTAAATCCCACCACAAGTTCATCACAAGTCCAGCGTATGAAGACAATGTCAAATATATAAAAGTCAAACTCGGTTCAAATCTATGAGAACATCATGGATTACAAGAACGGCGTGGATTCAGTGTCCAGTTCTAATTGACTGGCACCATTTTGATTTAATTGACTTGATGAACGACATATAAGGTAATTAATCACATAAAGATCTGACGAATAATACCCAGGATACCAGAGGTTCATTTGTTTTCTATTCATGCATGGGTTAAATATTAATATATATCGGACTGGGCAAACTTGGCTGGAGTGGGCAAACTCGGGTGGAGTGGGCAAACTCGGGTGGAGTGGGCAAACTCGGGTGGAGTGGGCAAACTCGGGTGGAGTGGGCAAACTTGGGTGGAGTGGGCAAACTCGGGTGGAGTGGGCAAACTTGGGTGGAGTGGGCAAACTTGGGTGGAGTGGGCAAACTCGGGTGGAGTGGGCAAACTCGGGTGGAGTGGGCAAACTCGGGTGGAGTGGGCAAACTTGGGTGGAGTGGGCAAACTCGGGTGGAGTGGGCAAACTTGGGTGGAGTGGGCAAACTTGGGTGGAGTGGGCAAACTCGGGGGGAGTGGGCAAACTTGGGTGGAGTGGGCAAACTTGGGTGGAGTGGGCAAACTCGGGGGGAGTGGATAAATTTGGGTGGAATGGGCAAACTCGGGTGGAGTGGACTAACTCGGGTGGTGTTACTGGAGTGGGAAAGAGAGTGTTACTTGGGCCACAGACTACACAAGGTTGCCTGTGGAGTACGCTAAAGGTTTTCAGCTCAATAACGAGGCAGCACTTCACTTGCGATAGTAACATCTAGTCTAATCACATAAATTCAAAGTGTGGGTGTGTTTTTCCCACAACACCAAACATGAAAATTTCTGATTATTTTTGATAATTACGAGGGATTTTCGAAAAAGACTTGTTTCTTTTTACTCGGGCTACCGATTTTAGGTTTTGGCTCGTTTTTTTTCCCCATTTGGGGTGTCACGAACTTGCATTTTTGCACTTTTTACTTCCGCTAATATTCATACTTCCGGTGAGTTGTTAGCCGTGTGACTGAGTGGACTGAGACCCCGTTTACACGATGCCGGTACAACTTGAAAACGGAACAAAATCATGCCGTTTAGGCCTTGCGTTTACACGATACCGGGACAAAAATGACACGAAAATGGCACAAAATGAAGACGGGTTCCTTGGCGGCATGAAATGAAAATGGAACACTAACCGGTATCGTGTAAACGCCCGTGCCATAACAGTTTGATGACGGTAATCACGATATATACGACCACAGTATTCGGGTCAGCAGTATTCACAAAGTCTTCTCAATTCTCATTGGAAGAGAATAGTCACATGCTAATCCGTCATTATATTATACCGGCACCGTGTAAACGGAAGGCTTTTTGGCCTGTATTTACACACCGGCATGATTTTCTTCCGTTTTCAAATTGTACCGTCATCGTGTAAACGGGGTCTGAGTGAGGCCGTGAGGCATGTTGTAAGTTCTTTGCTCCTTTCACTTTTGGAGTTGGACAAAAAGTTGAAAAGATTTGCCTTTTGATCAAGGTAATCTTGCACGTTGTTGGTAGATTTTGAAAGCCAAATTTGTCGTTAAACAGTGATCAGATGTAGCTGAAAACTGACTTAATCGTAAATATGTTCACCAGTGTGAGGTATATGCACCACATGCAACCTTCGATTCAGGCGCCGCGCACTTGTCAGCATCCCGAGTGAACGCCTGACCCAGGCGTCTTGTTAAGTAATAATTGCAAAGTGCATGGAACATTCTAAAGTCTGTGTATTTAGTTGCTTTTTTACATACTAGACTGGGCCAGCGTGAAAGCAAAATATGAAAATTTAGGTCCATATTTAATGAGCATTGGTCAAAGCCTGCAAATGAGACACAACAGAATCCACAGATAGACGTCTTGGACGACTATCAGAATTGATCACAAGAAACAAATATATTATATTCGCCTTTCAAGTTTCAATGTATTGGAAAAGCTGACAACAGCTGCGTTGAAATCGACAATAAAGAATTGGAAATAGAATATTTGTAGCGGAACGTATGGGATTAACCCCGTTTCACACACAAACACAACAAATTTCGGCACTGCACATACTCAATGCCTGAAATATGTCAACAGCGAATCAACGAAACGAAAAACTACAAAAGAAGTTACTCTGTCATTTCAAGAGGTCTTTGCGTTTGGGGTCAAGAACGGGGATTTCGCTGCCGAACAGAAATATAACATTTTGCTTTTCTATTTTTCTCCTATTCTTCATAGAACGCTCAAGAACTGTCTGAAGATTGAATTTACTTCAATGCCCACAGTGCTTTTCCTCTATGCCGTTACTTTTCTCTTTCTCGATGGCATGGAGGAACTCTTAATCCTACCAAAGGCTTGGTACTATATTGCTTCGTTTGGGCAGACAAAAATTTTTCTCGGCGCAACTTTAGCCGCCTATTCCTTTGGTGTGATGGTTTTCGCGCCAATTTTCGGATGACTGGACAACAGACTTCGAGCCACAAAATCCATCCTCGTGCTTTGCGCTGTAATTAGATTTCTTGCAAATCTACTCTACTCGATTCCAGTCTCTGAATACTTCCCCCTGTTTGGCCGTCTCATAAGTGGAATAGCCGGGGGATCACTTGGACTTCTGTATGGTCTGGTAGCAAAATACACGGACAACAAAAATCGTGCCAAGGCGTTCCTAATTTTTGAAGGATTGTATAACGTTGGAAAATCGCTCGCTCCGACGATTGGTAGTTTTGTGACGTTCGACGCTAATATTTTCGGCTGGAAGATTGGACCAGGAAATTCTCCAGGGTTAATTTTGGCAATCTTTTGGTTTTTCATGATTTTCCTAACGCTTTGTCTACCAAGAAATCTGGGACACGAAGACTCGTTTTCCAGTTGGGAAGAAAACCAGTTGCTTTCGCAAAACGACGATAGAACCGATCTTGAAGCGAAACCGGATAATCCACTCAAGCAAATCGATTCCAAAATTTCTTGTTTGTATTTCATGGTATTCGTGGCCGAGTTAATATCCGGTATCGTTTCGTTTTACACGCCGTTATTGGCAGTATATCTTCTCAACTTGAAGCTTATCCACGTAAAAGTGCTGTTCTTGAACGGAGTACTGGTTGTTCTTATTGGTTATTTGGCTAACTACCTCGCTTCGGAGTACGTATCTGAAATTAACCTGATCGTCGTCTGGGTTGCTTTGCAAATCTTTCCAATTATTTAATGTACTATTTTGCTCTCGGATGGAACAACGCCAATCCAGTGTTCGACCCTTATCTTCTCTTGCTCTTTATCTGTCTTGGTCTCGTACTAAGCTTTAACTATCCCCTTATTTCCTCTTTACTGTCCATGGTAACGGACTTCAACCACGCAGCCTTCTATCAGAGTCTATGTTCTGCTGTTGTTTATTCTGCAGTTTTGGCCAGTCGTTTGATAGCAGGTCTAACCTTCACCAAGACATTGATGACGTCCACGTGTATCGTGCTTACTTTTGTTTGGATTTTTCAAGTCGTTTGGTTTTCTGTGGAATATCGAAGACTTATAAAGGTATATACGAACAAATAAACAGAGCAAAGTTACAGGCAGAACCACTAATACCGCTAAAGGGCGTGGCCTGCTTAGCGAACAAACGAACGAATTAACTTACATGCAGAGATAGTAAAGAATTTTAGTAATCTGAATAATTTCAGGAAGGTAAAAATTTCAGAAATTTTAAGGTAGTGAAGAAATTTAGGACTGTTAAAGAATTTCAGGAACTTTTAAAAATTTTAAGCTTTTTTTCATTTGAAAAAAAGCTTAAAATTTTTAAAAGTTCCTGAAATTCTTTAACAGTCCTAAATTTCTTCACTACCTTAAAATTTCTGAAATTGACAATACCGGACGGAATAAAGGTTAGGCTTTTTATATGTTGGACTGATTGTGGACGTGATGAAAAATCACCACCAACAACAACCACAACCACAACAACAACAACAACAACAACAACAACAACAACAACAACAACAACAACAACAACAACAAGAGCAACAAGAACCAGTACAACAACAAGAGCAGTAACAACAACAACAACAACAACAACAACAACAACAACAACAACAACAACAACAACAACAACAACAACAACAACAACAAGAGAAACAATTAACCAGAGAAACAATTAACCAGAGAAACAACAACAACAACAACAACAACAACAATTAACCAGAGAAACAATTAACCAGAACAACAACAAGAGAAACAATTAACCAGAACACCACTAACAACAACAGCACTAGGCAACGATGAGGGTGAAAGTTGGACAACATGGCTAACAGCACAGGAACCCCCTTTTTCTAATTTTATTATTTTTTTGTATAGGCAAAGAAAACAACGTGCTAATGGATAGCATATCGAAAACCTTTTATTACTGCTGGTGTACGGGGAATTATTTCTCCTTATGATTTATTAATATGTTTTTAAAAGATTGAAAACTTATTCGGTTGTATTATTATTTCATTATCCCCGAGCCCGGGCGAAGGGCCGAAGGCCCGGAACCCGGTGAGGGTGCTAATCTCGACACGCGTGGAGTCATTTTACACGCGTGGACAAGCGTCATATGCGAACAAATTTCTGTGATCTGAATATTTATTTATTTCTATGCATGGTAGGATTGTGGGGCACTGTATGTTCTTGGCAAAAAGACTTCAGAAAAGGCTTTTTTTATATCCCGTTCAAAAGGACAGAAACAAATCAACGTTTACGTATAAAACAGAACAACAACAAAAAACCTAGTAGAAGAAAACCCTTCACACCGAAACTCGAAAGGAGGAAAAAGCAATAGGGAAAAACCAACGAAGAAAAAGGCCGCAACGGTTAAGCTTACTGTAAAATATATAGAGCGGCCGCTTTCAGTATTAAATCACGAACATTTACTATAAGTAATACTGTTCGAGTTTCCCTGTTCTTAATAATGTATCCTGTCACTATTTATACAGTAATTTTTTTTTCTATTTTGTGTGTCGTCCTTGAAGTATTTTAAACGTATCCGTTATGTTTTCGCTTGCCCGTTGTATGTTTTACTTGTGGCTGCATGCCATCTTATCTCCTTTTAAATATTTTTATCAAGGTAAAACCACTTATAACTTAGCGTAGCTTGTTTATAATTTGGCATAAAAATCGGAAAAGGAGCAATTTTTTCATCTGTAAAACATGTAAATGCTGCATGTCGAAATATTACAGATGTATATAAACTAAGGTGAAAACAGTTTCAACACTTCAGATTTTGGGATGAAATTTGTTTTTGCTATTCTAAATGAATTTGAAATGTTTGAGTAGTTTTCAATCAATTCAAATATGCAATGCCTTTTTAAAATGGAAATATTTTTAGTTGCTCAATGTTCTTTGTAAACATAGAAAGAAAGAACTGTAAAATATTAAGGACTTATTAACCGAGTGCGAGGTCTGTATGGGAAAGTATTTGCCTGAGGTTTTCGTACAGACCGAGCAAACGAGGTTAATAAGAAATGTATTATATGGCTATTGGTTCAGTCTATTTTTAAGTTTCGAGCGTTGTTTTTGTCTTCGGAGTATGCTGTTTACCTTACCTGTTAACTTTTTCGTGTCGCTTCTTGGCCTTCTTGTTTACACCAGTTCGCCTTTTATTTATTTATTTGTCATGTTTTTAGATAAACAGCTTTAAAGAAAACCAGCAGTAATGTTCCAACACTTTTTATTGTTCTGAATATTTGAATAAAGATACCTAGTTCTATTTAATTTGTATTCAAATCAACTCAGAAATTTTCTCGCAAAAAATTACAGGGCCGAGATAAAAGCGTATTGACCCGAGGTCAATATCGTAAAATCCCAATCTCTCGGGAACCAATCAGCGTGCGTCGTTTTGCGTACGGACCGGAAATCAAACCCAGCCATATAATAAAACCCAATTTTTTTGTTGATAGTTTGACGCCTGCTTCGGTAGACTGGTGGTAACGTCGTCGGTTCGCATGCGAAATGGTCGAGTTCACAAAACGTTCTGAATATTGTCTTGAAATTTTTCTTTCTTATTTATTACCATTTTCTTTAAAAATTAGAGTTAAACAATTTTTTTTTATTTTAAATATTATACTTTAATTAAAAGTTTAAAACTATATATCTTTAATTCTTCCAACACGAGCGACTATTTCCAAGGCTCCCAATGAAAAAGAGCGCGAAGGTGTAATTGCGTTAATTTAAACCTTTTTTCTAATGAGAGGAACAGGTGGGCAATTTGTCTGCACATGCCATGCAAGAATACGTGGATTTCGCGTGGGTTCGTGAAACGCGCGGGACACATTCCCGTCCGCGCTATAATTGAAAGGAAATAAACAAAATGCTATATCCAATGTCGAATCAATCTACCTGGACCATTTTTTACCGAATGAACTACCGACTCAGCAGTTCAATTGCCAACCAAAGATTAAGAAAATCGCCTTCTGAATTCCCCACAGTCAACGGCTGAAAATGCGTTCCTACAGAACTACACAATAAGCTTGATGTGTGATAAAATCACATAGTTGAAGAAAGAAATGTAGAAATAATAGTCAAAGCTTTCAAAAGTTGCCGTTGACAAAACAAGTGTGGTTTCTTGCTCAGTATTCAAACCCACTATATTCTGCTTGCGCTGACCATCGTGAGAGATTTTTGAATGTGTTACCCATTTTTCCCAAAGATAGTTTTGATTCAGGAAAACAGATGAATAAAAATAAACTGCCTTAAAGCTATTTTGAAAGTAATGCTAACGGCTAGATTTTTTGCTATCGTTCGTCAAAGAGGAGGGTTAATATAGCTGTTTTCGGTGAAAATAGAGTGATTCGATCAACTCATGTTCGCAAGAAAAGCTTTGAAATGAATATGTAAAGCACATTTTGGGAACATAAAAGTATGAACTAAATAAATATCTGACCTTATCTTGAGGTAAAAGATAACGTTTAATCGATCCTGTGAGCTCGAACAGAAAGGACAATCAATTTTCTTTAACATCATCTTCGTAAAATGCCATTCTTGATCCGCTGCTCCGATTACGAACCTTTTCAGCTTAAACGAAAAATACCAAGTTGAACAGCAAATCGCTGGATCGACAAGCTTGGAAGGCATTTTAAAAACGAAGAAACGCTCGGAGAACGCGCTATTAAAATCGTATTTTGTCTTTCGCATGAAGAAAATGTCCACAAAGAACAAATACGTATGTATTTTACATTTTAGCTGAAACCATTTTTTTTGGCAAAGAGTTTCTTTCGTCATGATCGTGATCGCTTAAAAACTGTATTTCGCAATCGAACCGAACTTATAATTATTATAATTTGCTGCTTAAACAATTTGAATAATTTAACAGGTTAGTTACCAGTACCCTGCTACCCGAACTGCGCAAGTTGTGAATTTGATAACATATATATATATATATATATATATATATATATATATATATATATATATACATGTTTCAGAATTACTTTCAGGTTTTCATCTCGCGTGTAATTTTGCGTGTAAGTGGACTCCACGCGGGTCGAGATTAGAACCCTCGCCTGGGCCACAGAATAAGGATTAACCAGAAGTCCGACTCAGTGTCGGCACCTTGGATGTAAGCGTCCTCGCGAAATGTCGGCCTCGCGATTCCGGCGCCATTTTGAAAGTAAGTGCCCCCGGGAAATTAGCCCTCTCGTCCTTGCGACCCTCGGGCTCCTGTATTCAATTACTCTTGGCCTTCTTGTGACCTTTTAATTAAATTTATTTTGTTATCTATATATATAAATAATATTTAGTTAAGTAAATAAGTAATTTACTTTAGAAAACGGTTCTTTGGAAATGAAATTCTTCGACCACAAGGTTATTAAAACTTCAGTACGCAGATACTACGGGTAAGAGTCCGTGGCAAAAAAGTCCTGCACTCATGAAGCGGGTTTTACATTTCTCGATTATGTCGACACATTTGTTTATAGAAAACGATGGCTAAAAATTTCGGAACTACGCATTGTTGAAGTACATCGAGTACATATGTTGTTAGAAATTTTATAAGCTTTCATTCGGTGTATAGTTTAAATTTTAGTGTTACCTGTAACTTTTTAAAATGTTCAAAATGTTCTCACCATTGTTCGTAAAATAAGAATTATATGATGGGAAATGGACTCCTCACAAGTGTTATAGAATTTTGGATATTGTTTTTAAATACTAAACGCACAGCTCTGAACAACATATTACAACATAGGATACTGTGAAGTGCCATTCATGTCAGAACTTTTAATTTTCTTGCCGGGAAGTATTTAAAAAAATAAAAAATAAATTATTTTGGTCTGAACCGTCTGAAATGGATGAATTTCTTAAGTTTGTTTTACCTTTCGCTGTTTTGGTGTTCGCTATAACCTCAGAAAGACTTCTGGTATGAACCTCAGATATTTCCGTTAAACAAAAGCTAATTCAAATATGAAAGGATTGGAAAAAGATTGCAGATTTCTAGTTGAAGTTGAAAACGTTTTTGGTGCAAATTAGTGATCATACCTTTTCAACATATGAAAAAATATTAAAACTTTTATGGTCAACGTTGCGAACATTTTGAACATTTTAAAAATTTACAGGTAAGCTTATAAAATTTCTAACAACATACGTATCCGATGTATTTCAACAATGCGTAGTTCCGAAAATTTTAGCCATCTTCTTCTATAAACAAACGTGTCGGCATAATCAAGAATTGTATAAACTCCAGCTTCGTGAGTGCAGGACTTTTTTGCCACGGACTTTTACCCGTAGTATCTGTGTACTGAAGTTTTAATAACCCTGTGGTCAAAGAATTTCATCTCCAAAGAATCGTTTTCTAAAGTAAATTACTTATTTACTTAACTAAATATTATTTATATATATAGATAACAATATGAAGGTAATTAAAATGTCACAAGACGGCCAAGAGTAATTGACTACAGGAGCGCGAGGGTCGTAAGGACGAGAGGGATAATTTCCCGGGGGCACTTACTTTCAAAATGGCCGACTGGCGCATGCGCATAAAAATAATGGGACACTTTTTTGCGCGAGTCGGACTTCTGGTTAATCCTTATTCTGTGGCCCGTGTTTCAAAAAGCATGTAAAAGCGGAGGGCTGTTGCGTTTATGTATTTCTAGTACACGATGTAATGAACTCTGAATCTCGGGATATTCTGCACTGTTATATTGCTGTTTTTTGCTAGTTGTAACCATTTGTAACTCAGACTGCTTTTCGTTCATTTATGGTCACGTGGGATTAGACAAATCAAATGTTTCCCGCCTGGGCAATATTGCAACAATTGTTGCTTGCTCAGGCAACAACTGCTTATAGTGAAAGTCTAGATAAAGGCCTAAACCAAGCAAAAATCCAACGAAAACCCAGCTGTATAACAAAGCACTTAATGTCTGATCTCTCGGGAAACATTTAGTGATTGATTGAAACATTTAGTTTTGTTTTCCCACGAGTCTCGATGTTTCACTCGACTTCCCCTCGGGAAACATCGAGACTCTCGTGGAAAACAAAACTAATTGCTTTCCTCGTGACCAGACATTAAATGTATACTATTTATCTGGGGGAAAAAACAAAATGGCGGCCAATTTTGCTTTGTTTTCTGAAGCTGAGTGGGTTTTGTTGATGAACAACGCTGATGAACGAGAAAAAGTAACCCATGCAGTAAAGACCTACCTAATATGAACGAGTTTTCCTTTTGGCTATAAGTAACCAATTACATTGTCGATTATCAATTCGTTCCCATGCTCCTTACTGATTAGGGTTAGAGGAAGTGTGACGAAGTAAGATAATTCCAAAAAAAGTGTAAATTATTCTTTTAGTTATTGTAAAATGTAAATTAGGAACTGAATGAATTCCCTCTGTAATTCCCTTGAGATTGGTCGAAAGGATAAAAATGGCGACAAGCTTTAGAACAGGGTAGTGAGAACTCGACAAACGGTGAAGTGAGAACTCTGGTCCAGGAGACGTTGGCGAAGATAGATACGAAGAAGAACCTCTCTTAAAGAATCAACGGTGGTGAAGGAGTCGAAGGCCTTGTACCAAAGACCGTAGTTAGATTGGGGAAGATCCACAGAACACAATCATTAAGGGATTAATTTAGCATCCGAAAGCAGTTACTCGTGCGTGACTGCGAGGCAAAGAGAACCACGAGGAGGCTGAAGAGCTTTGCGGTGTGAGATAAGCCGAAGTCATCTGCTCACCAAGGCGAAGTTAGCTTGCCTTTCTGCGGCCATTACAGTTGCTGGGTGACCGAAGCAGTTGAGGAGTAGTGGTAAACCATTTGACGGGATTTTGACCAGGACCACAAGAGTGATCACGATTCACGAGTTCGAAGGGTTATTGACAAAGGCGTAGTATTTCTAAAGACTCCGGAGCAAACATCGTAAAAGAAGAAGAAACAAAGAAGAGGAAGCTTCGGCCGATCTGAGGGCTTGAGGAAATAGGAACGATAAGTATCGAACGTATAGAAATACAATTATTTGATATCATAGTTTTAGGAATAAGGTAATGGTATAGTAATTTATAATTAAACAGTTATTGCATTAATTATCGTTGAAATATTAAATTATTTTACTCGTATCCCGAGTCTATGCAAGTTGTAGGAAGGGGTGCTTCTCAGGATATATACAGACCGCGTGCATACTCGAAGGTGACGTGAATTCGTCACAAGAAGGTGTTTCTTAGTATAGGTAGGTGATGAACGAGAAAAGTCAACAGAATTAATTAAAAATGTGTCCAACAGGTGTGTTTCTTTAAACTTTTCTAACCATTAATATATATATATATATATATATATATATATATATATATATATATATATATATATATATATATATACATACACACACACACAAAATTTGTAAAAACTGTTTTGTCGAGAAATATCGAGTACGCCAAGTTACAAGCGGCCCTGTAACTGGGCTAGACCGACCCATATGCATGAACAGCTCTTTAATTTATAGGCGTTTACCAATTTAAATTAGCATCAACGTTTGAGTATCAAGCTGTGGTCTTGAAGTGGACACGCGTATCTGCATATACTGTATAAGACATGGAAAAACTCCGTTCCTTTCTCAAAACGTTTCTAAGGTAGGCACGTTTATAACTCATTTCTTCTCATCTTGCCAAACGTACGTGTGACATAAAGTAGCTGGATTATGTTAGACATGAATCTATAACCAAGTGTTTTAGTGGATCTGAAATAGCCTGTATCTCGATTGTCATCTAACCACGACAAAGACGCTAGGTCTAGTCAGAAACAGAGTTTATCGCCTCGCTTACCCTATAAACCGGTTCTCTAGCGAGTTCACGGCATAAACGTATACTTGAAGTTGATAAACGTATACTAGGTGTTGATAAATGTATACTACTTTTATTATAAGTAATTTTGCATGGCATTGAGGTTGATTAGTGAAATGTACCCGGGACTTTTGGCTAAACCTCCCTCGGCTTTCTTCATGCTAGATATATACTCCTAGGTATTTGACAATCAGCATGCGGTGGTGGCAGAACGTGTTTAGAAACGTATAGGGAGTTATAGTCTAACTATACACTATATTATAGTATGCACTGTATAAATAAACACCATATACTCTTTCTATCTAAACTGTCTATTCTGCAATACCGCGCCTTACACTAGTAGAGAAACTAGAAATCTAGCGTTAATTCTCTTTGCCTCGCAGAACCATGCACTCGCGTGTGACTTGACGAGTAAAATCATCTGGCGTTAGACTTAAATAAGCAGTCCGTTTCAAACATTGCAAAATCGTGTCGAATTCAATTTCTGTTGCTTGTAACGAATTTTGTTTAGTGAAAGAGACTGAGGAATACAGGGTTGAGAGGGGATAGTTTCTTAATGCTTCATAATTTATGCGTTGTTTTCGACAAGACGATTTCTTTGACGGAATTTTTGCCGCTCTATTGAGATTTGCTCATGTATAACATGCAGGTTCAATTTAACTGACGGCTTCTTGCGAAGTTATCATGATCTTATATTGGTGGTGAAGGCAGTTTCAGATCTAGTGAAGCACCTAGCCATCCAATTCATGTCCATACAACATATCCCAAATACTTCATAAAGACCTGCATGACCCAAACCTATAGGTTAGGGTTTGTGGCAGTGGCGGCATCGGGCTAAATAGGGCACGGAAAATGACATTCTAGAGCCCACTTTCAGTGGTCATTATAGGAAGAATTTTGAAGTGCATTTTCAAATTTCTTTTGGGTCCGCATATTTAAAGCCTGGTTTACATATAATCGCTACGATCGCCGCGATCGCTCAAAAATTTAAACTCGGCGATCGCAACGCTCAACTGATCATGTCTCTGTTTCCATATGATCGCTAAAGCGGCGATGTTTGATCGCGGCCATTGTTTTAATGGTCCGCTGGGATGCATACTGATCCCCAAGATCGCTGAGATTGCAAAATCAACGTTTCTATATAAAACGCTACGATGGCTGAGATAGAACATTTTCTATCTCGGCGATCGTGGAGATCGTAGCGATCGTTTGGTCAGTGGTTTCCATATGATCGCTGCGATCGCCAAGTTCATTTAATTTTTGAGCGATCGTGGCGATCGTAGCGATTATATGGAAACCAGGCTTAAGGTGTCCGGGGGAATGCTCCCTTGTCACATATGCATACTGCATCGAAAAAGGTTATATATCGTTGCTATTATCTAATCACATAAATTCAAAGGAAGCATGTGGGTGTGTTTTTCCTCACAACACCAAACATGAAAATTTCGGAGTGATTATTTTTGATAATAGCAAAGATATATAACTTTCTCTGATAAGTCATTATGTATATGCACTGTGACGTCAAAATATATAATTTGCATATCAAACAAATGACTGACCCCAGTTACACTATACCGGATTGGTAAATCACAATAACAAAAAAAACGCGCGTTTCTTGCGTTGGGTTTTTCGAAAAAGACTTTTTTCCATTTGGGGTGTCACGATCTTGCGTTTTTGCACTTTTTACTTCCGCTAATATTCATACTTCCGGTGAGTTGTTAGCCGTGTGACTGAGTGGAATGAGACCCCGTTTACACCATGCAGGTACAATTTGAAAACGGAACAAAATCATGCCGTTTAGGCCTTGCGTTTACACGATACCGGCACAAAAATGACATGAAAACGGCACAAAATGAAGACGGGTTCCTTGACGGCATGAAATGAAAACAGACACTAACCGGTATCGTGTAAACGCCCGTGACGTAACAGTTTGATGACGGTATATACGACCACAGTATTCGGGTCAGCAGTATTCACAAAGTCTTCTCAATTCTCATTGGAAGAGAATGGTTACATGCTAATCCGTCATTATATTATACCGGCACCGTGTAAACGCAAGGCTTTTTGGGCTGTATTTACATACCGGCATGATTTTTTTCCGTTTTCAAATTGTACCAGCATCGTGTAAACGGGGTCTGAGTGAGGCCGTGAGGCATGTAAGTTCTTTGCTCCTTTCACTTTGGGAGTTGGACAAAAAGTTGAACAGCTTTGCCTTTTGATCAAGGTGTTCTTGCACGTTGTTGGTAGATTTTGAAAGAGACTGGCTGACTTTGTCGTTAAACAGTGATCAAATGTAGCTGAAAACTGACTTGATCGTAAATATGTTCACCAGTGTGAGGTATATTCACCACATTCAGCCTTCGATTCAGGCTCCGCGCACTTGTAAGTAGCCCGAGTGAACGCCTGACCTAGGCGTCTTGTTAAGTAATAATTGCAAAGTGGAACATTCTAAAGTCTGTGTATTTAGTTGCTTTTTTACATACTAGACTGGGCCAGCGTGAAAGCAAAATAAGAAAATTTAGGTCCATATTTAATGAGCATTGGTCAAAGCCTGCAAATGAGACACAACATAATCCACAGATAGACGTCTTGGACGACTATCAGAATTGATCACAAGAAACAAATATATTATAATTATTCGCCTTTCAAGTTTCAATGTATTGGAAAAGCTGCCAACAGCTGCGTTGAAATCGACAATAAAGAATTGGAAATAGAATATTTGTAGCGAAACGTAACGGATTAACCCCGTTTTACACACCGAGACACAACAAATTTCGGCACTGCACATACACGATGCCTGAAATATGTCAACAACGAATCAACGAAACGAAAAACTACAAAAGAAGTTACTCTGTCATTTCAAGAGGTCTTTGCGTTTGGGGTCAAGAAAGGGGATCTCGCTGCCAAACAGAAATATAACATTTTGCTTTTCTATTTTTCTCCTATACTTCATAGAACGCTCAAGAACTGTCTGAAGATTGAATTTACTTCAATGCCTACAGTGCTTTTCCTCTATGCTGTTACTCGTGTCTTTCTCGACGGCATGGAGGAATTCTTAATCCTACCGACGGCTTGGTACTATATTGCTTCCTTTGGGCAGACAAAATTTTTTCTCAGCGCAACTTTAGCCGCTTATTCCTTTGGTGTGATGATTTTCGCGCCAATTTTCGGACGACTGGACTACAGACTTCGAGCCACAAAAACCATCCTCGTGCTTTGCGCTGTGATTAGATTTCTTTCAAATCTACTCTACTCGATTCCAGTCTCAGAATACTTCCCCCTGTTTGGCCGTCTCATAAGTGGAATAGCCGGGGGGTCAATTGGAGTTCTGTATGGTCTGGTAACAAAATACACAGACAACAAAAATCGTGCCAAGGCGTTCCTAATTTTTGAAGGATTGTTTAACATTGGAAAATCGCTCGCTCCGACGATTGGTAGTTTTGTGACGTTCGATGCTAATATTTTCGGCTGGAAGATTGGACCAGGAAATTCTCCAGGGTTCATTTTGGCAATCTTTTGGTTTTTCATGATTTTCCTAACGCTTTGTCTACCAAGAAATCTGGGACACGAAGACTCGTTTTCCAGTTGGGGAGAAAACCAGTTGCATTCGCAAAACGACGATAGAACCGATCTTGAAGCGAAACCGGATAATCCACTCAAGCAAATCGATTCCAAAATTTCTTGTTTGTATTTCATGGTATTCGTGGCCGATTTAATTTCCGGTATCGTTTCGTTTTACACGCCGTTATTGGCAGTATATCTTCTCAACTTGAAGCTTATCCACGTAAAAGTGCTGTTTTTGAACGGAATACTGGCTGTTCTAATTGGCTATTTGGCTAACTACATCGCGTCGGAGTACGTATCTGAAATTAACCTGATCGTCGTTTGGGTTGCTTTGCAAATCTTTCCAATTATTTTAATGTACTATTTTGCTCTCACGTGGAACAATGCCAATCCGGTGTTCGAGGCTTATCTTCTCTTGCTCTTTATTTGTCTTGGTCTCATACTAAGCTTTAACTATCCCCTTATTTCCTGTTTACTGTCCAAAGTAACGGACTTCAACCACGCAGCCTTCTATCAGAGTCTATGTTCTACTGTTGTTCATTCTGCAGTTGTTGCCAGTCGTTTGATAGCAGGTCTAACCTTCACCAAGACATTAATGACGTCCACGTGTATCGTGCTTACTTTTGTTTCGATTTTTCAAGTCGTTTGGTTTTCTGTGGAATATCGAAAACTTATAAAGGTATATACGAACAAACAAACAGAGCAAAGTTACAGGCAGAACCACTAATACCGCTAAAGGGCGTGGCCTGCTTAGCGAACAAACGAACGAATTAACTTACAAGCAGAGATAGTAAAGAATTTTAGTAATCTGAATAATTTCAGGAAGGTAAAAATTTCAGAAATTTTAGGGTAGTGAAGAAATTTAGGACTGTTAAAGAATTTCAGGAACTTTTAAAAATTTCAAGGTTTTTTACCTTATTTCAAATGTTTAAAAATTGACAATACCAGACGAAATAAAGGTTAAGCTTTTTATATGCTGACTGATTTTGGACGTGATGAAAATTCACCAACAACAACATTATCAACAATATCAACAACAACAACAACAACAACAACAACGACGACGACGACGACGACGACGACGACGACGACGACAACAACAACAACAACAACAAGAGCAGCAACAAGAGCAACAACAAGAGCAACAAGAACCAGTACAACAACAAGATCAGTACAACAACAAGATCAGTAACAACAACAACCAGAACAATAACAACAGCGACAACAAATTAACGACATCAACAACAACAACAACAGGAGCAGCAACAATCAGCACCAAAGGGTAAAAACACGTAACAACCACAACAACAACAACAACAACAACAACAACAACAACAACAACAACAACAACAACAACAACAACAACAACAACAACAACAACAACAACCAGCGGAACAACAACAACAACAAGAGAAACAATTAACCAGGATACCACTAACAACAACAGCACGATGGCAACGATGAGGGTGAGAGTTGGACAACATGGCTAACAGCACAGGGACCTCCTTTTTCTACTTTTTTGTCTGTTTTTCTAATTTAATTATATTTTTGTATAGACAAAGAAAACAACGTGCTAATGGCTAGCATATCGAAAGCCTCTTATTACTGCTGGTGTACGGGGAATTATTTCTCCTTATGATTTATTAATATGTTTTTAAAAGATTTAAAACTTATTCGGTTGTATTATTATTTTAATTATCCCCGCGAGCCCGGGCGTAGGCACGGAACCCGGTGAGGGTGCTAATCTCGACACGCGTGGAGTCATTTTACACGCGTGGACAAGCGTGATATGCGAACAAATTTCTGCGATCTGAAAATTTATTTATTTCTAAGCATGGTAGGATCACAGAATAAGGATTAACCAGAAGTCCGACTCAGTGTCGGCACCTTTGATGTAAGCGTCCCCGTGAAATGTCGACATCGCGACTCGGGCGCCATTTTGAAAGTAAGTGCCCCAGGGAAATTAGCCCTCTCGTCCTTGCGACCCTCGGGCTCCTGTATTCAATTACTCTTGGCCTTCGTGTGACCTCTTAATTAACTTTATATTGTTATCTATCTATATAAATAATATTTAGTTAAGTAAACAAGTAATTTACTTTAGAAAACGATTCTTTGGATATGAAATTCTTTGACCACGGGGTTATTAAAACTTCAGTACGCGGATACTACGCGTAAAAGTCCGTGGCAAAAAAGTCCTGCACTCGCAAAGCCGAGTTTTACATTTCTCGATTTTGCCGACACATTTGTTTATAGAAAAAGATTGCTAACAATTTCGGAACTACGCATTGTTGAAATACATCGGGTACGTATGTTGTTAGAAATTTTATAAGCTTTCATTTGGTATATAATTCAAATCTTAGTGTTACCTGTAACTTTTTAGAATGTTCAAAATGTTCTCACCAATCACCATTGTTCGTAAAATAAGAATTATATAATGAAAATGGACTCCTCACAAGTGTTATAGAATTTTGGATTTAGTTTTTAAATACTAAACGCACAACACTGAACTGCATATTTGAAACAGAGGATACTGTCAAGTGCTATTCATGTCAGAACTTTTAATTTTCTTGCTAGGAAGTATTTTATAATATGAAAAAAACATAATTATTTTGATCTGGACCGTCTGAAAATTATGTCTTTCTTAAGTTTGTTTTGCCTCCTGCTTTTTGATGTTTGCAGTTCAGAAAGTATTCTGGTATGAACCTCAGATATTTCTTAAACAGAAGCTAATTCAAATATGAAAGGAGTGGAAAAGTTTGCAGATTTCTAGTTGAAGTAGAAAAACGTTTTTGGTGAAAATTAGTAGTCATACGGATTCATAAGGATTCATACCTTTTGAACATATGAAAAGATAATAAAACCTTCATAGTCAATGGTGAGAACATTTTAAAAAGTTACAGGTAACACTAAAGTTTGAACTACACACCGAATGAAAGCTTATAAAATTTGTAACAACATACGTACTCGATGTATTTCAACAATGCGTAGTTTCGAAATTTTTAGCCATCTTTCTCTATAAACAAGTGTGTCGGCATCGGTCGGCATCATCGGGAAATGTAAAACCCAGCTTCGTGAGTACAGGACTTTTTTGCCACGGACTTTTACCCGTAGTATCCGCGTACTGAAGTTTTAATAACCCCGTGCTCAAATAATTTTATCTCCAAAGAATCGTTTTCTAAAGTAAATTAATTATTTACTTAACTAAATATTATTTATAATATATAGATAACAATATAAAGTTAATTAAAAAGTCACAAGAGCCCGAGGGTCGCAAGGACGAGAGGACTAATTTCCCGGGGGCACTTACTTTCAAAATGGCCGAATGGCGCATGCGCATAAAAATAATGGGACACTTTTTTCCGCGAGTCGGACTTCTGGTTAATCCTTATTCTGTGGTAGGATTGTGGGGCACTGTATGTTCTTGGCGAAAAGACTTCAGAAAAGGCTTTTTTTTATATGCCGTTCAAAAGGACAGAAACAAATCAACATTTACGTATAAAACAGAACAAACAAAACCCTAGTAGAAGAAAACCCATCACACCGAAACTCGAAAGGAGGAAAAAGCAATAGGGAAAAACCAACGAAGAAAAAGGCCGAAAAGGTTAAGCTTACTGTAAAAATATTGAGCGGCCGCTTTCAGTATTAAATCACGAACATTTAGTAGCAATACTGTTCGAGTTTCCCTGTTCTTAATAATATATCCTGTCACTATTTATACAGTAATTTTGTTTTCTATTTTGTGTGTCGTCCTTGAAGTATTTTAAACGTATCCATTATGTTTTCACTTGCCCGTTGTATGTTTTACTTGTGGCTGCATCCCATCTTATCTCCTTTTAAATATTTTTATCAAGGTAAAACCACTTATAACTTAGCGTATCTTGTTTATAATTTGGCATAAAAATCGGAAAAGGAGCAATTTTTCATCTGTAAAACATGTAAATGCTGCATGTCAAAATATTACAGATGTATATAAACTAAGGTGAAAACAGTTTCAACACTTCAGATTTTGGGATGAAATTTGTTTTTGCTATTCTAAATGAATTTGAAATGTTTGAGTAGTTTTCAATCAATTCAAATATGCAATGCCTTTTTAAAATGGAAATATTTTTAGTTGCTCAATGTTCTTTGTAAACATGGAAAGAAAGAAGTGTAAAATATTAAGGACTTATTAACCGAGTGCGAGGTCTGTATGGGAAAGTATTTGCCTGAGGTTTTCGTACAGACCGAGCAAACGAGGTTAATAAGAAATGTATTATATGGCTATTGGTTCATTCTATTTTTAAGTTTCGAGCGTTGTTTTTGTCTTCGGAGTATGCTGTTTACCTTACCTGTTAACTTTTTCGTGTCGCTTCTTGGCCTTCTTGTTTACACCAGTTCGCCTTTTATTTATTTATTTGTCATGTTTTTAGATAAACAGCTTTAAAGAAAACCAGCAGTAATGTTCCAACACTTTTTATTGTTCTGAATATTTGAATAAAGATACCTACAGTAGTTCTATTTAATTTGTATTCAAATCAACTCAGAAATTTTCTCGCAAAAAATTACAGGGCCGAGAAAAAAGCGTATTGACCCGAGGTCAATATCGTAAAATCCCAATCTCTCGGGAACCAATCAGCGTGCGTCGTTTTGCGTACGGACCGGAAATCAAACCCAGCCATATAATAAAACCCAAATATTTTGTTGATAGTTTGACGCCTGCTTCGGTAGCCTGGTGGTAACTTCGTCGGTTCGCATGCGAAATGGTCGAGTTCACAAAACGTTCTGAATATTGTCTTGAAATTTTTCTTTCTTATTTATTACCTTTTTCTTTAAAAATTAGAGTTAAACAATTTTTTTTTATTTTAAATATTATACTTTAATTAAAAGTTTAAAACTATATATCTTGAATTCTTCCAACACGAGCAAATATTTCCAAGGCTCCCAATGAAAAAGAGCGCGAAGGTGTAATTTCATTAATTTAAACCTTTTTTCTAATCAGAGGAACAGGTGGGCAATTTGTCTGCACATGCGCGGCAAGAATACGTGGATTTCGCGTGGGTTCGTGAAACGCGCGGGACACATTCCCGTCCGCGCTATAATTGAAAGGAAATAAATAAAATGCTATATTCAATGTCGAATTAATCTATATACCTGGCCCATTTTTTACCGAATGAACTACCGACTCAGCAGTTCAATTGCCAACCAAAGATTAAGAAAATCACCTTCTGAATTCCCCACAGTCAACGGTTGAAAATGCGTTCCTACAGAACTGCACAATAAGCTTGATGTGTGATAAAATCACATAGTTGAAAAAAGATATGTAGAAATAATAGTCAAAGCTTTCAAAAGTTGCCGTTGACAAAACCAGTGTGGTTTTTTGCTCAGTCTTCAAACCCACTATATTCTGCTTGCGCTGACCATCGTGAGAGATTTTTGAATGTGTTACCCATTTTTTCCAAAGATAATTTTGATTCAGGAAAACAGATGAATAAAAATAAACTGCCTTAAAGCTATTTTGAAAGTAATGCTAACGGCTAGATTTTTTACTATCGTTCGTCAAAGAGGAGGGTTAATATAGCTGTTTTCGGTGAAAATAGAGTGATTCGATCAACTCATGTTCGCAAGAAAAGCTTTGAAATGAATATGTAAAGCACATTTTGGGAACATAAAAGTAGGAACTAAATATCTTACCTTATCTTGAGGTAAAAGAAAACGTTTAATCGATCCTGTGAGCTCGAACAGAAAGGACAATAAATTTTATTTAACATCGTCTTCTTAAAATGCCATTCTTGATCCGCTGCTCCGATTACGAACCTTTTCAGCTTAAACGAAAAACACCAAGTTGAATTAACAGCAAATCGCTGGATCGACAAGCTTGGAAGGCATTTTAAAAACGAAGAAACGCCCAGAGAACGCGCTATTAAAATCGTATTTTGTCTTTCGCATGAAGAAAATGTCCACAAAGAACAAATACCTAAGTATTTTACACTTTAGCTGAAACCATTTTTTTTTGGCAAAGAGTTTCTTTCGTCATGATCGTGATCGCTTAAAAACTGTATTTCGCAATCCAACCGAACTTATAATGATTATGTAATTTGCTGACGTAAATTTAAATAATTTGTATAATTTAACAGGTTAATTACCAGTACCCTGCTATCTGAACTGCGCAAGTTGTGGATTTGATAACATATATAGATATGTATAGGTATTCAGTACGCAGATATACTACGGGTAAAAGTCCGTGGCAAAAAAGTCCTGCATTCATGAAGCGGGTTTTACATTTCTCGATTATGCCGACACATTTGTTTATAGAAAAAGATGGCTAAAAATTTCGGAACTACGCATTGTTGAAGTACATCGAGTACGTATGTTGTTAGAAATGTTATAAGCTTTCATTCGGTGTATAGTTCAAACAGTTTAGTGTTACCTGTAACTTTTTAAAATGTTCAAAATGTGCACACCATGGTTCGTAAAATAAGAATTATGATGGGAAATGGACTCCTCACAAGTGTTTACATAGAATTTTTGATATTGTTTTTAAATACTAAACGCACAGCCCTGAACAACATATTAAACATAGGATACTGTGAAGTGCCATTCATGTCAGAACTTTTAATTTTCTTGCCGGGAAGTATTTAAAAAAATAAAAAAACCCATTATTTTGGTCTGGACCGTCTGAAATGGATGAATTTCTTAAGTTTGTTTTACTTTTTGCTGTTTTGGTGTTTGCTATAACCTCAGAAAGACTTCTGGTATGAACCTCAGATATTTCTTAAACAAAAGCTAATAAAAAAATGAAAGGAGTGGAAAAGTTTGCAGATTTCTAGTTGAAGTTGAAAACGTTTTTGGTGCAAATTAGTGATCATACCTTTTGAACATATGAAAAAATATTAAAAGTTTTATGGTCAACGGTGAGAACATTTTGAACATTTTAAAAAGTTACAGGTAACACTAAAGTTTAATTATAACTATACACCGAATGAAAGCTTATAAAATTTCTAACAACATACATACTCGATGTATTTCAACAATGCGTAGTTCCGAAATTTTTAGCCATCTTTCTCTATAAACAAGTGTGTCGGCATCATCGAGAAATGTAAACTCAGCTTCGTGAGTACAGGATTTTTTGCCACGGACTTTTACCCGTAGTATCCGCGTACTGAAGTTTTAATAACCCCGTGGTCAAATAATTTTATCTCCAAAGAATCGTTTTCTAAAGTAAATTACTTATTTACTTAACTAAATATTATTTATATATATAGAGATAATAATATAAAGTTAATTAAAAGGTCACAAGAAGGCCCGAGGGTCGCAAGGACGAGAGGACTAATTTCCCAGGGGCACTTTCAAAATGGCCGACTGGCGCATGCGCATAAAAATAATGGGACACTTTTTTCCGCGAGTGTGGCCCAGGCTCGGGGATTATTCAAGCTCTACTTAAAACTTAAAAGAGAACAACGAAGAAAAGGATAGTGAAAGAGTCAATTGAGATGGGCTAAGAAACAAACAGCCGATTTAATATATCTTGAAGCGAAACCAGAGAACCTGAAGGAACCAAACGCCGTATGGTAAACAAAATCTCGTCACTACCAGTGGTCTCAAAATCATTTTAAAGTTATTAAACGGTACGGGATTTGCATTTATTTAGTATTATAAATAATTATATTTATTTAGTATTTATATATTGTGTAAACGCCAAGAACGGTATACAGTTTCAGTATACCTTCACCTTGTCCTTATGTTGTTTTGAAATTTTCGCTTAACCTAAACCAATATACAGCTTCACCTTTTCGTGCTTTCCCTTTGCTCGTTCAGAGTCCAGACCATAAGTCAGCTTAACTAAAGCTAACTTAAAACACTACCTACTATGTAGACGTGATGTTTTTCATTGACTTTGTATGCACTTTTTATTATTTAAAATACTCATGGACTTTGTCGGTTTTCTTGGCTATATTTCCAAATTTTCGACTGAAACATGGTCTGTTTAATACTTCTTTCACAGGAATCCCGACCGATTCTCCTGAATTGTTTTATCTCAGTCTCTATTATAAATGTAATTTTTTAATTCTGACTTTGCAAAACATGTATGCATAGGGAAGCCATTTAAACGCTTGCTAAAAATAATCCCTTTTGAAACCTCCTAAAACTACAATATATTTTTTACAACCAGAATTTAATAATGAAATTGGTATGTTCAACTTCATTAAATCAGTTTTATTAGTCATCTTATCCATAAATTATATAATTAACTTGAGGATTATCATTTGCTTTTATATGCGCTTGTTTTTATATTGGCTGTATATAATCAGGAGTGCTTATTTTAATCAGGGGGTAGGTGGGTGGGTGGGTGGGTGGGTGGCTGTGTTTCAATTTAAAAGCATGTAAAAGCGGGTGAGGGGTTGTTGCGTTTATGTATTTCTAGTACACAATGTAATGAACTCTGAATCTCGGGATATTCTGCACTGTTATATAGCTGTTTTTTGCTAATAAGTTGTAACCATTATTAACTCAGACTGCTATTCGTTCATTTATGGTCACGTGGGATTAGACAAATCAAATGTTTCCCACCCGGGCAATATTGCAACAATTGTTGCTTGCTCGGGCAACAACTGCTTATAGTGAAAGTCTAGCTAAAGGCCTAAATCAAGGTCAAAATCCAACGAAAACCCAGCTGTATAACAAAGCACTTATAATGTCTGATCTCTTGGGTAATATTTAGTGTTTTAGTTTTGTTTTCCTACGAGTCTCGATGTTTCCCGAGAGGAAACATCGAGACTCTCGGGGAAAACAAAACTAATTGCTTTCCTCGCAACCAGACATTAAATGTATACTATTTATCTGTGGGAAAAACAAAATGGCACCGCGGCCAGTTTTGCTTTGTTTTCTGAAGCTGAGTGGGTTTTGTTGATAAACAACGCTGATGGACGAGAAAAAGTAACCCCAGTAAAGACCTACCTAATATGAACGAGTTTTCCTATTGGCTATAAGTAACCAATTACATTGTCAATTATCAATTCGTTCCCATGCTACTTATTGTTTAGGATTAGGGGAAGGTGTTTCTTAGTATAGGTAGGTGATGAACGAGAAAAGTCAACAGAATTAAGTAAAAATGTGTCCACCTGTGTGTTTCTTTAAACTTTTCTAACCATTAATATATATATATATAATAGTTCAAAGAGTGCTCGATACTTTTGAAGGTAGAGCAAGATAGATTTTATTTAAAAAAATGAACGTTGCTACTCCAAATTTCACGCGTTAGCGATCATCAGGCAACTGAAAAAGTTTCACTTTAGCTTCTGTCTTATATTGCGTGGCACGCGTGAGATTGCAGCACACATGACATCACCGCACGCGCAAAATTCGAGAGATTGTTCCCGGATGTACATCTCTGTTCCCTGAGCGGCGGACGTTCCTAGCATAAAATTTATTTTCATGCCGGCATTTTGAAATTAACTCCGATCGTTTGTTGGGCAAGTTCGCCTTGTTGGCTTTCAGAATAAGCAAGTTTTCTTCCAGGCACAGGTTACAGCGGCTTGCTCGACTTGTGTAAGGGGCGACGCGTTTTAAAATGGACCAGTTTGCATTGAACGGTTTCCCTTTTGATTTTAAGTCCCAAACGTACTTCGATAGTTGTTCAGTTTCGTTCTTGTATTTCTCGTTATGGAAAGATTTCTGGTGGTTGTTGAAGCGTTGCTTGAAGTTGTTGGCTGTCATTCCTATGTATTGTTTTGTTGTGTCTGTTTCACGTGAAAAAGTGAAAAACATTTGTGATTATCCGTCGAACCATCTGATCAAGGAAGTCATCTCACAAACAGCTGGCGAAATGTCGCCCTGCATGGTTGGTGATCGATAAACCTCGCGTGAAAAACATTTGTGATAATCTCTCGAACCATCTGGTCAAGGAAGTCATCTCACAAACAACTGGCGAAATCTCGCGATCGCCCTGGCAAAACCTTGCCGGTATAATCGATGAACTTTGCGTGAAAAACATTTGTGATCATCCCTCGGACCATAGTTAATAGAAAATAGACATGGTTTGGAAACCCGGAAAACTTCAAAGCGGTTAACAATCAAGCTACGATTCATGTTGAAAGGTACATGAAGGTGCCAAATCCTTTGTTTTAGGTTTATTAATATTTAAACAGTACGGTTGAGTGATTGAACCCAAACGTTGCTATTGGATGATTACTTCATTATACAGAAAACACAATATGTTCAGTAACCGTGAAAGTGCAAAAATTTCCATAAACCTGAACAAAAACATAAAACAATGACTTTTGTGAGCTTCCAAACCATGTCTATTTTCTGTTAACTATGCTCGGACCATCTGGTCATGGAAGTCATCTCACAAACAACTGGCGAAATCTTGACTGAACCTTGACTGGTGATCGATAAACCTTACGGGAATAAAATAGTTGTGATCACCCCGCGGAACGTGGTCGAGGAAATCATTTCACAAACAACTGGCAAAACCTCGCCCATTATAGCGCTGATCAGTGATCAATAGAGAAAGCTCAATAAACAACATATGAAGAACAAACTTATGATAATCCCTCGAACCATGTCGCGGAAGAAATCATTTCACCAATACATGCACCAGTCTATTAAAAAATATCGGACTACCACAGTAGTAAGCATCGATTTCCGTCGATCAGGCCGTGTGCCCAACAAGGTATTCTATAGTTGTTAACAAGAAGAAAGGAAAGAAGATTAGAAAAATAAGAAAAATACCTCAGCCTCGGAAATATTTGACACGCTTCAGGTGTTCCAGCCTTTATGTCGCTCGTGTGGCAAAACCCGACAACCATCAATGTATATATATAGAGAGTAAACTCTAGTAGACCTTGTTTAGAAGGCCATATAGGAGCTTGTCTTGCTGTGAAATACTGGGGAAGGCTAGGCTGCAAGCACAGGTTGTCGGAGTCGCTGACTTGACCATGCACTGACAATTTATTCATAGTTTGTTGACCTTTATAATTGCGATGCTCTAATTTATGCAGTGTGAACAGCTCTTTAATTTATAGGCGTTTATCAAGCTGTGGTCACCATAGCCGAGCAAAACAAATCAAATATCTCTGAAGTGGACACGCGTATCTGCATATACTGTATAAGACATGGAAAAACTCCGTTCCATTCTCAAAACCTTTCTAAGGTAGGCACATTTATAACTCATTTCTTCTCATCTTGCCAAACGTACGTGTGACATAAAGTAGATGGATTATGTTAGACATGAATCTATAACCAAATGTTTTAGTGGATCTGAAATAGCCTGTATCTCGATTGTCATCTAACCACGACAAAGACGCTAGCTCTAGTCAGAAACAGAGTTTATCGCCTCGCTTACCCTATAAACCGGTTCTCTAGCGAGTTCACGGCATAAACGTATACTTGAAGTTGATAAACGTATACTAAGTGTTGATAAATGTATACTAGATGTTATTATAAGTAATATAGCATGGCATTGAGATTGATTAGTGATTAAGGGGGTGATTATATGAGCTGGGCTAGCCCGGCTCATCCCGGCTAACTGGGCTCACGCGATTGATTAGGATCTCACAGTGGTTTTGAAACTTGCATAAACTAAATTTACAAAGAAGTATTGGTTTAGTTTAGATGTAAACGAATCCTAACGTTACTTCAAATCTCCTTTTGTGGCCGAGGAAAGAACTTCGTGACACGCGTCAGCCCGGTTAGCCGGGCTAGCCCAGCTCATGTAATCAGCACCTAAATGTACCCGAAAGCCGAGGGAGGTTTAGCCAAAAGTCCCGAGGGCAAAGGTTTCCGAGGAAGATGGAGAATAAAACAAGAACGCTTTTGGCGGAGTCAACAACTTCAAAGTGAATAAATTATTGAGTTGTGATTAATACTATTGGGAATTCGATAAGTGTTCACTTCATGCATTTGTTAGTTATTATATTCATAAGCGAACTTTGGCGTAAACATTAGGTATGATTAGTTACTAATCGTATGGCTATATAGTTATAAACTAATCTTACCTAATGCATCGGGTTATTTAGAGATTAACGCAAGAAGAGTTAACGCTAGATTTCTAGTTTGACTTTCTCTACTAGTGTAAGGCGCGGTATTGCAGAATAGACAGTTTAGATAGAAAGAGTATTATTATGGTGTTTATTTATACAGTGCATACTATAATATACAGTAGTGTATAGTTAGATTATAACTCCCTATACGTTTCTAAACACGTTCTGCCGCCACCGCATGCATACTGATTGTCAAATACCTATGCACTCGCGTGTGATTTGACGAGTAAAATCATCTGGCGTTAGACTTAAATAAGCGGCCCGCTTCAAACATTGCAAAATCGTGTTGAATTCAATTTCTGTTGCTTGTAACGAATTTTGTTGAGAGAAAGAGACTGAGGAATACAGGGTTGGAAGGGGATAGTTTCTTAATGCTTCATAATTTATGCGTTGTTTTCGACAAGACGCTTTCTTTGACGGAATTTTTGCTGCTCTATTGAGATTTGCTCATGTATAACCAGGTTCACATTTAACTGACGGCTTCTTGCGAAATTATCATGATCTTATATTGGCGGTGAAGGCAGTTTCAGATCTAGTAGTGAAGCACCTAGCCATCCAATTCATGTCCAACATATCCCAAATACTTCATAAAGACCTGCATGACCCAAACCTATAGGTTAGGGTTTGTGGCAGTGGCGGCATCGGGCTAAATAGGGCACGAAAAACGACATTCTAGAGCCTATTTTCATGGGTCATTATAGGAAGAATTTTGAAGTGCATTTTCAAATTTGTTTTGGGCCCGCATATTTAAAGCCTGGTTTCCATATAATCGCTACGATCGCCGCGATCGCTGAAAAATTTTAACTCGGTGATCGCAACGCTCAACTGCTCATGTCTCTGTTTCCATATGATCGCATATGGTAGAACATTTTCTATCTTGGCGATCGTGGTGATCGTGGCGATCGTTCGGTCAGTGGTTTCCATATGATCGCTACGATCGCAGCGATCGCCAAGTTCATTTAATTTTTGAGCGATCGTGGCGATCGTAGCGATTATATGGAAACCGGGCTTAAGGTGTCCGGGGGAATGCTCCCTTGTCACATATGCATAATGCATCGAAAAAAGTTATATATCGTTGCTATTATTGCTGCCGAGCGTCAGCGAGGCAGCACACTATTCTTGGCGTTCGTCTTGGGTTAGCTGTGTCTTTACTCGTGCCCAGTCCATTTGCCGAGCTATGTATAGCGCGCAAAGACTCGATTTGTTGAAAATTGTGTTTGTACGAAAAACGGATTTCGTATATTACGCAATCGCTTCGCAAATGATTCCTAGCCTGCGTACAGGCGCTCATATTAAGCTCCACTGCTCAAAGCAGCGTAGCATTTCAGAAACATTCAAACAGGAAGATTGTACAAACTACAAAAGTAAACAATCTGAATTTAATTTGTATTTGTATTTAATAAGATCGTCAGTTCGCTAGTGTTAGTTTACACTAGAAAAATCTTAAAATAAATAATTTAAATAATTAATATATTTACTAAAATTTTGAGTATAACTTCTAAATGGATAAATATATAAATATATGGTAAATTACATATATATTACATTTTTCTATGAGTTAGAGGGTTAACACCACTGATCTCAAATAATATACTCATTATACTGGATAGAGCATCCGGTGTTCGCAGTGAAGTCGGAATAGATTAGAGGCGACCATTTCCGGTGGGGGTCCCATACAATATGGCGTAAATAGGAGTGGAAGCAGTTGAACGGCGTTTTTCGCCAAATTCTGGGATGTTACGAAGAGTTACCACCGAATTGAGGTTTGTAATCTTATTTTAAGTAATAGTTTAGTGTTTTGAACTATTTTTTTGTTTAGAAAGTGCTTTTCTTTACAAAATACGCTTGCCTGTTTATTTGCTTCAGAGCTAGCAAAGTCGGTAAACAAATTTCTGGAAGTGACTGCCTGTGTATTTGTTTCTTTCTAGTAACGCGTATTATTTGATGATTTACGATGATGTGTTTGTTTAACTTTTGATTTATTTCATGCCGATTAAACCCCAAGAAGTCATAACTGTGTCTGTTTAAACTAATAAACTTACCCGCTGTTGATACTGTTCACATGAAATATTCGAACTTTATAGTTTTGTCGAATTTGGGCTAATGTTCAACCAGTTCAGATGGTTTTATTATGGTTACACTACAGTATGTATTTTGCCCAAGCCCTTGTCCCTTGATAGTATTTCATTTTGTCTACAGTATATCTCAAACAAAATATGTACATACTGTATAACATTTTGAGTTAGTGGTAGTTTATTATGGTTAGAGAGCATCTTACTGGCCATTAAGAAGTTACACCCAAGTTTGATTCCTACTCGATCAATGCAGTTTTACTGTGCATTTAGCAGATTAAAATTTTATCTAGTTTGCTGAAAGCAAGAAAAGTCTTTCCAGTTACATGCATCCAGGATTACTGTAGATCTAAGGATGTTACTCCCTGCAATCTGGGTTTAACTCCTACTTGATGCACTTATCAGATTAAAATTTCACCTTGGATGTACATTAGAGGAGTGCTTCTAGTTTGACTCTACCAAACACCAGAGATTTCTTCTGGGTACTCCGGTTTCCTCCTGTAGTAACACTGACCAATGAGGGATGACTCTTGCTGGACCTCTAGGAAGAACAGTTTCAGGGGCGTCGTGGCTCAGAGGTTTTAGGGGTGGCCAAGAGCACAATTTTTCCGACAAACAACAAGGTTTTTCCGACATATGACATAAATTATACATGTATATATATAGATATATACATGTATAGAAAAACGCCTTCATAAAATATGAAGTAAAAATCCATATAATAAATTAATAATATTAATAGTATCATTTCAGAGAAAACCGTTATCACAAGGCTTTAAAAGGATACATGTCTAATTAAACGAGATTACATTACTTTATATGAGACTATTCGAACAAGAAATGGAAATGGAATGTAGGCAACAGTCCTTTCATCGTATACGGTATACTTAATAAGTACACAGAATATACACACATATTAACACTGTAATAGTCTTCTCAACAGTGGTGTGCATGCGAACGAATCAATAAGCTCTTCGTGATCTAAAAATTTTGTCAGCTCGCGTTCGACGTTTATAAGCATTAAAGAATTCAAACGCTGCTGTCCCATGCTAGATCTTAACTTGTTTTTTACGTATTTAAGTTTCGAGAATGAACGTTCACACTTTGTGGAACCAATAGGCAGAGTGACAAGTGTCCGGTACAAGCTGTACAACTGTGGAAATGCACTCTGGAGGTTAAACTTGGCCAGAACTTTTAATATGGTAATGTAATTTTCTCGATTCACATCACGATTGCTGCTTTCATTTGGAGAACGGTCTTTCCCCGGTCCTTTGAGCTTTGGGTAGTTGTCTATGAACGACATGTATTCTTCCCTTAGCTTTCTATCATCAAAACCATAATTTCGAGCAACATTTTGAAAAGCATCTGGTGGCAACAACTTGCTGGTGTTGATATCTTGGAACCTCTCGGGGTCAAGTAAAGAGAAGTCGGCAAGAATGGCTTTGTGGGATGAGAAACGTTCTCTGATTGACATGATAGCTACATCAATGGCGTGGATGAAGGTTTCCCGTCGATATCTACTCGTCTGATCTTCTTCAATATCGTCGTTGCACAATTCATCTGGAAGTCGCTTCCTTCTTCGTACGCGCTTCATAACAAAATCTTGCTGCTCTAGATCATGCTTTTCACAAAATGTTTTTGCGAGCGCATGAACTTTGGTAAATTCACCACGGAGCTGATCGAGCTGTGACTCAGCTGTTTCAACCAATCGGATAGCTGTCAGCAGGTCAATCTTTTCTGATTGTAAATACTGAGAGGCGGGATCAGTGATAGCAAATATCTGGTTGAAAATATGCGCTGTTAGAATCGTCTCAAAAGACGTTAACTTTTGTTCCAAAGCTTCAGCGTCGGTGATTGTCTCCCTGCTTTGACTCGGTGATTGGCATTCTTGAAGAGTGTCGATGAAACAGTCGAACAAGCTACCATTCTGTGCAAAGAAAACATTCTCTAAGGCTTTTTGATGCGACCACCATCTTGTTGTTGAAACTCTCTGAGGTCGATGAATTTGTGAGATCTTGGCTTAATTCATATTAGAAGAATTAGGCAATTAGCTTCGAAACGATAAAACATACTTAATTCTGAATTAAATTCGACAATTGCCCGAAGTATAAAACAGGCGTATTAAAGCGACAACCGCTACTAGTGAATTTAATACTGAAATAACAAAAAAGTCAAAAGACAAACCTGGAAAGGATTCGCAGGAGCACCAGCATGTTTGTATGGAATATGTTGGTGTTTCTTTACTCTATCCGAATGATATTTACTGTTATGGCGAGATCGATAATCACTGTCAAATGTCTTCTTGCATAGCAGACATTCAACTTTCCGACGTTTCGTTGTTGGTGGCATAACTGAAAAGTGATAGTCATGACCGGCCGAATTCCGACAAAACTGTGTTGAACGACATTAGGGGGGGCCATGGCCCCCCCTGGCCCCCCCGGCCACGACGCCACTGAACAGTTTAGATATGACTGATAGAGTTATCAGTATCCAGAATAAATAAAGTTAGTTTACTTCAGTTTTCTTTTGTAGTAACATTGACTAATGAGGGGTGACCCTTACTAGATCTCTAGGAAGGACAGTTTAGATATGACTGATAAGGTTATCCAGTGTAAAGACTGTTTAACTGTTACAGTAGTTTAGTTCAGTTTCCTTTGGATGCATGTGACTTGAGTGCTTCCAGTTTGACTCTACCAAACAGCACAGGTTCCCTCCGGGTACTCCGGTTTCCTTCTGTAGTAACATTGGTCCTTAGATAAAGTTATGGTATATCCAGTGTAAATGTACAGTTACCTGTAGTTTACTTTCCTTTTTTGTTTAGATTAGTTTTGTTTTGATTCTTACTGATGCTGGAAGAGGACAAGCTTATTCAATTTTTTTCTTATTTATGTACCAGAAAGGTTAGCTGTGGTTTCCTTTCCAAGATGGTAAAACGAATTTTGCTGTAGCTTTTTGCAATGGACTTAATAAGAGCAAAAACATGATTTTCATCAACAAGAGAATCTACCATATGGTTGTCAAGCTCTGTGAAGATTGTGCCAGTGCTCCGGCCACCACTGGCACTAGATAGTATTTAATTTTTTTTTGACATTTTAGTCCTTTGCGGCTTTGCCTTTGTACTGTATTAGAGAAAACTTAAATTAATTTCAATGAAATTGTTTGTACTATCCAGAGCAGCTTACACTAGCTTCAATTAAACTAAAATCTTATAAACATCTATATGCATTGTTATGATCACTCATCTCAAAAAAAATAATTAATGACTGATCTTGTCTTCTGCCAAGATCAGCTAGTGATAATTTCTGCATAAAAAAGTTGTGTGGATCTAATAAGGAAAAGACATATAGATGGGTATGAAACCTAAAAAGTTGTATGATGCAAGATATTGAGGTATGATAAATGTAGTAAAGATTGAAACTTTTTCAAAAATAGCTTGAAATGAAAACACTTCTGTAGTAAATAATAGTTTGGAATCATCCTTCTCTTTGTTTATTTTAGGAAAAAGCTCATGACTTATTATCTGTTTCAAATATAAGTCTACACAAAGTACAGTAGTGTCAGTACACTGAAGTATATAAAATATAAAAGAATATAGTAGATTATAACCAATAAATAATTATTTCTGTGTGTAAATCAGAGCTGGCCAAACCATGCCCCTTTATTATAATTTTACTTCAATCTCAGATGATTCTACTCTTTCAAATACCAGACAATTTGACTTTGTCAAATAGAAAACCCTTGGCAATGGCAAGTCTCTCCAGCAAGCCTAGGCAGCCATGAGTTCATCACAGATATAATATATATATATATAGACAGGGTAAAATAAAGCAAGAACACACAGGTAACATGTAAAAAATTAGTCAATAGGCAAAAATATATTTTTTTATACAAGAGGACAAATGGACAATTAATGTATTACAAATATTGAAAATGCACACCATAAATGCTAGGTGAACAGGAATTATCTTCGTCAATATTATAGTAATAGGACTTCATCCGACTTCATCAATAATAGTAAAACAGTGAGTTAAATGCTTTAAATTTGCCTGTTTAATAAATAAAGTATAACTACAAACTTCCAATAAACATCTTCAGTTGTATAAAACCCTCAGATCGTCTGATCCAATATACGTTGAAAAAGACGGATATAGAAATGGTAATATTGTTACTTTGTCATAAAGTCACTGTCAAACTGCTAAAGTGAATACAAGATGTTATTTGTTCCTTACTTTAGTCCTTTAATAATTCTTCAAACTGTAGCCTGGTGGCCGGTGCTGATTTTCGTTCAGTAAAATCGTGAAATTTCGGCTGATTTTCCATGATCCCAGCCACTTTTAAGTTGTCCCATAGCGACAGGTACATTTTCTTGTTAAGGATGTAAAATTTAGCTGGTTTTCGTTAAAAATACGATCATTTAAAGCGAAAACTATGATTCAGCAATAGTGATATAACTACGAAGTGGGTCCCACCGGATATGGCTGCCGCGAGATTTTTAGTCTCACTTCCGACTTCAATTTTTGCAAGGCGCGAACCAATAGATGCTCTATCCAGTATAATGAGTATATTATTTGAGATCAGTGGTTAACACTAATTATATAAATCAACTAAGCTGCTTACGAAAATTTAATAGCAGTTCAAACCCAACCTCGTACCCAGGGTCTTATCTCCGCTGCTCCGCCCACCGCTGCGAAAAGACCCTGGTTGCGGCTGGTCACGTGCCCCCTAAAAATTGGGGGGTTTTCAATTAACGATTTTAAAAATACTCAGGGAGGAGTGACAAAGGCACAATTACAACCGCTTCACCGTTTTGTTTATACAAATAATATATTACGTCTGGCGTCGTTGTCTGGCGCCAGGCTGTTGATCGCAAAATATCTGTTGAAATGAAAACAACAAAAAACAAACGTACTCGGTGTTGACAAAACATATCTCGCTTTCTTCTTTGGTGTACGACGTCGAAGAACAAAAGATCATGTCGAATCCAACAGTTTAAAGAAATCCCGAATAAGATATACCAATCGACTCGAATCGACTATTAAATGCACCGTCGAATGCGTGTCGACTTCATCGCAGTGTTGGTGATGTGAACTGTGAAGTACCTTAAGCATTTGTACAACAAGGCAAATTTTGAACTCCATTATTTGGCCGAAATGCCTTACGGTAAAAGACTTCCTTGCGACGAGTGCTCTTCCTCGTTTAATCTAAAGGCCATGTGAAAGAAGATTACAAAATTTCACAAAGTTCAAGACGTTGGTTTGCGAGAGCCAAACCGCTTTCTTTCGCATAAAAAAATGCATTGACATTTCAGCCAATGCCCCGATAACCGCGGCGAAAAGTGCCGAAAGAAGCGATTCAGGAAAGATTGCAACTATACAATATCAAGCCGACTAGTACTGTCCTTTCACGCGCATTTGTCATCAACAGAAAGTCAGGTAAATGCAGTTGTTGGATCGCGTTTTTCATTCTTTCAGTAAACTTTATAGTTCGCCTAAATCTAATATCAGATTTTAGAATATGAGTATTAAAACTGGACTTGTGTTGTAGCATTGTCATTGAGTGTGCAGCTTACTAAAGCTAACCACCCCTCCCATAATTTAAAATTTGTTTAGGCGGCACGTGACCAGCCGCAACCAGGGTCTTTTCGGAGATAAGACCCTGGGTACGAGGTTGGTTCAAACCTTGCCCCACCTCCAGGGGATTTTCAGCGAGAAAAGATTTTCTTGTGAAGGTAAAAGACAACTACGTTTAATATTACGATTGTGTCTTGCTGACTTTAAAAAGCCTTTTTATGACAAACTTACCGTTGTTATCATGTCGAAGAAAATCCTCGACCTCTAACTGATTTAGTTTACGGCTAATATGTATAAAAGTGGAAATAAAGATTTGTCACAAAGTTCTGATCAATCACAATCAAGAGTTAAAAAATAATATAATAATAGCAATACTATATTGGAGAGTAAAGGCTCAGTTTAGACGTCGCCCTTGTGTCGAGTCAAATCTTATTATTAGCTTAAATGCCATCACAAATTCATCACAAGTCCAGCGTATGAAGACAATGTCAAATATATAAAAGTCAAACTCGGTTCAAATCTATGAGAACATCATGGATTACAAGAACGGCGTGGATTCATACTAAGGTTTTTAGACATAAAACGTGTCCAGTTCTATTGACTGGCACCATTTTGATTTAATTGACTTGATGAACGACATATAAGCTGGTAATTAATCACATAAAGATCTGACGAATAATACCATGGATACCAGAGGTTCATTTGTATTCTATTCATGGGTTAAATATTAATATATATCAGACTGGGCAAACTTGGGTGGAGTAGGCAAACTCGGGCGGAGTGGGCAAACTTGGGTGGAGTGGGCAAACTCGGGGGGAGTGGATAAATTTGGGTGGAGTGGGCAAACTTGGGTGGAGTGGACTAACTCGGGTGGTGTTACTGGAGTGGGAAAGAGAGTGTTACTTGGGCCACATACTACACAAGGTTGCCTGTGGAGTACGCTAAAGGTTTTCAGCTCAATGACGAGGCAGCACTTCACTTGCGATAGTAACATCTAGTCTAATCACATAAATTCAAAGGAAGCATGTGGGTGTGTTTTTCCCACAACACCAAACATGAAAATTTCTGATTATTTTTTATAATTACGTGGGATTTTCCGAAAAGACTTGTTTCTTTTTACTCGGGCTACCGATTTTAGGTTTTGGCTCGGGTTTTTTTTTCATTTGGGGTGTCACGAACTTGCATTTTTGCACTTTTTACTTCCGCTAATATTCATACTTCCGGTGAGTTGTTAGCCGTGTGACTGAGTGGACGAGACCCCGTTTACACGATGCCGGTACAATTTGAAAAAGGAACAAAATCATTCCGTTTAGGCCTTGCATTTACACGATACCGGGACAAAAATGACATGAAAATGGCACAAAATGAAGATGGGATCCTTGACGGCATGAAATGAAAATGGAACACTAACCGGTATCGTGTAAACGCCCGTGCCGTAACAGTTTGATGACGGTAATCACGATATATACGACCACAGTATTCGGGTCAGCAGTATTCACAAAGTCTTCTCAATTCTCATTGGAAGAGAATAGTCACATGCTAATCCGTCATTATATTATACCGGCACCGTGTAAACGCAAGGCTTTTTGGCCTGTATTTACACACCGGCATGATTTTGTTCCGTTTTCAAATTATACCGGCATCGTGTAAACGGGGTCTGAGTGAGGCCATGAGGCATGTTGTAAGTTCTTTGCTCCTTTCACTTTTGGAGTTGGACAAAAAGTTGAACAGCTTTGCCTTTTGATCAAGGTGTTCTTGCACGTTGTTGGTAGATTTTGAAAGAGACTGGCTGACTTTGTCGTTAAACAGTGATCAGATGTATAGCTGAAAACTGACTTGATCGTAAATATGTTCACCAGTGTGAGGTATATGCACCACATTCAGTCTTCGATTCAGGCTCCGCGTACTTGTCAGCAGCCCGAGTGAACGCCTGACCCAGGCGTTCTAAAGTCTGTGTATTTAGTTGCTTTTTTTACATAGACTGGGCAGCGTGAAAGCAAAATATGAAAATTTAGGTCCATATTTAATGAGCATTGGTCAAAGCCTGCAAATGAGACACAACAGAATCCACAGATAGACGTCTTGGACGACTATCAGAATTGATCACAAGAAACAAATATATTATATTCGCCTTTCAAGTTTCAATGTATTGGAAAAGCTGCCAACAGCTGCGTTGAAATCGACAATAAAGAATTGGAAATAGAATATTTGTAGCGGAACGTATCGGATTAACCCCGTTTTACACACAAACACAACAAATTTCGGCACTGCACATACACGATGCCTGAAATATGTCAACAGCGAATCAACGAAACGAAAAACTACAAAAGAAGTTACTCTGTCATTTCAAGAGGTCTTTGCGTTTGGGGTCAAGAACGGGGATTTCGCTGCCAAACAGAAATATAACATTTTTCTTTTCTATTTTTCTCCTATACTTCATAGAACGCTCAAGAACTGTCTGAAGATTGAATTTACTTCAATGCCCACAGTGCTTTTCCTCTATGCCGTTATTTATCTCTTTCTCGATGGCATGGAGGAACTCTTAATCCTACCAACGGCTTGGTACTATATTGCTTCGTTTGGGCAGACAAAATTTTTTCTCGGCGCAACTTTAGCCGCCTATTCCTTTGGTTCGCGCCAATTTTCGGACGACTGGACAACAGACTTCGAGCCACAAAAGCCATCCTCGTGCTTTGCGCTGTGATTAGATTTCTTGCAAATCTACTCTACTCGATTCCAGTCTCCGAATACTTCCCCCTGTTTGGCCGTCTCATAAGTGGAATAGCCGGGGGATCACTTGGACTTCTGTATGGTCTGGTAACAAAATACACGGACAACAAAAATCGTGCCAAGGCGTTCCTAATTTTTGAAGGATTGTATAACGTTGGAAAATCGCTCGCTCCGACGATTGGTAGTTTTGTGACGTTCGACGCTAATATTTTCGGCTGGAAGATTGGACCAGGAAATTCTCCAGGGTTAATTTTGGCAATCTTTTGGTTTTTCATGATTTTCCTAACGCTTTGTCTACCAAGAAATCTGGGACACGAAGACTCGTTTTCCAGTTGGGAAGAAAACCAGTTGCATTCGCAAAACGACGATAGAACCGATCTTGAAGCGAAACCGGATAATCCACTCAAGCAAATCGATTCCAAAATTTCTTGTTTGTATTTCATGGTATTCGTGGCCGAGTTAATATCCGGTATCGTTTCGTTTTACACGCCGTTATTGGCAGTATATCTTCTCAACTTGAAGCTTATCCACGTAAAAGTGCTGTTCTTGAACGGAGTACTGGTTGTTCTTATTGGCTATTTGGCTAACTACCTCGCGTCGGAGTACGTATCTGAAATTAACCTGATCGTCGTTTGGCTTGCTTTGCAAATCTTTCCAATTATTTAATGTACTATTTTGCTCTCACGTGGAACAATGCCAATCCGGTGTTCGAGGCTTATCTTCTCTTGCTCTTTATCTGTCTTGGTCTCATACTAAGCTTTAATTATCCCCTTATTTCCTCTTTACTGTCCATGGTAACGGACTTCAACCACGCAGCCTTCTATCAGAGTCTATGTTCTGCTGTTGTTTATTCTGCAGTTTTGGCCAGTCGCTTGATAGCAGGTCTAACCTTCACCAAGACATTGATGACGTCCACGTGTATCGTGCTTACTTTTGTTTGGATTTTTCAAGTCGTTTGGTTTTCTGTGGAATATCGAAGACTTATAAAGGTATATACGAACAAATAAACAGAGCAAAGTTACAGGCAGAACCGCTAATACCGCTAAAGGGCGTGGCCTGCTTTGCGAACAAACGAACGAATTAACTTACAAGCAGAGATAGTAAAGAATTTTAGTAATCTGAATAATTTCAGGAAGGTAAAAATTTTTAAGGTAGTGAAGAAATTTAGGACTGTTAAAGAATTTTAGGAACTTTTAAAAATTTTAAGCTTTTTCTCAAATGTTTAAGAATTGACAATACCGGACGGAATAAAGGTTAAGCTTTTTATATGTTGGACTGATTTTGGACGTGATGAAAAATCACCACCAACAACAACCACAACAACAACAACAACAACAACAACAACAACAACAACAACAACAACAACAACAACAACAACAACAACAACAACAACAACCAGTACAACAACAAGAGCAGTAACAACAACAACAACAACAACAACAACAACAACAACAACAACAACAACAACAACAACAACAAGAACCAGTACAACAACAAGAGCAGTAACAACAACAACAACAACAACAACAACAACAACAACAACAACGACAACAACGACAACAACAACAACATTAACAACAACAACAACAACCAGAACAATAACACCAGCGACAACAAATTAACAACATCAACAAGAACAACAACAGAGCAGCAACAATCAGCACAAAAGGGTAACAACAACAACAACAACAACAACAACAACAACAACAACAACAACAACAACAACAACAACAACAACAACAACAACAACAACAACAACAACAACAACAAAAACCAGCGCAACAACCAAAGTCGAAATTTTAGTTCCCTTGGTTAATTTGTCATGCAAATTTTTATGCAAAGTTTGTGTATAAAAGCGAAAGCCACGCCGCGACTGAGCCTCAATGTTTTATTTGCTCTACGGTTCATTTTCGTGTGTATATAATGCTGTAAGAAAGTGCTGAGAAGACTTAATAAGTTTCATTATCAAGGCGATGTTTGCCAGGCGTCCTGCGAGAGAGCTCGACTCGAAGTGCGTGCAGAATTCTCTACGAGCAAACATCCTTAGGCTGGTAAGTCAATATTTCTTGTAGAACTGTGATATACACTTTGCTTTTATTCCATTGTGTTCTGTGTGTTAAAATTTTATTTTATTTTGTCGTGTAGATTACTAAAGACCTCCATGCCCTTGCGTGTCGCGCCATCTGGAGGGTAAAGCCCGACGATCTCGAGCTGGCCAAAAAAACAGATTTGTTCTAAACGGATGGAACTCGACGATGCTTTGGCCAAAATCGATGGGGTTCAATTCTACTTTTCATCCATCACAGGTCTTTCGTCAAACGCCAAATCAGCAAAGAGTGACAGCAATAGCGATAACGACAACGAAGAGGAAACAGTTTACCCTGCCGTCGCCTACTTCATCGTTTATCGCCAGAAAGCAACATGCAACGAGGATGTGATCTTCTCCTTACTGCATAATCATAATGTGGATGTTACGATTTCGCCCATACGAACACGATCACAAAGATGCCAAAACGCAGTCATGGAGCAGGCGGCTAGGCAGCTTTTCCAGGTGGTCAAAGATCACAAAAATAGCCTCGTCCAAGAGATGTGCGACATTTCCAACCAGGCATGCTACAGACACGCCCAATTAGCTGAAACGTCGGACGAAGGGGACAGTAGTCAGCCGAGTCAACCGAGCAAATATCCCCGCACTCCATGTCGCCTGGTGATCATCAACTACCTCGAGTTCGCTGTTCAACTCTACGAGGCCGCGGCTAACCTGCAGCGTGACGGCATGCGGTTAGAGATCGACAGCACTGAAAACGTCGATCTAGCGATTCCGGCTCTCTCGGACACTAGCGAATTTACTGAAACGCTGCAAAAAATCAAGAAGGTAATGACGCTGTGCGACCACGCGCTCCATCGAGGCTATATTTACGCTAAACCACCAGGGGCAACTATCACCTTCGTCAAAATGATGGACGTCGACAGCTATCTAAACAAGCTTCTTTCTACGGACGCTATCAGGGAACACATTTTGAAGTTCTTCAGACCTTTATCGAAAGTTTTGGCTCATCCGGCGTGTGAAATTGTAGAACAACTCCAGTTTGATCTAGATTTGATAGAGGTCAGCAACGGATATTGCTTTAGAATTTCCAGGCGGCAGTTTGAACGATGTCCGATATCTCCACGACGTGATGGTCTTCTTTCACCGCGTGCTATCGAATGCCACATAAGGTTCGAAAATTAGTGGTGGCTGGTCCTAAAGATTCTGGAAAAACGTCATGGGCATCAATATTCCACCGAATAATCCCACTGACAAACATCGCGTCAATTACTAGCGAGCGTCACTTTTCTGGTGCGATGATCACACCCGACACACAACTGGTCATTGTCGACGAATGGTCGGTCGATACTATCCAATCTGATCTTGCAAAAACAATCTTGCAAGGTGGATGGATGGTGACGGCTGTCAAGCACGAGCCGCCAAGAACTGTTATGAATAATAGCCCATTCTATATCACCACCAACCACGTGCCAAACTTCGGGAAAGAAGATGATAATGTGAAGAGGAGGATTGCGGTGTTCGATACCAAATCGTTGTCAACGACCATTCCAGGAGTAGATCGATGGATATACGACCACGCCATGGATTGTATCGCGTGGATAGCAGAAGAGATCAACAAGCATCTTAAGCTAATTGATCCGGAGGAACTATGGTACGAGGCTCCAACTCCACACGAATGGATCATTGATAACAACGAAGGGATGAAATTGTTCGATTCAAACCGAGTGAAGGAAATTTCGCATGTCGACCTTCAACAACCAACTGATGCAACTTGTCTGACGCATGAAAGTCCTGAACCTGTTCACCACAGTTTCCACGCCGAATCAATGACAAGGCGTCTGGCTCGAAAGAGACGTTCACAGATATTTGTACCAGAGAGTAGCTCTGACACGGAATGTTACGCGACTAAAGTGATAGATCAGGCAACAACCTCTGAAGAAGGTGTTCAACAAGAAACCCCAGAGGGAGCGCGGCAAGAAACGTCCTACGCAGTGACCGACGATTTGAGCGAAGGTTCTCAACAGATACTATTAGAATTCAGCAACGACGCCTCAACAAACCTTAGAATAAGGACCGACTACATTGAAAGAAATTCAGAAAACGAGGTGTCAGAAAACGAAGAAACGTCCGGAGCAACGACCGAGTACATTAGAGAAGATCCTCAAAGGCAAACCGAAGTCCCCGAGAAGCCAACCACCCTTAAAACAGGGGCGGAGTACGTTGGGAACGATTGTAAAGAGAACTCCGAGAGTAAAATAGACAAAGCACGCGTTGGCACGCCTTCTTCGTGGACACTGAATAGCCCGTCTTATTTGACTAAGGTTGCCAACCTATTATGCTGCAACTTCGATATAGAAAATCTGACGTGGGTCTACGCATTATCCTTTCAACGAAAAAAAAAGAAAAGCAGAAAAGAGAAGCAACAGTGAAGAAAAAGAATTTTGGACCAAAGCTGATCCCACCACCGATGCCTGGATGTTGACAATGGGCAAGGTACGCGACGTCTTCGATGTAAACGCTTTCGTCACAAAATATACCGACGCGCATCGCTACGTGCAGCGCGTGCGACAGTTGGTCAACGTTCAAGTGCTTCCCTGTTCCTGTCCCATTTACAAAGCCTTGGAGAGGATGGAGGAAGAATGCCGAGGAGTAGCAGAAACTGATAAAAGAGAAGACGAAATCGACAGTGAAGGACAGCCGCGATGTCCCGAGTTAAGTAGCACAACTTACTGGGACAAAATTAAAGCATGGAAACCATGGTAGAACGTTTTTTTCTTTGACTTGAAAACGTATTCTTCACTATTTAATAAATTATGTTGTTAAGAATGAAGTACTAATTCGAAAATTATTCCTGTTTTCGTACACACTCTACAAACTAGATAGCTGGTATAGTTTTGTATATTAATTTATCTTGTTACCCTCATAATTATGTACGCATTGCTCTTTTTTAATTTTGAAATTAAAATTTAAAGCCACATTTTTGAGAAGTTTTTATAATATTTATCAAATGGCCGGTTTTTAACTGGTAGCTGAGTAGCCGGTCGTATGAATACCAATTAATTTAAGTTAGATCTAATTTGCATACGTTTCTAATTATTATTCTGACCCACCGGCTACCATCAGTCGGTAGCCGGTCGTCTCATATGGTAGCCGGTCGATTTAACAAGGTTTTTAACTAATAGCCGGGTAGCCGGTCGTATGAATACCAATTAATTTAAGTTAGATCTAATTTGCATTTATATTCTCTCGCGTTAAATATAACCGTCTTTTCTTGAAGAAAAACAGCGATTTTGGGGACAGTGAGAACGCTTTGTTCAGATTCAGTGATCTGAAGTAAAAGTTAGGCACTAAATGCTATATCGTAAGGCCCACTCATTTCAAAATGTGTACATTTGTGGTATGGAAAATTACGATTACCTGACCCCCATACAATTGAGTCATTTTTTCACAAATCGGGGACGTTTGTGGTATTGAAAATTACGATTTCCTAACCGCCATACAATGGAACCATAATTACAAATCGGGGAGGTTTGTGGTATGGAAAATTACGATTACCTAACCCCCATACAATGGAATCATTTTATCACAAATCGGGGACGTTTGTGGTATTGAAAATTACGATTACCTAACCACCATACAATGGAATCATTTTATCACAAATCGGGGACGTTTGTGGTATGGAAAATTACGATTACCTGACCCCCATACAATGGAACCATAATTACCAATCGGGGAAGTTTATGGCACGGGTTTTTGATAATGGTTCCAATGTATGGGGTTCAGGTAATCGTAATTTTCCCTACCACAAATGTACACACCTTCGGAACAGGGAGACTCACCCTACACGTTGTTGTCTTAAATTGACGTATTTTCCTTGTTTTTTATAAGAAATTCTACATATTATATTTACTAAATTATAAACTCAGTATACATGTTATATGAAAAGTTACACCTATCAAGCTGTTTGTGTTTGCCCAAGGTAGCATCGTTAAATTAATTTCAAAGCTACTGCTCTCATTCTCAACGTTCTTGCTTCTCTACTCTCTTGGAAATGAAAAGCTGGATGACGGAGGATGGAAGACCAGCGTAGTCCAAACTTCTCGATACCTCTTCTTATGTAATTGTCTTCTTGCTTGGTAAACCTTACCGGTTCCTTTCGTCCCGTGTGTCTGGCTATTTTGTTTACAGAATCGTCTTCACCTTGACGTTGTTCACACCCGTTTTCTTTTGGCAAAGGCTCGTCTTTTAACTGCTCGACGCAACTGTCCATTGCTTCGCCTTCGACTCCCCGCAGCTTGTCCATGCATGTCTTTCCTTTCATGGCGACATCCCGCGAGCGTAACTTCTGGTAATGCACTCGGGCAACGTTCGAACTGTGTTTCTGATCTTCCGAAACCATTTTCTGTTCTTCCACGTCTAACACAATGGCACTTTCGGTCTCTATTATCTGTCGGTATCTTGTCGGGTGAATGTACTTTCCTATGGCCTGAAACACCAGCACACTTAATAGTTCAGTCAATTTCTGAAATTGCGCACCGTTTCGGTTTACGAGCAGGTACTCGCATTGCGGCAGGAGAAGAGGTCTGACAAAACGAACATAGTCGTCGACTACTCCCAAACTGACTTCGTCAAAATACAAAGAATCGAAACCGTACTTTTTAGCGGTTTTAAAAATTGTTTGGTCTACCATCCCACCGTTGTGCTTCGCATTTTCAAACATAGTGACTGTCAAATGTTGATAAGTCATTGGACGACAACCCTTTACCTTAACAAACATAAATACTGCGAGGAATCGCGTGGCAAATGTTAAGTCGGTTGACGTAACAAAATTCGACATTTTTCTGCACTCTTCTAAAATCCGCTTGTAGCGCTCGATGTGAAATGGAACGACTGTCTGCAACTCGGCTAACGAAGCCCAGCTTCTTCTCGATTCCAATGTCTCAATGTCCAAATCTGTCGTCCAGTGCGATCGCATCTGCTTTGCCAGACACTTCTTGGCTCGCTTGATGTACACTTCAGTCACCGAGAAGTTCTGAAGGACAGGACCAGGTGGAGAGTTAAACTTGCGGAAGTCGAGTAGGTCAGAAATGCTTGTTACGTAGCCGAGTCGGCCCGACTGACCCATCTGCCAGGTGTCTTCGAGGTAGTCGAGAAAATCCGTTAGAAATTTAGAAGAGCACAGAAAATAGTCGATAAGTTGCACGGTGGACAACACGGTCGACTCCTCCTCGCTCGACTCTCCGCAACAAAACTTGAGAAATTTAAGAGCTCGCGTGACCGAAATTTCTGCTTGTTTTGACGTTTTCCCTCCCCCCGTTGTACTTTGCAACCATAGCGAAAGAGAACGAGCGAATTCGTTATCTGATGAGCAACACGGCAGTGTCAGTTTGCTTTTCGTCGGCGTAACTTCAATTACAGGCTTGACATTGTCGGTGAGAATTGTCGGTTTTTCATCGAAGTACGCGTACCAAGGATGTTTTGCTTTGACGTGCTTCCGACAGCCTCTTCGACTGGCAAATCCTGGATGGTCGCAGTTAGGAACAGGGCAATGATTAAGGCCTTCTTCGTCTCTCTGTAGATGTAACCGTCTAGGCTTCTTGAATGCTCCGTCGATAGACTTCCAATCGATCGTGCGGTTATTTCGACGAGGCATCCAACGGCCACGGTAACTTCAAGAACTACTGAACGGCGATGGTTAATTGTGTTTACTTCTATCTTCAATGTATCTCGCATATTTATACTCTGCTATGCCTCTTGCTGTTCTTCCTTTGGGATTAGATAGATCGAGAAATTGAAAAGACGTTCCTTTTGCTAGCCAACTTTGGGTTCATTACATACACTTTACTTCAGATTATTGAATCGGAACAAAGCGTTCCCACTGTCAAAATGTGCTGTTTTTGTTTGAGAAAAGACGGTTATATTTAACGCGAGAGAATATAAATGTAAATTAGATCTGTAACTTAATTGGTATTCATACGACCGGCTACCCGGCTACTAGTTGAAAACCTTGTTAAATCGACCGGCTACCGACCGGCTACCATTTGGAAACGACCGGCTACCGACTGATGGTAGCCGGTGGGTCAGAATAGTAATTAGAAACCTATGTAAATTAGATCTAACTTAAATTAATTGGTATTCATACGACCGGCTACCCGGCTACTAGTTGAAAACCTTGTTAAATCGACTGGCTACCGACCGGCTACCATATGGAAACGACCGGCTACCGACTGATGGTAGCCGGTGGGTCAGAATAGTAATTAGAAACCTATGTAAATTAGATCTAACTTAAATTAATTGGTATTCATACGACCGGCTACCCGGCTACTAGTTAAAAACCTTGTTAAATCGACCGGCTACCGACCGGCTACCATATGGAAACGACCGGCTACCGACTGATGGTAGCCGGTGGGTCAGAATAGTAATTAGAAACTTATGTAAATTACATCTAACTTAAATTAATTGGTATTCATACGACCGGCTACCCGGCTACCAGTTAAAAACCTTGTTAAATCGACCGGCTACCGAGCTATGGTAGCCGGTGGGTCAGAATATATTAACTTCTTCATTGAAAATATGACTAATTATATCTATATCAATTTAGACTTTGACTACGAATGTGAAAACGTGTTATCATTTAAAAATGATCATATCATCACTTGAAGTTCCTCCAAAAAACCCTGCCTAAAATATCTACTGTGAATTAGATCTCTCGGTTTCGTGATATGGAAAATTACGATTACCTAACCACCATACAATGGAACCATAATTACAAATCGGGGAAGTTTGTGGTATGGAAAATTACGATTACCTAACCACCATACAAGGGATTCATTTTATCACAAATCGGTGACGTTTGTGGTATGGAAAATTACGATTACCTAACCACCATACAATGGAACCATATTTACAAATCGGGGACGTTTGTGGTATTGAAAATTACGATTACCTGACCACCATACAATGCAACCATAATCACAAATCGGGGACGTTTGTGGTATTGAAAATTACGATTACCTAACCGCCATACAATGGAACCATAGTGACAAATCGGGGAAGTTTGTGGTATGAAAAATTACGATTACCTAACCACCATACAATGGAACCATATTTACAAATCGGGGACGTTTGTGGTATTGAAAATTACGATTACCTGACCACCATACAATGGAATCATTTTATCTCAAATCGGGGACGTTTGTGGTATTGAAAATTACGATTACCTAACCACCATACAATGGAATAATTTCATCACAAATCGGGGACGTTTGTGGTATTGAAAATTACGATTACCTAACCACCATACAATGGACCATCATTATGGTTCCATTGTATGGTGGTTAGGTAATCGTAATTTTCCCACAAACGTCCCCGATTTGTGATAAAATGAGTCCATTGTATGGTGGTTAGGTAATCGTAATTTTCCATACCACAAACTTCCCCGATTTGTAATTATGGTTACATTGTATGGTGGTTAGGTAATCGTAATTTTCAATACCACAAACGTCCCCGATTTGTGATAAAATTATTCCATTGTATGGTGGTTAGGTAATCGTAATTTTCAATACCACAAACGTCCCCGATTTGTAAATATGGTTCCATTGTATGGTGGTTAGGTAATCGTAATTTTCCATACCACAAACTTCCCCGATTTGTCATCATGGTTCCATTGTATGGCGGTTAGGTAATCGTAATTTTCAATACCACAAACGTCCCCGATTTGTGATTATGGTTCCATTGTATGGTGGTCAGGTAATCGTAATTTTCAATACCACAAACGTCCCCGATTTGTAAATATGGTTCCATTGTATGGTGGTTAGGTAATCGTAATTTCCTTACCACAAACAAACGATTTGAGATAAAATGATTCCATTGTATGGGGGTTAGGTAATCGTAATTTTCCATACCACAAACGTCCCCGATTTGAGATAAAATGATTCCATTGTATGGGGGTTAGGTAATCGTAATTTTCCATACCACAAACGTCCCCGATTTGTAATTATGGTTCCATTGTATGGTGGTTAGGTAATCGTAATTTTCCATACCACAAACTTGCCCAATTTGTGATTATGGTTCCATTGTATGGGGTATATATGTCAGGTAATCGTAATTTTCCATATCACGAAACCGCAGGGTTTTTTGGATGAAGATCATTTTTAAATCACATTCGTTTTCAAAGTCTAAATTGATATAGATATAATTAGTCATATTTTCAATGAAGAAGTTAATATATTCTGACCCACCGGCTACCAGAGCTCGGTTAGCCGGTCGCTTTAACAAGGTTTTCAACTAGTAGCCGGGTAGCCGGTCGTATGAATACCAATTAATTTAAGTTAGATCTAATTTACATAGGTTTCTAATTACTATTCTGACCCACCGGCTACCATCAGTCGGTAGCCGGTCGTCTCATATGGTAGCCGGTCGGTAGCCGGTCGCTTTAACAAGGTTTTTAACTAGTAGCCGGGTAGCCGGTCGTATGAATACCAATTAATTTAAGTTAGATCTAATTTACATAGGTTTCTAATTACTATTCTGACCCACCGGCTACCATCAGTCGGTAGCCGGTCGTTTCCATATGGTAGCCGGTCGGTAGCCGGTCGATTTAACAAGGTTTTTAACTAGTAGCCGGGTAGCCGGTCGTATGAATACCAATTAAGTTGCAGATCTAATTTACATATATATTCTCTCGAATTAAATATAACCCTCTTTTCTCAAACAAAAACAGCAATTTTGACAGTGGGAACGCTTTGTTCAGATTCAGTAATCTGAAGTACTAAATGCTATATCGTATATAAGGCCCACTCATTTCAAAATGTGTACATTTTTGGTATGGAAAATTACGATTACATGTGGCCCCCATACAATTGAGTCATTTTATCACAAATCGGGGACGTTTGTGGTATGGAAAATTACGATTACCTAACCACCATACAATGGAACCATAATCAGAAATCGGGGACGTTTATGGCACGGGTTTGTGATTAAGGTTAGGACTTATGGTTCCATTGCATGGGGGTCAGGTAATCGTTATTTTCCATACCACAAACTTCCCCGATTTGTAATTATGGTTCCATTGTATGGTGGTTAGGTAATCGTAATTTTCCATACCACAAACGTTCTCGATTTGTGATAAAGTGATTCCATTGTATGGGGGTTAGGTAATCGTAATTTTCCATACCACAAATGTAGACATTTTGAAATGAGTGGGCCTTATGATATAGCATTTAGTGCCTAACTTTTACTTCAGATTACTGAATCTGAACAAAGCGTTCCCACTGTCAAAATTGCTGTTTTTGTTTGAGAAAAGAGGGTTATATTTAATTCGAGAGAATATATATGTAAATTAGATCTGTAACTTAATTGGTATTCATACGACCGGCTACCCGGCTACTAGTGAAAAACCTTGTTAAATCGACCGGCTACCGACCGGCTACCATATGAAATCGACCGGCTACTGACTGATGGTAGCCGGTGGGTCAGAATATATGAACTTCTAATTTACTTGTTGCTATGAGAAGAAACAAACGGAACGAAATAACCTTTAAAATAAAGAACGAGGAGGACCAATTTAAAGCGGTCTAGCTCATGCGGAACTAGTTGTTCCTATGAGTACGAATAAAGGGAACGAAATAACCTTTGAAATAAGGAACAAATAGGTCCTATTTAAAGCGGTCTAGGTCATGCGGAACAATTTGTTCTTAATTTAGGTCCGTTCTTATTTTTGAATATCGGAACAAAACCTTCCCGAATTCAAATGAGAACGAAACGTTCCGCTTGAATATGTTCCTTTTCAAAAGGTACAAACGCAGCGAGTACCGAAATCTAAGCGGAACAAAAAGTTCCTGTAGATGCCGTTCCTAAAACCAAAACAAAGTACTCCCAACCTTAAGCCGGAATTTAAATTTCGTTCTCATTTAGTCATAACCGCACCCAATATTCTGTTTAACCGATAATTATAACCCCAGTGGACCCATACACCTTTCCTATCGACGGTTTAGCCTAAAAACAAAGTACTGGCGAACACTACAACCCAAAACAACACAACAAATAAGAACAAATATAAGGAAGTGACGACAACCAAAGTCGAAAATTTCGTTCCCTTTGGAGATATGGTTATGCTAATTATATAAATGAATATATAAATAAATATCTATATAGCTATATCTGTATATCTATATCGAAACATATATTCATCAAGGAAATTTGTGACATGGAAAATTACGATTACCTGACCACCATACAATGGAACCATGAGCCCTAACTCCCATACAATGGAACCGTGAGCCCTAACCCTAATCACAAATCGGGGAAGTTTGTGGTATGGAAAATTTCGATTACCTGACCCCCATACAATGGAACCATGAACCCTAGCACTAATCACAAACCGGAGACCTTTATGGCACGGGTTTGTGATTAGCGTTAGGGCTTATATTTCCATTGTATAGAGCTCAGGTAATCGTAATTTTGCATACTAGAAACGTCCTTGATTTGTGATTAGGGTTAGGGTTCAAGGTTCCATTGTATGGGGGTCAGGTAATCATAAAAACTTTCCCGATTTGTGATTAGGGTTAGGGCTCATGGTTCCATTGTATGGGGGTCAGGTAATCGTAATTATCCAGTACCACAAATGTACATATCTTGAAGAGAGTGGGCTTTACGGTATAGCATTTAGTGCCTAACTTTTACTTCAGATGATTGAATCTGAACAAAGCGTTCCCACCGTCAAAATTACTGTTTTTCTTTGAGAAAAGAGGGTTATATTTAATTTGAGAGAATATATGTGTAAATTAGATGTGAAACTTAATTGGTATTCATAACCACCGTCTACCCGGCTACTAGTTAAAACCTTGTTAAATTGAACGGCTACCGACCGGCTACCATATGGAAACGACCGGCTACCATATGGAAACGACCGGCTACAGAGTGATGGTAGCCGGTGGATCAGAATAGTAATTAGAAACTTATGTAAATTAGATTTAACTTAAATTAATTTGTATTCATAACCACCGGCTACCCGGCTACTAGTTAAAACCTTGTTAAATTGAACGGCTACCGACCGGCTACCATATGGAAACGACCGGCTACCGAGCTAAGGTAGCCGGTGGGTCAGAATATATTAACTTCTTTACTTGTTGCTATGAGAAGAAACAAACGGAACGAAATAACCTTTAAAATAACCTTTAAAATAAAGAACAAAGAGGACCAATTTAAAGCGGTCTAGCTCATGAGGAACTAGTTGTTCCTATGAGAACGAATAAAGGGAACGGAATAACCTTTAAAATAAGGAACAAATAGGTCCTATTTAAAGCGGTCTAGCTCATGCGGAACAATTTGTTCTTAATTTAGGTCCGTTCCTATTTTTGAATATCGGAACAAAACCTTCCCGAATTCAAATGAGAACGAAACGTTCCGCTTGAATATGTTCCTTTTCAAAAGGAACAAACGCAGCGAGTACCGAAATCTAAGCGGAACAAAAAGTTCCTGTAGATGCCGTTCCTAAAACCAAAACAAAGTACTCCCAACCTTAAGCCGGAATTTAAATTTCGTTCTCATTTAGTCATAACCGCACCCAATATTCTGTTTAACCGATAATTATAACCCCAATGGACCCATACACCCATACACTTTTCTTATCGATGGTTTAGCGTAAAAACAAAGCACTGGAGAACACTACAACACAGAACAACACAACAAATAAGAACAATTATTATATGGCTTTGTAATATCCTGAGTTCTGATTGGTCAACGCACGGTCCGTAAAAATGCGTATCCGGACCACGGTCCGTCTTTTTCCGTATCCGGACCGCTGTCCCAGATGTTGATTTTGCTCGCGTGAATTTCTAAGGTTTTCACACTAAGTTTGATACAATAATTATCGAAAAACTTGAAATAGCCATATAATAAACGCTTTATTAACCTCGTTTACTCGGTCTGTACGGGGAAATATCAGACCTCGGTCTTTTTCGTACGAACCTCGCCTGCGGCTCGGTCCGTACTGTCAAGACGTCGGTCTGATATTTTCCCGTACAGACCTCGTTCTCGGTTAATAATCTCTTAACATAAGGAAATGAAAACAACAAAGCGACGACGACGACGACGACCACGACGACGACGACGACCACGACGACGACCACGACCACGCCAACGCCAACAACAACAACAACAACAACAACAACAACAACAACAACAACAACAACAATTAACGAGAAACAATTAACCAGAACACCACTAACAACAACAGCACGATGGCAACGATGAGGGTGAAAGTTGGACAACATGGCTAACAGCACAGGGACCCCCTTTTTCTAATTTTATTATTTTTTTGTTTAGGCAAAGAAAACAACGTGCTAATGGATAGCACATCGAAAACCTTTTATTACTGCTGGTATACGGGGAATTATTTCTCCTTATGATTTATTAATATGTTTTTAAAAGATTTAAAACTTATTCGGTTGTATTATTATTTTATTATCCCCAAGCCCGGGCGTAGGGCCGAAGGCCCGGAACCCGGTGAGGGTGCTAATCTCGACACGCGTGGAGTCATTTTACACGCGTGGACAAGCGTGATATGCGAACAAATTTCTGTGATCTGAATATTTATTTATTTCTATGCATGGTAGGATTGTGGGGCAATGTATGTTCTTGGCAAAAAGACTTCAGAAAAGGCTTATTTTATATCCCGTTCAAAAGGACAGAAACAAATCAATGTTTACGTATAAAACAGAACAACAACAAAAAACCTAGTAGAAGAAAACCCTTCACACCGAAACTCGAAAGGAGGAAAAAGTAATAGGGAAAAACCAACGAAGAAAAAGGCCGAAACGGTTAAGCTTACTGTAAAATATATAGAGCGGCCGCTTTCAGTATTAAATCACGAACATTTAGTAGCAATACTGTTCGAGTTTCCCTGTTCTTAATAATGTATCCTGTCACTATTTATACAGTAATTTTGTTTTCTATTTTGTGTGTCGTCCTTGAAGTATTTTAAACGTATCCGTTATGTTTTCGCTTCCCGTTGTATGTTTTACTTGTGGCTGCATGCCTTCTTATCTCCTTTTAAATATTTTTATCAAGGTAAAACCACTTATAACTTCGCGTAGCTTGTTTATAATTTGCCATAAAAATCGGAAAGGAGCAATTTTTCGTCTGTAAAACAAGTAAATGCTGCATGTCAAAATATTACAGATGTATAAAACTAAGGTGAAAACAGTTTCAACACTTCAGATTTTGGGATGAAATTTGTTTTTGCTATTCTAAATGAATTTGTGCCATAAATGAAATCATATAGCCATGACAGCCAGTCGGATGTTTGAGTAGTTTTCAATCAATTCAAATATTCAATGCCTTTGAAAAATGCAAATATTTTTAGATGCTCAATGTTCTTTGTAAACATGGAAAGAAAGAACTGTAAAATATAACCCTAATATTTTGTTAATAGTTTGACGCCTGCTTCAATAGCCTGGTGGTAACGTCGTCGGTTCGCATGCGAAATGGTCGAGTTCAAACCGTGGATGCGACCTGCAATTTTCTTCACCTCTATTTTTTTCTGAATATTGTCATGAAATTTTTCTTTCTCATTTATTACCATTTTCTTTAAAAATTAGAGTTAAAATTCTTTTTTAATTTTAAATATTAACTTCTTATTAACCGAGAGCGCGGTCATTATGGGAAAATATCAGACCGAGGTCTGATATTTTTCCGTAATGACCAAGCGGATGAGGTTAATAAGAGGTTTATTATATGGCATTTTGAAACAACACATCTTACATTTATACCTTGTCAATATTGTGACCTCGAGCGTGTGACATAGACTCATCGTTTTCAATGTTGTTGCTCTTGTTGTCATCGCTTTTGGAATCCTAAAACTCACTGCCAGATTGCTCATCGTTCCACTCATACATATAATTTAGTCCTCAGGTTATTGAATTCACAACATTTTTGCGGTTTTCTTTCATTGTTTTAATAATTGCAAACAACATGTCTGCCAAAATCCGTAATCGACCGGTCGATTATTATTCAATGTCGAATTAATCTACCTGGCCCATTTTTTACCGAATGAATTGCCGACTCAGCAGTTCAATTGCCAACCAAAGATTAATAAAATCACCGTCTGAAAGCAATGCGAACGCCTAGTTTTTGAGATATTTTTGCATTTCTGCTTTATTTGCCATTCGAATTTCGCCACAGTCAACGACTGAAAATGCGTTCCTCCAGAACTACACAATACGCTTGATGTGTGATAAAATCACATATTTGGAAAAAGATATGTAGAAATAATAGTCAAAGTGTCTTCAAATTAAAAGTTGCCGTTGACAAAACAAGTGTGTTTTTTTGCTCAGTCTTCAATCCCACTATATTCTGCTTGCGCTGACGATGGGTCATCGTTAGCGATTTTTGAACGTGTTACCCATTTTCCCCAAAGATAATTTTGATTCAGGAAAACAGATAAATAAAAACAAACTGCCTTAAAACTATTTGGAAAGTAATGCTAACGGCTAGATTTTTTGATCAATTTTTTGATTTTTTGATTCGTCAGAGGAGGGTTAATATAGCTGTTTTTGGTGAAAATAGAGGAATTCGATCAACTCATGTTCGCAAGAAAAGCTTTGAAATGAATATGTAAAGCACATTTTGGGAACATAAAAGTATGAACTAAATATCTGACCTTATCTTGAGGTAAAAGAAAAAGTTTAATCGATCCTGTGAGCTCGAACAGAAAGGACAATCAATTTTCTTTAACATCATCTTCGTAAAATGCCATACTTGATCCGCTGCTCCGATTACGAACCTTTTTAGAAAAACACCAAAACGAAAAACACCAAGTTGAACAGCAAATCGCTGGATCGACAAGCTTGGAAGGCATATTAAAAACGAAGAAACGCTCAGAGAACTCGCTATTATAATCGTATTTTGACTTTCGCATGAAGAAAATGTCAACAAAGAACAAATACGCCCACGATTTTTTTTATCAGGGCAGGCAAAATCAGAGGAATATTTACAAAAATTCGTGTAAAAGAAGGCGAGGGGTTGTTGTGTTAACATATTTCTAGTATGACTATCATTTATTGCTGAGCCAGTTTCAACCGTTTCGTACCCTGGGTGCCAGAGGTTTTTCGACGCTCGTGGGGGATAACGAGGACGCACGAGGAAGCCAGGCGGTAAAGTGGGAGGGGCCAACCCGGAAGGCGAGCGCGATAAACCTCTGGAACACCGAGCCGTGTTTTACTGTTTTGATTTGAAATTTGAAACCGCCGTTCCCGAGGGCCGTACGGGTAATGATATTTTAATAATCCAGAGTCAACTCTATTTTGTATTTCTCAAATAAGTAATAATGCTATCGTCTCGACAGTCTTCTATACATTAGACCACTAAAAATTGCTCAAATTTAATAAAACTGGTTTGATTTTAGTTCGGGCGAAGTGACGCTGCCCGATATTCACTATAAACTTTGAAATCCGCCGTCTGTTACTTGTCATGCAGACACTCAGACAGTTATAACTTCCAAACTATGCATTGTTGAACGATAACTTGTACGTATGTTGTTATAAATTTCATAAGCTTCCCTTTGATGTATGGCTTATGTTTCTGGGTTATATGGAACTTTTTCAAATGTCCAAAATGTTCACTCAATAATAAATAAATATTTATTTACTTAACGTCTCGCATGAAGTCGGTTATAGAATTTCAGATATTTAATTATATTAAACACAGGAACTTGAACGACTTGAACTACACTTCAAATGAAAGCTTATAGATTTCTAACAACATACGTACAGGATATATTTCAACGATGCTATCTTGTTGGTTGTTATATATATTTTCAATGACGAAGACGTCTCGTCGCTGAACGCTTTGATGCTCGTTGAGCTCGTAACGAGTCAAGAGTTTTCCCACGCAATCAAAAAAATCCTCACTAGAGAGCAAAGGCATTCCCAAAAAAGTGAGTTGTATATCAACGTGAAGCGAAAGTATAGGCTCCAAAACAGAGAGAGAATATATATACAAGGAAATCACTGCTGATGACTGCACCTTCTAGACGGTGTTGAATATTACACTCATGTTATTGATAGAGGTGTACGATAGCCAATGAAACTTATTATTAAAAAAAAGATCCTTCGCTTGACCAATCAACGTCTTACGTCCAGATTTTGGAACGTACTGACCCAGACAACCTTTTCATTGGCTCGGCGCGATCAGAGAAACGGCTCGGTGTTCCAGAGGTTCTTCCCGCTCGCCTTGCAAATTTACCGCCTGGTGTCCTCCCGTATCCCCATTGTCCCTACGAGCGTGGAAGAACCTCTGGCACCCAGGGTAACCGTTTCGTGGTGTTCCACAAATTTTCGCTTGTGTTATAAATGTTTTGTAATGTTAGTCCTTGGTATACAAGCTGTCCTTACTTTTTAGTTGTTTTAATACTCATAAGATCTCAGAGTTTTCTGAAGTTCTATATAATGACAGCTTATTCAGAAAAAACAAAACACGCTTTAAATTTTAGCTTGCGGAACGAGTTGCAGAATGATAAATATTTCTCGTTATGTCAGAAATCGCAACAAGACCGATTAACGGGTTTATTATACCGTAAAGCTAGATTTTATAGGTCACAAACTGGGTTACGGCGACCTGGTGTTTCACAAATTCTCGATTCTATTACAATTTGTCACCATGCAAACTTTCAAAGAATAAAACATTTATGCAAACTCCAAGTTGAGTAACAATTTTCTAAACAATGAAATAGATTCAGTCCAAACTCTTCAGATTATCGAATATAAAATTTGGCCAGTTTGTATCACAAAATTTAGGAATAATTTTAACATATACCTCGAATATATAGTGCTTATATATATATAGTGGTGAATAGTGCTTTATACACAATGTAGTGAACTCTGAATCTCGGGATATTCTGCACTGTTATATAGCTGTTTTTTTGCTAGTTGTAACCATTTGTAACTCAGACTGCTATTCGTTCATTTATGGTCACGTGAACAAGGGGGAATTTCGTTTTCCACCAATCAGCGCGTTTGTTTACATTTTGGCTCTAGACCAATCAGATTGCGTGAATGTGAAAATACACGTAAATTTCATCACAAATATAGGGTCGCAAATAAAGCCCTGGGGGGGTCCGGATTTTTGCATTTTTGGATCGATTTCAACGGAATCAAGAAGTACATTAAATTTGCTAACAATTTGCCGCTGGGATTTTCGTTTTATGGCCTAGTTATAAAATTATTGGCAGTCAAACATTGGCTGAAATAAAGGGACCACGACGCACGCTTAAGTATAACTTAGTGAATATGGGCCTCAGATGATCAGGGTTTTTATTTTTTTCAATCGAAATTAACGAAGTCAGATAGAGTACACATTTCCCCAAAAATGTGCCGCTGGGATTAGCGCTTTATAGCTGGGTTATAAATTTATCCGATTTCGAACAACGGCGTACGCAAACGACCGCGAACTGGGCGTCAGGATTTCTAACTTGAGCCGAAATATACGAAATCAGGTAAACAAAGCTTTTTTCTAAAGATTTGTCGCTGGGATTAGCGTTTTATCGCTTGGTTATCGAATTGTTGGCATTCAAAGTTCGGCAATTGTCGAACGCTGTATTGTATACAGCGGTTTTGTTCTTTTGTATAAAAATTAGTTTACGAAAATAAATCCGAAGTTTTTCCAAGCAAATCGTTCTTGGCTAAAAGAGCGGGAAAATAATTGGCTTATTTTGTTCTCAAACGCTATATACACTTGTCTTTTTCCAATGTTAAAATGCCTAAGTATTTAAAAGCTTGCCAGAATCGTGAGTTTCACGCGAAGTGGAAGAGCATTGGAAGAGGTTTACATATAATAAACCTACGTAGAAATGGTTTGTCAGAATTTGCAAACATTTTTGGGATATTTTTAAAGCAAAAGCTTGAAATGAAAACAGCACCAATTGTACAAAATGTTTGCATCGATTGCCTTCAACGATGCATGAAAACTCGGGATTTCACTAGACTTATACCAGCCAATAATGTCAGAACAATAGAAAACAAGGTAAGAAATATTTGTGGGGGAATTACAATGGTCACCTTATTTCTAGAGTTTAATAAATATTCTTGTTGTGCCAACATAAGACAAAAACTGTAAAACTATAATTATTTAGTATTACAATATAAGGGCGCTTTCCAATTGACAAGGTTAGACCGATCAGTCCGGCCAGAATGGACTTGCTTTTGATTAGGACCAAATTTTCCAGTCAGACCATCCCAGGTCTCAAACGAATCGTGTTCCATTTAACCGGACTGACCGGTCTAACCGTGTAAATGGAAAGCCCCCTAAGTTTACATGGCTGGCCGATACATGGAAGATAGATATGGGTTGGGGGGGGGGGGGGGGGGGGGGGCTAAGGGAACAATTTGCTTGGGACCTATATATAAGGGGAGAACTGAAAATTGGTGAAATACTATTATAAAAGAGAAAAATATTGCTGCATTATTATTAATCTAGGAGTTCAGGGCAGGGGAGGGAACCCAAACATCTCTGGGTGTCCCTGGGTGCATTATAGTTATATACACATTTTATTGCTAGAATTGCCATAGTCATAGAATCTCAAAAGTAACCACCCTGAATACCTCTGGGATAGCTACTTTTTTTAGGGGGGTGGGGGATTTGGGTTGTTTAAACAATCAGCATAAGTTAAATGTTAACCATATTTTTTTACAAGAGTTCTTCCATTTCATATGGTTTTATTAAAAAACTTTTTGGAGGGGTTACTTTTGAGATTTTACATTAGTGTAGATGCCAAAGCTGATAGTAACAAAAATTGTAACTACAATTGATATACAATCGATACTTGGTTTAGAGATATATGTCACTAAATATAATAGGTATATGCATTTAATAATTTAGCTTCAAGCATTACTGCAAAATCCAAAGCACATGATTCAGGATGATGATAGGGATAATAATAACACTGGTATCCTTGCAGAGGAGCATGACATCACCACTGCCCCTATTAGTGTCGATAGCCAGTCTAGCAGTCAGGTTAGTGAACGAACAATCAGCCTAAGTAGTCCAAGTCAAAAGCTTCTAGATAATTCAGAACAGTCAGATGATGTGGTGCTAGTGTGTCAAACAACCTATGAAGAGAAAGAAACACAAACTGATGATACCAATGTATGTATTTCAAAGGATGAATATGAAAAACTTCTTGAAAAAGCTTCACAACATGTTGATTTCAAAAGTGATCTTACCAAGCTAAGTGACTACTTTTCAAATATTTTCAACCAATGCCCAGAAATGAATCCAACTGAAATATGGCTGGGTTATCCCAAAGCTATGCAACCAATATGCCTGATTGGGTGGTAGCTAAATATTTTGAACCTGAAGCTCAACGGCACCGTCTTCTGTTACATGACTACCAGCAAACAGAAATACAGAAAATGAGATGCATGGAGAACACAAAACTGATTGACAGTCTTCATTTATCTCTGAAGTCTGCAGATGATCTGATTACTGCTTTCAAGCACATGCTTTCCAATGGTTTGGAAATTTATCTTAGTCGTTTTCTGACCCCATTCATGGGAGATTGGCCTACTCAGTTCTTCATGCGACAACTGGTTTATAATTTGCTTAAAGTTCCCTTACCCGCTGTATGTGAGAATGTTGTCCCCCTGATAGGTCCATTGCATATCTCACTGAATTCAAGAGAATGTGTCTTGAAGAATTTCCATCCAATCTTTGCAGAGCTGTATTCCTTCCTATTTGGAAAAAATGCAAAATTAGCAATGAAACCAAAGCCATGGAGAGTATCCCTATTACTTGAAGTGATATATGGTGGCTGGACACTTGTCAGAGAAAACAGTTCTTTCAGTTTTCTGTCACTGTAAAGATACAGAGTTCCTTACCCTCATCAACCTTGTTGATAATTATGTTGCCACTTGTCTTGAGTATCTATTCTATTGTGTTCAAATGCAACGATTATGATCTATATTGCAAGTCCCTACTGCGTTGCTGGGTGATGTTCATGGTGCTCCAAAGGCGTCACTACGACAAAGCTCTGTTAGTTGCTCTGTCCACATTTGTGTATTGGCAAGATAATGGTCATCCCATGTACCACACATTACGTGAAGCACTGGTAGCCTTCGACGAGTATCCGGTAGAAAATTTCCACTCTGTTCTACGAGCTCGAACTAATGTGACTGACAATGCTGAGCAAATCAACCTAAAGGCAAGGGAGATAGATGCACATAAGCATGAATTGCATGCATTCAAGTCAATGTTTTGTTCCCCCAAAGAAGTTCAATTTCAGTAGAAAGAGAATCGACAACCTGAAACTCAAGGCTGCTGAATTTTTGACTGCAAAGTTTGGAGAACTGCACAATCACCCTGGAATGGCCGTATTGCTGCCAAGAACCAAGGGGCAGAAAAAGGCCACTACAAAATGGCAATTGCCAAACCTGTTTGGAAGCATTCTTGTGTCAAACAGAGTCCTGCCACTTGGGTTCACCTCAGTTGAAAGACCCCCAAACCCAGAAGTGTAAGTTTGTGATTTAAATACATTTATAATATATTCAATACTAGAAATACATGAATGCAACAACCCCTCGCCCGCTTTCACATTCTTTTTTAAAACACCCACCCACCCCCTGATTAAAATAAGCACTCCTAATATACAGCCAATACAAAAACAAACAGATATAAAAACAAATGATGTTAAATCCTTGGGATATTAAATTATACAATTTATGGATTGGTCGATAGGATGAGAAAACTGATTTAAATCATTTAATGAAAGTTGAACATATCAAAGCAAAATTTAGATTTCATTATTAAATTCTGGTTGTAAAAAATATATTGTTTTTAGGAGGTTTCAAAAGGGATTAATTTTAGCAAGCCTTTAAATGGCTTCTCTATGCATGTACATTTTGCAAAGGCAGTATTAAAAGTAATTAACAGCTCAGAAATTACATTTATAATAGAGTCTGAGATAAAAACAATTCAGTAGAATCGGATTCCAGAAAGAAGAATTCAAAAGACGTTTCAGTCGAAACACAGCCAAGAAAACCAACAAAGCCCATGAGTATTTTTAATAATAAAAAGTGCATGCACGGCCACCACGGTTAATATAAGCCTTAAAGGTAGTGTTTTAAGTTAGCTTTAGTTAAGCTGACTTATGGTTTGGATGAGCAAAGGGAAAGCACGAAAACGTGAAGCTGAATATTGTTTAGGTTAAGCGAAAACTTGAAAACAACAAGAATCCTACCGTTAACCACTTTAAGATGATTAATTTGACCATGGACTCACGGAGTGTCTTCAAACCAGGGCTACATACACTGCAGATCGAGTTTTTGTTTACCATACGGCGTTTGGTTTCTTCAAGTTCTCTGGTTTCTCTTCAAGATATATTAAACGGGTTGTTTGTATCCTTTTCTTCGTGCTCCATTTAGGAAATTTCTTCGTGCTCCATAGGAAATTTCCTACACGGGAGGATCAAAAAGATGCAATTTATGTTTGGACGAAAAACTTTTCATCATGAAGGCAGACAAACAACTCTTACTAAACAAAAGATCAGAAATAGTTTCGACGTGTCGGCACAAAAATAGGTTTCGGATCAACAACCTAAACAATCAAAGGAATGCGCGCAACGTTTCGACGCCCACACCCACGCTCCAAATGAATCCGCCGGACGTTTCGACGCCCACACCCACGCCCCAACTAACGCATTTAAGCAGCCCACTAACCGATATTTTTCAGTCGCCTGATGATCCCGTTTAGGGTGAAACCTCTGGTAGCGAAGACTTTAAGGTAAAACTATACTTTATACTTTGTATATATATATATATATATATAAACTATTTCCAGATTTCGTCTCCCTCGCTTTTTCTCCACGCGTGTAAAGTGGACTACACGCATGTCGAGATTAGCACCCTCACCGGGCTCCGGGCCTTCGGCCCTACGCCCGGGCTCGGGGAATATGATTTTTGATATGGATAGTGAAGTAGAAATGTCTTACCTGAAATTTTTATTCAAACAGGAAATGTGACAAATTTGAATGCAACAGTCACAGTGCTATGTGGCGAATTTTCCGGGGCTGTGGACACTCATTTCACATCGAGTGCAACTTGCCAGACATCAGCATTTGTTCTGTTTGCGAAGCCACGATTCAGTCGAAAGTGAATACCCTCGGAAAGACTGCAAATGAAGCTGTTACAAAGTTCGTGAACGGCCACGATGACGGCGAGACAAGCGATGACAACGGCGAAGCAGACGAAGACGATGATGAAAACGACGACGATTTAGCTGATGATGAAGTCTCAGAGGAGATGGCAGTTGGCAATCTGATACTGAAGATTGGTTCTTGGCATCATGTTGAGCCACCCAGGCATTAGATTGTGATACTGTGAGTTTATTTTTGCCATGTTTACACATACAATAGCAGCAAATTTGTCATTTAATGTATTAGTGTTCGCCATCTTGGGGGGCTTTTCGTCTTTGAAATGCCTTGAAAATTGCTTCGATTGCAAATAGTGACCGGAAATACGTTTGGTATTTGATCAAAAGCCAGTTAATATTAATATTTTGCAAGTTGAACTTCTCACTACCGGACTGGCTCGAGTGTTGTTTTTTATACATACGAAGCCAAACTTTGGATGGCAACAATTCGATAACCAAGCGATAAAACGCTAATCCCAGCGACAAATCTTTAGAAAAAAGCTTTGTTTACCTGATTTCGTATATTTCGGCTCAAGTTAGAAATCCTGACGCCCAGTTCGCGGTCGTTTGCGTACGCCGTTGTTCGAAATCGGATAAATTTATAACCCAGCTATAAAGCGCTAATCCCAGCGGCACATTTTTGGGGAAATGTGTACTCTATCTGACTTCGTTAATTTCGATTGAAAAAAATAAAACCCCTGATCATCTGAGGCCCATATTCACTAAGTTATACTTAAGCGTGCGTCGTGGTCCCTTTATTTCAGCCAATGTTTGACTGCCAATAATTTTATAACTAGGCCATAAAACGAAAATCCCAGCGGCAAATTGTTAGCAAATTTAATGTACTTCTTGATTCCGTTGAAATCGATCCAAAAATGCAAAAATCCGGACCCCCCCCCCCCCCCCCCAGGGCTTTATTTGCGACCCTATATTTGTGATGAAATTTACGTGTATTTTCACATTCACGCAATCTGATTGGTCTAGAGCCAAAATGTAAACAAACGCGCTGATTGGTGGAAAACGAAATTCCCCCTTGTTGGTCACGTGCGATTAGACAAATCAAATGTTTCCCGCCCGGGCAATATTGCAAAAATTGTTGCTTGCTCGGGCAACAACTGCTAAAAGTGAAAGACTAGCTAAAGACCTAAACCAAGAAAAAATCTAACGAAAACCCAGCTATATAACAAAGCACTTATATATTGTCTGATCTCTCGGGAAACATTTAGTGATTTAGTTTTGTTTTCCTACGAGTCTCGATCAGTGCCGGATTTAGGACAGGGCGGACTGGGCGGTCGCCCAGGGCCCCCCACAAAATAATGTTTAAGGGGGGGCCTCCACAAAAATGTCTTGAAAGTTGAAAAAATAGGTGTTGAAACGAAAAAAGTCTTGAGAGTCCAAAATATGAGTCAAAAACAAGACAAAATATATATGGATGATAGATTATATATATATGATATATAGAGGGTTGTGTCCCATGTACTATATATACTGAATATTACTTACGTATCTTTAATCCTTTCTTATAATTGTTTAACTTACTCCCGTATCAAATTTACACTGCGCATTCAACCGTCGTTGCCTTCGCAATTAAGGTGGTATTGGACAAAAAAAGTTTTTTTCTTTAATATTGGTTTATCTAAAGATATCTTGGCAGAAATATATAGGATATGTTTCCCTGATGTTAAAAAGCTAAGTAAGACATGCGTTGTTACCATGGTATCCAAGCAACAACCCCCTAGTGAGCAAAATATAGCACTTGCGGTGAACAAGATTCTATGAGAACTAACGGTCTGACAAACACTAAACAAAGGTTAATGTAAAGCACACACACAGATCTATGCTGTAAACCTCAAAAAAAGTACAAAATTATAAATATTTTCGATAAAAATGTTATTTTTTTGAAAAGATGGCTGATTTTTATTCATAAGGCTACAAAACAAGAACTTTTTAACAATGAATAACATTCATTATGCAATATATTTGAGGTTTGCAACATAGATCCGTTCATATTACACAGCCTCTAAAAAAGTTTAAAGCATTACATCAAATATTGAATGCGCTTGCGTGTTTGGCGTCCAGGTACTATTACCAAATTAGGCAACTGAGAAAATCGTGTTTAGAAATTTGAAACCACCATGCTGGCTGAAAACACAATTCCGGCAAAATGCATTTAAAGTTTACAGTTTAAAACAATGTTCAAATTATTACCCAAATTTGTCCCTATGTCAACATAATCTAATTGTTTTCCATTAAAAAGCCCCAGCTTTACATGGGACTCGGTTCATATTTAAAGTTGTCTGCCCACTGTCTGGTTTCTTCTCTGAGAGGATAGTTGTACAAACGTGTATAAATAAACCATTTTGTTTCGACGTTGGGTTATTTCACTGGTCCGTGTCAATTGTTCGTGACTATTTTAGATTCCTATATCTATACTTTAGATGCATATTTTTTACGCGAAAAGTATGATCCGTAACCTATTGGGTTTGTTGTTTACAGTTTGGTCTGAATAATATTATTTGTCGGCGAGACGGAAAGGAATGTGGAACGTTTCTTCCTCGGCTTCGAGTACTGCTTATTGTTTACTTTCAGTGGATAGTTTTTGTTTGGGGATGTTGCAAATGTTTAGAGGACTAGATATATAGTTTAATATGTGTGTCAGAAAGTGTACAGAAAAGGTAAACCAGCTTTAGATATTTATCAGTTGTTGTGAAAATTCTGATGCCGTGTGAAAATTATGGTGCCGTCTGAAACTGACTCGTCTTAATTTATACGGCTTCTGACCGGTTTGGAAAGCGTCTTTTCAAACCGTTTCTGTGACATTAGTGAAGATTATTTTTATCTAAGAATGTTACTGACAGTCTGGCGATCATTTTGACAGTAACTTTGCTCAAGAAAAAACACTTTAATATATGCCAGTATAAGTACTCTGCAATAAAAATGGCATGAGCCGTAGCCCAATGTAAATAACAAGGGGAATTACACCGTACTCAAACAGCAAGTACAAAAGGGAAACCGAAATATAACCTAAGCGAGAGATTATATAGTCAGACTTATATTTCTAAGTTTTAAAAATTCCTTGTCTTCGACACTTATCAAGCTAGGGACAAATTTGTGTTTTACAACATGGCGGACGCTCCTAGTTTCCTGTCGTGACAGCCTCCCCCATTAGCTTGAAGCCAGAGGATCTGTAAGTTCTTCTACAAGATCAGGAGATCGGTATCATTAGTCTTTATAATGTCCTCACCAGCTAGAACACGACAATGTGGAAACTGAGAAGTACTCGGAAGCAGTGCCATGAGAGCCATGAAACACATCCACTCGTTGTAAAAACTCTCTCGCTAATCAACCGTTAACGAAAATATTCAAATAGACCCGCCCGCGATGAAAAAAACATGTTTAGAAAAGGATATACGTCATGAAAGGAATTGTATAGCTTCTTTTTTTAAAGTTAGATAGAAGGGGGGTAAATAGAGGCACGGCAATTAGCGTAAAACGGGGAAAAAATCTGCTCTGCGTTGCGATGAAAACGGACACCATTTTCATTACCTCGCTATAAAGAACGTATCGTTGGCGTTAAATTAGTGAAAATACTCAGGAAATACACTTGCCCGTGGAAAGTTAGATAGTTGAGGATGTCTATTTCACAAAAACAAGAAATTCCAAATTTCGAATTTTTTTTGTCCAATACCCCCTTAAGTTAACAAAAAATACAGCAAGATGCGCTTTTTGGCCTAAGGCCATATACCGCATTCTTTGCAAATTTTATTCATCTACATTATATAACCCCAGTGTCAGTCCAATTACCTACATCTTATTGAAAAAAATATGACTATGTAACGTAGCATACATTCAGACTGAATAGAATTGATATATTGTGCTGGCAATGACCGCCCAGGGGCCTCCGCAGTCCTAAATCGGGTGCTGGTCTCGATGTTTCTCTCGACTTACTCTCGGGAAACATCGAGACTCTCGGGGAAAACAAAACTAATTGCTTTCCTCGCGACCAGACATTAAATGTATACTATTTATCTGTGGGAAAAACAAAATGGCGCCGCGGCCAGTTTTGCTTTGTTTTCTGAAGCTGAGCGGTTGATGAACAACGCTGATGAACGAGAAGAAGTAACCCCAGTAAAGACCTACCTAATATGAACGAGTTTTCCTATTGGCTATAAGTAACCAATTACATTGTCGATAATCAATTCGTTCCTATGCTCCTTACTGATTAGGGTTAGGGGAAGTGTGACGAAGTAAGAAAATTCCAAAAAAAGTGTAAATTATTCTAGTTATTGTAAAATGTAAATTAGGAACTGAATGATTCCCTCGGTAATTCCCTCGAGATTGATCGAAAGGATAAAAATGGCGACAAGCTTTAGAACAGGGCAGTGAGAACTCTGGTCCAGGAGACGTTGGCGAAGATAGATACGAAGAAGAACCTCTCTTAAAGAATCAACGGTGGTGAAGGAGTCGAAGGCCTTGTACCGAAGACCGTAGTTGGATTCGGGGAGATCCACAGAACACTATCGTCAAGAGATTAATTTAGCATCCGAAAGCAGTTACTCGTGCGTAACTGCGAGGCAAAGGGAACCACGAGGAGGCTGAAGCGCTTTGCGGTGTGAGATAAACCGAAGTCATCGGCTCACCAAGGCGAGGTTTAATAGCCAGCCTTTCTGCAGCCATTACAGTTGCTGGGTGACCCGAAGCAGTTGAGGAGTAGTGATAAACGATTTTACGGGATTTTGGCCAGGACCACAAGAGTGATCACGATTCACGAGTTCGAAGGGTTATTGACAAAGGCGTAGTATTTCTAAAGACTCCGGAGCAAACATAATAATAATAATCTTTAATCATCCATCTTAGGTTAGAAAAATACAATGGATTTACAAAATTGGATTATAATATATAGTGAAATGAGCAACATAATATAAAATGTTGGTTAAAACATTTCAAGGATAAAAACAATATATATATATACAAGATTGAAAATGAAGGCCAAGTTACAAAAATTTACATGCACGTGCAAGAAAGGATCTTTTATGTCTTTCTGTTCCTGAAAATATGTAGGTCCGTCCGTTAGCATTGCTCGCTCTTAAATTGTATGCACTATTGATTGCGTCAGAAATTAAGTTACGACAGGGATGGCTTAGATCATTTACTATCCTATCAATTTCGCGTTTAGTGGCCGTCTCTCTTCTGCTGCTAAGTTCAGGTAAGCTATTCTTTTCCAGACCAAGAGTTCCAAGACTTCTTGACTGTATCCGCTCGATTTCGTTTCCAAGGCAACTTGGAAGACCACCCCAAACGGGGGAGGCATATTCTACAATTGGTCTTACTTTAGATTTGTATAATGTTAGCCCTACTTCCGTGGGAAGGTTTGATTTCCTGCATTCTCTTAGGTGGTATAATAGTCGATTTGCTTTCCGTATAATCTCATCAACGTGGTGTGACGAATTCACGTCACCTTCGAGTATACACGGTCTGTATATATCCTGAGAAGCACCCCTTCCTACAACTTGCATAGACTCGGGATATGAGTAATATACTTTTTAATATTTCAACGATAATACAATAACTGTTTAATTATAAAATAATATACCATTACCTTATTCCTAAAACTATGATATCAAATAAGTGTCTTTCTATACGTTCGATACTTATCGTTCCTATTTCCTCAAGCCTTCAGATCGGCCAAAGCTTCCTCTTCTTTGCTTCTTCTTCCTTTACGATGTTTGTTCCGGAGTCTTTAGAAATACTACGCCTTTGTCAATAACCCTTCGAACTCGTGAATCGTGATCACTCTTGTGGTCCGGGTCAAAATCCCGTCAAATCGTTTATCACTACTCCTCAACTGCTTCTTCGGTCACCCAGCAACTGTAAGGGCTGCGGAAAGGCTGGCTAACTTCACCTTGGTGAGCAAATGACTTCGTATTATCTCACACCGTAAAACGCTTCAGCCTCCTCGTGGTTCTCTTTGCCTCGCAGTTACGCACGAGTAACTGCTTTCAGATGCTAAATTAATTTCTTGACGATAGTTCTGTGGATCTCCCCGAATCTAACTACGGTCTTTGGTACAAGGTCTTCGACTCCTTCACCACCGTTGATTCCAACGTCTCCTGGACCAGAGTTCTCACTTCACCGTTTGTCGAGTTCTCACTGCCCTGTTCTAAAGCTTGTCGCCCATTTTTTCCTTTCGACCAATCTCGAGGGAATTACAGAGGAAATTCATTCATTTCCTAATTTACATTTTACCATAACTAAAAGAATAATTTACATTTTTTTTTAATTATCTTACTCCGTCACACGTGGGTGTTCCATTTAAGGTTGTTCTGAAACCATACACCAAGTAACTTAAAGGTATTGACTCTTTCAACGATTTCGTCTCTAATTTGAATTGCAGGTGGTTCAGATATTGAACCAGAGAAACACAACCACATATCTTTCATTTTCTTGTCATTAATGACCATTTTATTGGTTTCTGCCCAATTTACGACAGCATCAACAGCGTTTTGAATGTGACTTGTTTTGCCCACACTAACAACCTGATCCTGGGTACAGTCGTCTGCGTATTTGCAAGTGTCTACGTTCAAGTGGTTTGGGACTGCATCCTCCAAGTCATTAATATGTACATTAAATAGGGTGGGGGAGATCACAGAACCTTGTGGGACACCTGCAGGACATGGGGCGATAACAAAGAAGCAAAGAAGAGGAAGCTTTGGCCGATCTGAGGGCTTGAGGAAATAGGAACGATAAGTATCGAACGTATAGAAAGACAATTATTTGATATCATAGTTTTAGGAATAAGGTAATGGTATAGTAATTTATAATTAAACAGTTATTGTATTATCGTGGAAATATTAAATTATTTTACTCGTATCCCGAGTCTATGCATATAGTCAATCGAGATATGGTCTGGAAACTCGGCAAATGTGATTTTATGTTGAACCGTGCCTGACACCGTGCACATAATTTGTTTTAGGTTTATTAATATTTAAATAGCACGGCTGAGTGATTTAACTGAAACGTTGCTATTGGACAATTCGTTCATTATTCTAAAATACAATGCGTTCAGTGACCGTACACCGTGAACAAAAATGCATAAAGGCAAACAAAAAGACAGATCAAAGACTTTAGCTGAGTTTCCAGACCATATCTCGATTGATTATGGTCTATGCAAGTTGTAGGAAGGCTGCTTCTCAGGATATATACAGACCGCGTGTATACTCGAAGGAGACGTGAATTCGTCACAGGAAGGTGTTTCTTAGTATAGGTAGGTGATGAGCGAGAAAAGTCAACAGAATTAATTAAAAATGTGTCCAACAGGTGTGTTTCTTTAAACTTTTCTAACCATTATATATATATATATACACAAAATTTGTAAAAACTGTTTTGTCGAGAAATATCGAGTACGCCAAGTTCCAAGCGGCCCGGTAAACCGGGCTAGACCGACCCATATGAACAGCTCTTTAATTTATAGGCGTTTACCAATTTAGCATCAACGTTTGAGTATCAAGCTGTGGTCACCGTAGCCGCGCTTTACCGTTGTGTTGCCCTTGGAAGACCAAGCCAAACAAATCAAATACCTCTGAAGTGGACACGCGTTTCTGCATATACTGTATAAGACATGGAAAAACTCCGTTCCTTTCTCAAAACGTTTCTAAGGTAGGCACCTTTATAACGCATTTCTTCTCATCTTGTAACTTTATCACATAAAGTAGCTTAATAATTATGTTAGACATGAATTTATAACCTAACCCTAAACTTTTGTCAGCCAAACAGAGTCGCCTAGCGTTAAGCCAGTTCTCTAGCGAGTTCACTGCGTAGACGTATATACTGGAGGTTAATAAACGTATACTATAGGTGTTGATAAATGTCTACTATAGATGTTACTCCGGATTACATTCACTCAACAGCATATTTACGCACGGTTGACACTTCATGCTAGATATACTCCTAGGTATTTGACAATCAGTATGCGGTGGTGGCAGAACGTGTTTAGAAACGTATAGGGAGTTATAGTCTAACTATACACTATATTATAGTATGCACTGTATAAACAAACACCATATGCTCTTTCTATCTATACTGTCTCTCTTTGCCTCGCAGAACCACTCAGGTGTGACTTGACGAGTAAAAACATCTGACGTTACTCTTAAATAAAGCGGCCCGTTTCAAACATTGCACTTGGCTTTCGAGTCGAATTCAATGTCAGTCGCATGTATCAAAACGAATTGTGTTTAGAGAAAGAGACTGAGGTATACAGGGTTAAAAGGGAGAGAGTTTCATTAACAAACCATAATTTATGCCTTTTATTGGCCAGATGGAAATTCTTCGAATTTTTGCCGCCCTTTTGAGATTTGAGGTCAATTTAAGACGGCTTCTTGCGAAATTATCTTAAACTTATATTGTTGGTGAAGGCTGTTTCAGATCAAGTAAAGCACCTGATTATCGAATTTATGTCCATGCAACGTAACACAGATAATTTATAACTCGGTTTTCTTTGTTCTTCCGAGGGCTTAATATCACATAAAGCCCCTTGAATAATAATTAGACACGAAATGAACATAGACAAAAAAAATAGGCAAAACTTTGTTGGAAAACCTCCTCAATAATAAATTAAGTCAGATAAATCCCTCGAACGTCTGGATGTATGCGATATAAATCCCTCGAACGTCGGGATGTATGCGATATAAAGCCCTCGGACGCTGCGCGTCCTCGTTCATACATCCCTCGTTCTCGGGATTTATCTATTACTAAATAAACACCATATAGTCTTTCTATCTAAACTGTCTATTCTGACATACCGCGCCTTTATTACTCTAGTAGAGAAACTATAAATCTAGCGTTGACTGTCTTTGTCTCGCAGAGCCACTCGCGTGACTTGACGAGTAAAATCATCTGGCGTTTCCAGTCCTCGCACGAAGAAACTCGCAGCTCGCTGTGAGCACTCGCGAGCTCGCTGTGAGCACTCGCAAGCTCGCTTGCGAGTATTTTAGCTCTCATGGCAGGTAGTTGGAAATTTTGAATTATTTTTTACTCGCGGCAAGTACTTGCGGTAAATAAACTAATCAAAACAAATTATGTCAACATTTCAAACTCGTTAGTAATTTATGAGGATAACTGCACAAAGGAAATCATTACCGTGTCGATGGTTAATTTGCATGTATATTAAGGAAGAAATTACATGTACATAAATTAATCGGACTTCTCTTAAAATACCGATTTGTTTGAGATGCTATATCAAACAGAGAGTGCTTCATCAGGATGTATGTATGTATGTTTTACATCACGCACCCATTGGGTGCAATGCTACAATGCGTTCGTAAGAGTTAGCGGAGAGCTTTCACTCTCTTCTGCCATCCTTCCCTGTCTCTTGCGAGGCGTGCCAGGTCTTCAAATGGCATCCGCTCACAGTCCTCGAGTAGGGACCCAGCTGGTATTACATCACCACCGTGAACATAGGCAACGAGTGTGCGCCTCACCAAACGGTTTGCGGCCATACGCAAGATGTGACCGAGATAACATAGTCTGCGGCGGCGTATCGCGAGCACCAAGTCGAATACGGGGTTGGATGCCGTTTCTCGGTAGTCTTCCTTGGTGATAACATGCAGGCATCTGCTGTTGAATCCGTTGATTGTCTCCTTCACATTGTCCGATAGCTTCCACGCTTCGCAAGCGTGTGTTAGTGTCGAGCACACGGCAGTTTTATACAGTCTCAGCTTCATCGACAGTGGTAAGCGGTGGTCGGTCCACATATGGGATAGGGAGCTGAAAACAGATTGCGCTATCCCCATACGATAACTAACGTCCGCTTTATCCTCACCGTCACACTGTAGCCGGCTGCCCAGATATTCAAACGCGTGTACATTCTCTATTTGCTGTCCTTCGAGTATCACATGATCAAGTTCTTTTTCTTTCGCTTTTCTTTTAACCTGTTGTACTGCCTTGTCCGCAAGGGTCCCTTTGCGTGACCGCAGGGTGCGGCCACCATCACACCATCTGGCATGGTGGATGGCAAGGCCTCGCGCAGTTGGAAAGTCTCTACTGCAGTCTGCGCATTTGTGCTTGAAATGCAGTGCTGCAATCTCAAACTCTGTCGTGGCACTGACTCGTACCTTCTTATGTATGTGCAGAGCCTTCGTCTTCGTGACGGATATCACCATCGATGCATCTCGTTTTGAGCCGGTCGATATCGCGGACACCCGCTGCGAAGCTTGTTGCGCATTTTCGTCTAGCAGTCCTGCGTCGTCCGCATATTCCAGACTCGCGATATTGACTTCATACGGTGGTTTTCCTACTCGTACACCGGCATTCGGCGAGTCGTGGAGTATAAATGTTCGCCAAAGCCCTGCGATAAACGCAACAGGTGAGAAGATATCGCCTTGCAGGACTCCTCGTGAGATATCGAACGGTTCTGAGAGAACAGTCGTGCCGTCAGGGCTTCGTATACGAACACATCCTGAAGCCGCGCTGAATATTGATTGTATGACACGACGAAGTTTTAGTGATACTCCAGCGCTACTGAGTGCTTCGTCGAGGAATATCTGGCTCTCAGAGTCGAAAGCGGCAGTGTAGTCGATGAAGGTGACTAACGCCTGTCTTGATTCTCGCAATATCATGCTGATTGTCCATTTCAGGATGGACACGTTGTCACGGGTTCCTCTTGCTGGTCTGAACCCCGCTTGGCTATCTGGGAGTATTGGTTCGAGCTCAAGGTGGAGTCGCCGTGCAATAACTGCGGACAGGAGTTTGTACGCGTGGCATAGCAGACAGATCGCTCTATAATTGCTGAAGTCGTTCCTGTCCTTTTTCTTGTAGAGCATGATGAAGATTCCTCTGACAAGTTCGGGTGGTATGCACTCGCTTTCCCAGAGCAGATGGACTATGCGGAACAGCTCAGTTTTCGCCGATACCGAGTTCTGATATGCTTCTATCGGGATTTCGTCCCATCCCGGTGCCCGCCCGCTCTTGAGAGCTTTTAAGCAATCCTCCAGCTCACTTTCACTTAGATGATCCTCTGGGCTGACTGTATGTTCACGAGGGCGGTTAGCGTCAACATCCGGTGATGCGAACTTCTTTGTCAGGAATTCGTTCCATGCTGCAAGTAGTTGATCGGTTGACAGTACGGGTTGGCCTGTTAGGTCTTTCGACGGCATGGTGGTGGTAGTAGAATTTGTTTTCCCACTTAGAAATTTTGTTAGTCTCGTCACTTCGCGTTTATTGCCGGTTCGTTCTGCGGACTCCATGTCATCAAGAACGCCATCTACGTAGGATCTGTAATCTTCACGGCTCGAGTTCGATATCGCTTTGGATGCAGCTTTGCGTTCCAGTGCGCTCAATGATTGAAAGTTTACTTGTCTGTTTTTATACAAGTCTCTAGTGCGTGAACTGATATGACGTTTACGTAGAGGCACAGATTTACGTTGCGGAAGAACACAAGCTGCAGCGGCGGACACTGCTTTTCGGAGGTTTGCTAACGATTCTGATGGGTCACCTTGAATATATGCTTGCTGGGTTAAATTTGAGCGTACGTTTTCTTCGAACCGTGTTCTTACATCTTCGTCCGTTTTCAGAAGACTGTAGTCCAGAGGTTTATCCGTTTTTCTGCTTGCTTTGACTCGGGAAGATAATAAGCAGCTGACCAGACCATGGTCATAGTGTCTGCCCCATCGCTGGCACGTCACTCCCCACTTAACCTTACAATCCCGCACTGCCGTGGCCCAACGCGACGATACTAACACGTAATCAAGCTGCGATGGTTTGTATTTTGGGTCCTTGGCCAGATAGGTTGCGTTAGTTTTACCTCTTTTCGGCTGAAAGTACGTGGAGACGGCAGTTAGTTTCATTCGCTGCATTAGCGCAAGCATGAGTTCTCCTTCGTTGTTTGCGTTCTTATGGATGCACCATCTGCCCGTGAGATTGTTCTTATTTCTCCCGAGCTTACAATTCAGGTCTCCAAACAGCACAACGCAGTCATGACGGTTAACCTGAGTCAGCACCTTTACGAGTTGTTGGAGCACGTCAGATGCGAGTGGTTTGGTCTTGCGCTGGCTGTGTGGCATGTAAACACCGATGACGAACAGATCGCATGGCTTGGACCTGATTTTGGCATACACAATTCTGGATCCGTACTGACCACTATGCGACACACATTTCGCAACTCGATCTGACAATAACAGTGCCACTCCAGAGTAGGGGTCTTCGCTCGGTGCCGGTTCGCCTGTGATGAAGTTACGGTTGTTTTTGAGAGTTCCCCTGTCGTGAGTTTCTGTGAGAGCTAGAATATCATAGTTCAGTTCTCGGCACATCTCTCGCTGAGTGTAGGATAGCCCACCACAATTCCAAGTGGCGACTTTGATTTGATTTCCAAGTCCCAAGTATTGATGTCCACGTCTCACGCTCACGTTAGCATTGTCTTCGCAGCCAGTACCGCACCGGGGCGAGCCAGTGCGCATCGCAGGAGCCACACCGCGACGAGAAGTTGACATCAATGGTGTATCATCATTGATGGTGTTCATATTCTGTACAAAGTTGGTCAGTATTTAGCCGCAGTACACAAAGTTCTGCGTTTCCAGGGTTCACCACGAGGAGGTATCCGAAGGATATCCAAACACCTCGAAACAGGGGTGGCGCCAGAGGGGTACAGCCCCCCCTGTCGGCGAACCCTAGCCCCCTCATCAGGGAAAATTTACAGATTTGTCGGGCAACCACACTAGGTGTTTAACAGATTTTTATTTATTGGTACCTTGAAAATAAATGCTGTAACTTGTCGGTTAATGCGATAATTTCACGCTGAAAAGATGGGAAAAGCTTTTCTAGACGTCCAAATTTTAAAAATTTTCTTGGGTAAAATGCCCCCGGACCACCTACTAGTCCCCCTATCGGGGATCTTGGCGCCAAGAATTCCCCGACACAGGAGGTACCCCTGCCTCGAAGTTTGTTCACAAAAACTCGGCTATCGATTCATCAGCCGCGAGTTATCGCAACGAGCTGCGTTTGGTGGAAATACAGTGGAAACCGCGAATACCCGCAGCGAGCTGCGAATTGCTTCGTGCGAGGACTTGATAAAGCGGCGCGTTAGTTCAAGCGATCCACATTGCACTTGGCTGTTGTGCCGATCTCAATTTCAGTGGCATGTATCCAAACGAATTGTGTTTAGAAAAAGAGACTGAGGTATTGAAGGTTGAAAGGGGAGAGTTTCTTAACGCTGCCATAATTTATGCATTGTATTCGGCAAGACGGAAATTCTTCGAATTTTTGCCGCTTTATTGAAATTTCCTTGTATAACCAAGCCACATTTAAAGCCGCGTTTACACTACAGGACTAGACCTGAGCTAGAACCAATGAACTCTATATATACCTGAATGGCTGATTGCCAATCAAAAATTGAGGAGAAAAAAAATAAATGGCGGACATGATGGGGCATTTTTGGGTCATCATCTACCTGTATTAAGAAGGCTTCTGATTGGTTTAGATAACTTCCCCTACCCCTAATCAGTAAGGAGCATGGGAACGAATTGATAATCGACAATGTGATTGGTTCCTTATTGACACTTTGTTTTTCATCTTTTGGGGACACGACATTGTTTTCAAAACGTATACATTAAAATAATAGAAATATAAAACTTATATTGAAAATCCTCCATTTTTAATCTTTTCTGAAAATCCCAAAAAAATAACACTTTGCATGCAGGACTGTGATTGGTCAATCCTGTCAAATAGCTTTATTTTGATTGATTGAGACACGAATGCTATTGCAGTTAGCAATATCTAGTGGTATGTTGATAATATAATGCTATAATGATAAATCGCACTCCTCTGAACCAATGGAATTGCAGCATTTAGGCCTGTTGCAGAACGGTGTATAATTAATGATTTTTAGTACAGCGTGTTAACTTTCCGGGGGGGTAAACTTACCAGATTTAACGACATACATATACTTGTCGTAGTTGAAAAACCAGTGCAAATGTGAAACATTAGTATCAGTCTTTCATGTACAACAAATATTTATGTCGCTTAAAGCTCGTAAGTCCTAAAGAGCGATAACAGACGGGTTTGTATGTTATCTATGATTCTATGAGTATTTCTTGAAAGACGCGAACGAAAGAAGTTTCCCCCTGGAATGTATTAGAATAGCACTGCGCACGCGTGGTTTTGTTTGCAACTGGCGAATACAATAATGGCGGAGAAACGCAAAGGAGCGATCAATTTTCTTCTCGAAACAACGACTTTCTAGGCTTAGCTGCATGGCTAATTAAATGTGGTCTGGACGAAAGGATTTATTGTCTGCCTAGCGGAAGGTGCGAATAAATATTAAAAGCTTTCTATTCAACTTTAATATGGTTTGGCATGTTGACGATGTTGTGAATCGGTTTGTAGAGTGTTGTTGGTTCGTGTCTGTTATATTTTACACGAGTGGCGCTCGAGCAGTTTTCCACGTCAGCTCAATAACAAATTCTGTTTACTGGAGATTGTAGACTGTCTTCGCATTTTGATTTGGCGTTCAATAAACAACTGTACGGAGAACCCTGGCCATATATATTAAACATGAATGTTTAAGTTCTACATGTATCTGTACCTGCGTGAACTTAGCGCGTGATTAGGCACACGATTCGCAAGTCTACATAACGTGTAGCTAGCAACATAATCATCAGACGATCGTTATTTGTAAAGGCAACAAAAACTTATGTATCTTTACACTTGGCAGATTTTAGTCAATTTTGATCTGGATCGACTGGACGTCACACGATACGTATTAGTATCGCAATTCTTGCGCCAAGCTTTTTCTGCAAAAATTTCAAGGAGTTCAAAACGATCTTGATGTTAATATACAGACTGGAAAACAATAGCGAAGGGCACAATTTTTTTTCCGTTCTTCACAAGAGAAAATGATAAGAATCCCTCGAGATTCTATTTTGGGTTGTTTGTCTGAATTTTGGCTTGTATTATTTTATTATTGGGCTTTGCTTTAGAAAATGGGCTGGCAGGTTGCGGGGGTGGCAGCTCTGTCCTTACACGTGGCAAAAATCGTTATTATCTTTGACTAGAAACTTTGCACTATCCTTGGGATCTAGTTATATAATTTAATGACACTACTCGGGATATGTAACTCCAATTTTGGCAAGACGATGAATGAATGAATGAATGAATGAATGAATGAATGAATGAATGAATGAATGAATGAATGAATGAATGAATGAATGAATGAATGAATGAATGAATAACTATATTTATTGAGGGTAAACGCCAATCTAACGCAAATGGTTAATGAGGGTGGCCCTCGATTACACTTATAGATATACATATACTATACAAGAAAACTTATAAAAATATACTATTTACATTAAAAAAAAACACAACATTATGTTGCATATATGATGTTGCAATTTTGGTTCAATTTTCAAATATGACTCGTAGTGTAAAATCCTTAATTGCACTCGCTATCATATAATTATCTTATCTATACTTACACATATAAATAAAACATTATGCTTATTTATTTCTTTCCTATATACTTGATAGAACGCTCAAGAACTGTTTGAAAATTGAATTTACCTCCATGCCCTCAGTGGTTTTCCTCTACGTCGTTACTCGTGTCTTTCTCGATGGCATGGAGGAATTTTTAATCCTACCGACGGCTTGGTACTATATTGCTTCATTTGGGCAGACAAAAGTTTTTCTCGGCGTGACGTTGTCCGCTTATTCCTTTGGTGTGATGGTTTTCGCGCCAATTTTTGGACGACTGGACGACAGACTTCGAGCTACCAAAACCATCCTCGTGCTATCCGCTGTGATTAAATTTCTTGCAAATCTACTCTACTCGATTCCAGTCTCTGAATACTTTCCCTTGTTTGGTCGTCTTATAAGTGGAATAGCCGGGGGGTCAGTTGGAGTTCTGTATGGTCTGATAGCAAAACACACAGACGACGAAAATCGCGCCAAGGCATTCCTAATTTTTGAAGGATTGTATAACGTTGGAAAATCCCTCGCTCCGACGATTGGTAGTTTTGTGACGTTCGACGCTAATATTTTCGGCTGGAAGATTGGACCAGGAAATTCTCCGGGGTTCATTTTGGCAATCTTTTGGTTTTTCATGATTTTTCTAACGCTTTTTATACCAAGAAATCTGGGACACGAAGATTCGTTTTCTAGTTGCCAGGAAATCCAGTTGGATTCGAAAAACGACGATGGAGTCGATCCGGAACCGAACCCGAAACCGAACAATCCACTCAAGCGAGTCGATTCCAAAATTTCTTGTTTGTATTTCATGGCATTCGAGGTCTTTTTAGTCTCCTGTATCGTTTCGTTTTACACGCCGTTAATAGCAGTATATCTTCTCAACTTGAAGCTTATCCACGTAAAAGTGCTATTTTTGAACGGAATGCTGGCCGTTCTTATTGGCTATTTGGCTAACTACCTCGCGTCGGAGTACGTGTCTGAAATTAACCTGATCGTCGTTTGGCTTGCTTTGCAAATCTTTCCCATTATTTTAATGTACTATTTTGCTCTCAAGTGGAACAATGCCATTCCGGTGTTGGAGCCTTATCTTCTGTTGCTCTTTATCTGTCTTGGTCTCCTACTAAGCTTTAACTATCCCCTTATTTCCTCTTTTCTGTCCAAAGTAACGGACTTAAACCACGCAGCCTTCTATCAGAGTCTATGTTCTACTGTTGTTCATTTTTCAACTGTTTCCAGTCGTTTGATAGCAGGTCTAACCTTCACGAAGACATTAATGACGTCCACATGTATCGGCCTTACTTGTGTTTGGATTTTCCAAGTCGTCTGGTTTTCTGGGGAATATCCAAAACTTATAAAGGTACCATAGCAAACTTAAACGTACGAAAAAACAAACAAACAAACGAAGTTACAAGCAGAACTACTAACACTGTTAAAGGGCGGTTCCCTGTGCAAACGAACGAACAAACGAACGAACTTACAAGCAGAAGTAGAATTTTAGCAATCTAAAGAATTTCAGAAAGATAAAGAATTTCAGAAATTTTAGGGAATGAAGAAATTTAGGACTGTTAAAGAATTTCAGGAACTTTTAAGCATTTTAAGCGTTTTCGTTGCTTGAGAAACTGCAAAAAAGTTAGATTTTAGCTAGATTATCATTTTTTACTTTTTTTTGACTGGACATGACCAACAACATCAACAATTTTTTTCAAAGCTTTTTACATGTTGACTGATTTTGGACATGAAACACCAACAATATGAACAACATCAACGACATCAACGACAAGAGCAACAAGATCCAGTACAACAAGAGCGCCAGCACAACTACAACAACAACAACAACATCAACAACAACAACGACAGCGAATTAACGACAGCAAAAAGAACAACAAGAGTAGCAACAACAAGCACAACACCAACAGAAATAGCGGTAGAAACGCGTAACAACAACAACAACAACAACAACAAAAACCGCCACCACGACGACGACAACAACAACGATGACGACAACAACAACGATGACGACAACGACGACAACTACAACAACGACAACAACAACAACAACAACAACAACAACAACAACAACAACAACAACAACAACAACAGCAATAGCGACAACAAGAGCAACAATAAACCAGCGCACCACTAACAACAACAGCGGCAGCAACGTAACGATGGCAACGATGACGATAAAAGTTTTACAACATCGCTAATAGCACAGGGCAACCCCCTTTCTAATTTTTTTTGTGTTTTGCTAATTTAATTATTTTTTGTTTAGGCAAGTAAATCAACGTGATAATGGCTAGTGCGTCGAATGCCTCTTATTATTGCTAGTGTACGAGGAATTATTTCTCCTTATAATTTATTAATAAAGGCTTATTAACCGAGTTCGAGCTCTGTACGGGAAAGTATTTGCCTGAGGTTTTCGTACAGACCGAGCGACGAAGGAGCGAGGTTTGTGCGAGAGAAACCGAAGGCAAATACTTTCCCGTACAGACCGAGAAAACGAGGTTAATAAGCCTTTTATTATATGGCTTTTGGTTTGTTTTCTTATCTGTTTTTAGTTCTACGTTTGTCTTGATCAGGTGTCGCTGTTCACCTTAGTTCTTACTTTTGAGCTTTTGAGCTTTTGAGCTCGTTTCATGTTTACACCTGTTAGGCTTTTATTTTTCGTGCTTTTAAATAAGAAGTTTTTATAAAAAGAAACACTGATGTTTCAGCACGTGTTATTGTTCAAAATTTTCCAACGAATATATCTAATCTGCTTTTATTTTCATTCAAATCAACTCAATAATTTTCCCACCAAAACTTGCAGGTCCTTAAAAAGGACGCAATGCCCTCTCACAGTGCCGAGAGGGCATTACGGCTTTTTCCGGACCTCTCAGCAACCAATCAGCGTGCGCCGTTTGGCGTAATGACCCGAAAACAAGCCCAGCCATATAATAATATGTTTTTAAAAGATTTAATACTTATTCGGTTGTATTATTATTTTATTATTATATGTCTATTTTCGTGACCGGTCTGGAACGTGAAATCCAGCAATCTGATTACACCCTGAGCGGTCCGGATATGCCGTTCCGGAGCGCTGACAGTTGCAGACAGTGATGAGAATTTTATAAACAAAATGAAAATCGTGTACATGCAACCGACGAGATATACGTTCGATGAACGTACTAAACAGTTTACAACGGGATACCCTCCAAATTAGACGTGCTAGAGTAAAGGGCACTCGATGTAGTCTATATAATCCTAAATGGGCAATCCGCGCCATGTCTGCGAGACAGTTTGACAAAGCTTAAAGATATTAATAAAAATTATAATCTCAGAAATCTCGAAACTGATCTAGCACTTCCAAAGCCAAACACCAATTTTCTCAAGCGTAGCTTTAAATATAGTGGTTCAATGCTGTGGAATAATTTACCAACTGAGGCAAAAAAGGCAACGTCACTTTATGAATTTAAGAATAGACTTGCCACCTTGCCTTTTGCTGAAACATGCTGACCCAGTTGCTCTAAAATTTAATTTTTAGACTATATTTCAGATTTACATTACTAGTTAGTTGGTTGGTTAGTTAGTTAGTTAGTTAGTTAGTTAGTTAGTTAGTTAGTTAGTTAGTTAGTTAGTTAGTTAGTTAGTTAGTTAGTTAGTTTGTTTGTTTGTTTGTTTGTTTGTTTGTTAGTTTGTTAGTTTGTTAGTTTGTTAGTTTGTTAGTTTGTTAGTTTGTTAGTTTGTTAGTTAGTTTGTTAGTTAGTTAGTTAGTTAGTTAGTTAGTTAGTTAGTTAGTTAGTTAGTTAGTTAGTTTGTTTGTTTGTTTGTTTGTTTGTTTGTTATTTAGTTAGTTTTTTGGTAGGCAAATGTACTAGACCCAGTCCTTTGCCAACCAACGCGCCTAATGTTTGCCTCCAAAAAAATCCAAGATGGCGGCGTTCAATTGGTTACCCGCGGTTGACTGAAATTAAGATAGGATGCCCCCTCTAGTATTTATATTATCTCTATGGAGTTCGGCCCCTCGTGGCCTTCTATCTAATTCGAGGGATTCTATATCCCATAGAGCACACGTGACCATTCTCTAACCTATACATAATACGGGCAACATTTTTCTTCAACTTGTTGAAAAGCGTTGTTGCACGTAATACCACCCACCTTAAACATTGCCAAGCAACAATGATTTTGTTGCAAGTTGAAAAAACTTGTTGAAAAAATTAGACTGCAGTTCTACTTGCTGCAACATGCTGATTGATGCACCATCCACATTCAGCCTCCAATCTGATCTTCCTCAGCCCACTCCCACCTCTTTGCTCACGTGTTATAGAGACCTCTGCACTTTCCAGTAGCCCGAGTGAACACCTGACCCAGGTGTCTTGTTGTATATTAATTGTGTGTCTATTCTGTCAAAACCCTTGCCAATCATGTCAAGAGATAATTTATAGTAAGTCAATAATAGTCTGTGGGCAAATTCGGATGAAGTGGGCAAACTTGGGTGGAGTGGGAAAACTTGGGTGGAGTGGGCAACCTCGGGGGGAGTGGGAAAAGTTGGGTGGAGTGGGCAAACTTGAGTGGAGTTGGAATACTTGGGTAGAGTGGGCAACCTCGGGTGGAGTGGGCAAAGTTGGGTGGAGTGGGCAAACTTGGGTGGAGTGGGAATACTTGGGTAGAGTGGGCAACCTCGGGTGGAGTGGGCAAACTTGGGTGGAGTGTGGGTACTTGGGTAGAGTGGGCAACCTCGGGTGGAGTGGGCAAAGTTGGGTGGAGTGGGAAAACTTGGGTGGAGTGGGAATACTTGGGTGGAGTGGGCAACCTCGGGTGGAGTGGGCAAAGTTGGGTGGAGTGGGAAAACTTGGGTGGAGTGGGAATACTTAGGGGGAGTGGGCAACCTCGGGTGGAGTGGGCAAAGTTGGGTGGAGTGGGCAAACTTGGGTGGAGTGGGAATACTTGGGTAGAGGGGGCAACCTCGGGTGGAGTGGGCAAAGTTGCATGGAGTGGGCAAACTTGGGTGGAGTGGGAATATTTGGGTAGAGTGGGCAACCCCGGGGGGAGTTTGCAAACTCGGGTAGAGTGGGAAAACAGGGGTGGGCAAACTTGGGTGGAGTGGGCAAACTTGGATAACTTGGGCAAACTCCTCGGGTGGAGTGGGCAAACTTGGGTGGAGTGGGCAAACTCAAGTGGAGTGGGCAAACTCTAGTGGAGTGGGCAAACTTGGGTAGAGTGGGCATGTAAGGGGGTGTCATGTTGGCTACGGACTGCACAGAGTTGCCTGTGGAGTATGCTTAAGGTTTTCTCCCATTCGAGGCAGCACTTCACTTGCGATAGTAATTTCTAGTATTTAGAATATTGCACGAATTACCCCGTCGATTCAAAATGGCGATCAATAGAGTGCTGATGAGTGAGGCATGCGATGGCATTTTAGAAACGTTTAAGTTTGATTGTCTCAAAAGATTTACATCGGGAAGCTCTAGTGAAATTGGTTAATCCCCAATATATTTTCGTCTTTTAGCCTAGAGGATCGGAGAAATCACTTATATTTCAGCAGCTTCTATGGTTTTTGATATCGTGAAATTAATTTATGTAAAACGTCAAAGATAGTGCCGAATGGCACCGATGGGAATGAAAGGGTTAAACGTATTGAGTAAACGTATTCTTATTTGGTAAACGTATCCTTATTTCGTCGGTTAAAAAGCTTCTTTTCGTTCTCCCAATCAGACTTAGATTCTGCATGTTTACACAGAAAGCCGATCTGAGGTTGGGCCTGCCTTATTTGAACACTCTCTTAAACAGAAACTTGAATTCTAAGTTGTCAAAGTAGCGAGCTGTGTAGGCAGTGTTGAAACAATTTTTATAGGTGTTAATTTAATTATATAGGCGTTTCCCAATTTTCAAGAATTATTAATGAGTTTGAAAAGCTAAGTTCGCGCGACACAACTATACGTGGTACGTCATTCTAAATCGTATTGAATTTTCCTCCGGTCACGCGAAGTGGACACGCGTATCTGCATAATGTATAAGACATGGAAAAACTTCGTTCCTTTCTCAAAACGTTTCTAAGGTAGGCACCTTTATAACTCATTTCTTCTCATCTTGCCAAACGTGTGACATAACGTAGCTTAATAATTATGTTAGACATGAATTTATAACCAAGTGTTTCAGTGGATCTGAAATAGCCTTCACTAAATTCTGCAAAAGAATCTTGGGTGTTCACTCAAAATCTACAAATTTAGCTGTCTATGGTGAACTAGGAAGGGCACCCCTAATTATACAAAGAGCTACACTTATAACAAAATATTGGTTTCGCATCAAAAGCTCAACTTTTACCGATACCCTCGCTGGTGAAGCAGCGAGAGTCTGTATGGACTCTAATTTACAACCAATATTATTTACAAAATATTTACTAGCTACAACTATGTAATATAGAAGTTAATAATTTTAAAAATTTTGTAATACCACCCAAAGAACAAGGAAATTTTTGCCATTACTTGAGGAATAAATTACATGAGTTTTATACTGAATACTGGAAAGAGCAGATTCAACAAGGTGGAAATAATGGCAAATTAAGAGTCTTTAAAAAACTGAAAATAAATTTTGGCTTTGAAAAATATCTTTCTTCAATTCGCAACTTCAAACATCGTCAAGCGGTTACAAAATTAAGAATTTCAGCTCGTAAACTACCTGTTGAAACTGGTCGATACGGAAATGTTTCATACAGTGAAAGATTATGCAAACATTGTGATCTAAATGAGATTGGGAACGAACAACAGCTTTTAATGTCATGCAGAAACACAAAGTTCGCCGATCTTAGAGTTAATTTTATGGAAAGTCTCTGTAAAATAAATAACTCATTTTCTAAATTTAGCTATCAAGACCTTTTCATGTATGTCATTGCTATGCAAGACAAAACAATTATGACTTTGGTAGCTAAATACTGTTTTAATGTTTTAACAAGTTTTGAAAGTTTATAGTTGAGCACGTACTCTAGTTTATATGTTATATGTATGTATCTTATATACCAAATCTGGTATTTATGTTGTTTGAATAAAGTTTCTAATTATATCGTGACCTAACCCCAATAAAGACGCTTGTAACTTTTGTCAACAGAGTCGCCTAGCTCATACGTTAACCCAGTTCTCTAGCGAGTTTACTGCATAGACGTATATACTGGAGGTTAATAAACGTATACTATAGGTGTTACTCCGGATTACATTCACCCAACAGTATATTTACGTACGGTTGACACTTCATGCTAGATAACTGCTAGGTATTTGACAATCAGCATGCGGTGGTGGCGAATTTGTTTACGTTATAGTCTAACTATATTTAGATGGTGACGAACTTGTTTACGTTATAGTCTAAACTATATTTACGCACGGTTGACACTTCATGCTAGACTGATAGATAACTCCTATGTATTTGACAATCAGCATGCGGTGGTGGCGAACATGTTTTGAAACGTATAGGGAGTTATAGTATAACTATACACTATATTATAGTATATATATACTGTATAAATAAACACCATATGCTCTTTCTATCTAAACTGTTTCTCCTTGCCTCAGAGCCACTCAGGTGTGACTTGACGTGTAAAAACATCTGACGTTAGTCTTAAATAAAGCGGCCCGTTTCAAACATTGCACTTGGCTTTCGTGTCGAATTCAATTTCAGTCGCATGTATCAAAACGAATCGTGTTTAGAAAAAGAGACTGAGGAATAGTGGGTTGAAAGGGGAGAGTTTCTTAATGCTGCCATAATTTATGCATTGTATTCGGCAAGAAGCCCCAGACTGACTTTAAGTCGGTTGTAGTGTTTTTACCGTAGATAATTTTCATGAGTCCGGCCTGAAATGAATTTGTATACTTTTTGTGAATACGTCTTGCTGGCTTTTCTTTGGTGAATCTTGGCGTTATATATCAAACTCAAATGGGCACTACGAGTTTCTCTAACGTGCTTGTTATTCGGAGCAACGCCTAGTATACGTTTCTATGCATCTAGTGTTTAATTATCTAATAGCATATTCATGCACAGTTGGTAGTTCATGCTAGATAACTCCTTGGTATTTGCACAAAGAGGGAATGAAAGGATTTATGCAATGTTGATTAATGAGTTTGAAAAGCTCAGTTGTATAAGTGGTCATTCTGAATCGTATTGGATTTTCCTTCGATTTGAACAGCCTCAGTTTGTTATCAAACTGTTGTCACTGTAGCTCATCTGCGTTGCCATACAACCATTAACTAAAGATTGATAAGTTTACCTGGAGGACCAACCACACAAAGCAAATACTATACAAGACATGGAAAAACTGCGTTCCTTTCTCAAAACGTTTCTGAGGTAGGCACGTTTATAACTAATTTCTTCTCATCTTGCGATACGTGCGACATAGAGTAGCTTAGTTATGTTATGTTATGTTAGACATGAATTTGTAACCAAGGGTTTCAGTGGATCTGAAATTATAGCCTTCACTTACATGGGTGACCTAACCCCAACAAAGACGCTAACTCTATAGTCAAAAACAAAGTCGCCTTGCTCATACGTTAACGCGGTTCTCTAGCGATCGAGTTCACGGCATAAACGTTAATAAACGTATACTTCAGGTGTTGATAAATGTATACTATAGATGTTACTCCGGATTACATTCACCCAACAGTATATTTACGTACGGTTGACACTTCATGCTAGATAACTCCTAGGTATTTGACAATCAGCATGCGGTGGTGGCGAACTTGTTTACGTTATAGTCTAACTATACACTATATTATAGTATACACTGTATAAATATACACCATATACTATGTCTATCTAAAATACCACGCCTTACTCTACACACGCAAAAATCTCACAGCCTGTCAACAGGATGTGTTCGCAACAGGCTTGTAGCAAGGCTGGGAACAGGTTGTAACAATGCTGTTCATTCAAGAAGCTGCTACAACCTTGTTAGCATCAACCTGTTAACAACTTGTTGAGTGCAGAGCGGTAACAGGTTGTTGGAACAACTTGTCAACAGTCTGTTGGAGTCATCAGCCTTGTTACAAGTTGTCAACAACCTGTTACAGACATGTTAACAGACTTGGGACAGCCAGTGCGAACACATGACGGTGACAGCCTGTTCAACAGCCCTGTAACAACTTGCTGGCAGGTCTGTAACAGCTTGCGCGTTTTTACGTGTGTAGTAGAGCCGAAACTATAAATCTAAGTGTGACTTGATGAGTAAAAACATCTGACGTTAGACTTAAATAAAGCGGCCCGTTTCAAACATTGCACTTGGCTTTCGTGTCGAATTCAATTTCAGTCGCATGTATCAAAAGAAACCATAATTTATGCATTGTATTGGCCAGATGGAAATTCTTCGAATTTTTGCCGCTCTTTTGAGATTTGCTTGTATAACCAGGTCAATTTAAGACAGCTTCTTGCGAAATTATCTTAAACTTATATTGTTGGTGAAGGCTGTTTCAGATCAAGTAAAGCACCTGATTATCGAATTTATGTCCATGCAACGTAACACAGATAATTTATAAAGACCTGAACCAAACCTAGGTATTGTTATCCCCATCCCCCGAGATATCTCGGTGTTATTATAGTGTATAAATAAACCCTCCCCCTCCCCCTCCCCCTCCCCCTCCCCCTCTCAAGATTTGTGAAAGTCCGAGGGCCACCAGCCGAGGACTTTTACAAATCTTCCCGAGGCAAAGGAGAAATTTAATCGCTAATTTCCCGAAAAGTCATGTTATTAGTTTGTAATATTATGATCGTCGAGGAAAACTTTGAGAATCTTACCGACAGGAAATTTACACGGTTGATCAGAGAAGTTGTATCTAATTTACCCGTGCATGTTGATGAGGGAAAATATATGCAAGCGGGAAATTTAGAAGAAGACAAAGGATTTCTTTGTCTTCTACTTTTCCCTCATCAACATGCACGGGAAAATTAGAAGACAAGGGATAAATTTCCCTCTTAATTGCATGAGCGATGAGGGAAATACGAGGTTTACATTCCCTCGGAGAACACTAAAAGAATCTGAGGCGATCATATATATATATATATACATATATACACACACACACAGAAGTACTAGACCGACCCATATGAACAGCTCTTTAATTTATAGGCGTTTACCAATTTAAATTAGCATCAACGTTTGAGTATCAAGCCTAGACGGACGGCCAACCTCGATAAAAGTGTCTCAAAAACACCGTTGATGGCATTTTTTGTTACAAGCAGGTAACCATGCTAAATCGTAACGGATAGTGTATACTTTGAAGGTGATGGTGTTGGCAGCCGTAATTATTGATTTATATACTAAAATTTAGAGCTTTTTGAAAGCACAATGTGATGGATGGGATATCTGTAAAGTGCTGCCTATTTACGTTTGTGTTATTTGAATTAGCTAAATTCAGAATGCTATCCAATCAGCGTGCCTCTAGTTTTGCTTAACCTAATTCGCATAACTCACAATCATAAACAAACAAGAAATATGGCGTGAATACACCTAAATATAATACTTCGAAGAAAGGCCACAAACAGGTAAGCTTGCCAAGAATCAGAAATTTATTAGATCTGGTAGCTACAGGAAAGTCTCATATTCGTAAATTACTTTGTTTTATTTTGGTAATTTGCCGATACCGCCATCTATCTATACTGTTATAAAGCTGAGCTTTTGTACTATAGTATAGTATTGCTCATAATATCCTTAGACATTTAACTCACCGGTTCAACAGTACTATCTTGTGATACACGGAAGGCAACCGGCCTAGTCATCTTGATCAATGTCTTAGCTACATTTCTATGCTGCATGGTTGCCTGCTTGTAACAAAAAGTTTTCACATTGTTGTGGCTGTTCTTCTAAGTGTTATATTTAGGCGAATTTGCGCCATGTTTCTTGTTTGTTTATAATTGTGGGCTATGCGAATTAGAATATCAGAACTTCAGGCACGCTGATTGGATAGCATTCTGAATTTGTAATTCAAATAATACACAAACGTAAATAGGCATCGCTTTACAGATATCCCATCCATCACACTGTGCTTCCAAAAAGCTCGAAATTTTAGTATATAAATCAATAATCACGACTGCCAACACCCCGCACCTTCAAAGTATACCCTATCCGATATGATTTAGCATGGTTGCCTGCTTGTAACAAAAAATGCCATCAAAAGTAATATTTTGAAGCCTTGGCCGGTGTCCCAGTTAATTTGGACCCCCCTAAATTCGGACCCCCGGTCCAAATCTCCTAGTAGATTTGGACCCCCCGGGGGTCCAAATCTACTAGTAAATATGGACCCCCGTTGGATGGATTTGGACCCCCTCCAAAAGTTAAATATATGCAGTGTGAACACAATAATATAAACGAAATTCATAATAGCGAACAGTCTGAAGTTTTTTTGTCACTTTATATTAGTGATAAAGAACACAAACCGTAAAATAGAAACCACTACCAGAGTTAGTAAAAGCGATCTCCACGCTCTCCATTTTTAGCGATGTTTATCATCCTATAAAGTATACATATTTTCTATTTGGTAACTTTCTAGTTTTTTGTAGTACTTACTCAGTTTAATAACAGTGTTAAGATTTTTGAATTTAGATAATGTTACTGGTAATAGAATTTTATTTGATGCATGTACGTCAACGAAACAAATTTTCGAACTATGAAAATGTCGCCCAACAATGTTTTTTATTCGCTATTGAACACAATAAGCTCGACTGTGAGGTTTATAACTGGCTTTGGACATGAAAATTAATGAATGTAACATCTTCATCGTTTTCTGGGTTGTTTTGGGTATAAAAAATGTTTAAAAAGGGGGGTCCAAATCCGCCAACGGGGGTCCATATTTACTAGTAGATTTGGACCCCCCGGTCCAAATCTCCTAGTAGATTTGGACCGGGGGGTCCAAATCTACTGGGGGGGTCCAAATCCGCTGTGTTGCCCTTGAAGTGGACACGCGTATCTGCATATACTGTATAAGACATGGAAAAACTCCGTTCGTTTCTCAAAACGTTTCTAAGGTAAGGCACGTTTATAACTCATTTCTTCTCATCTTGCCAAACGTACGTGTGACATAAAGTAGCTGGATTATGTTAGACATGAATTTATAACCAAGTGTTTTAGTGGATCTGAAATAGCCTGTATCTCGATTGTCATCTAAACATTAGGTATGATTAGTTACTAATCGTATATCTAGTTATAAACTAAACTTACTTAATTTTATGCATCGGGTTATTTAGAGATTAAATGTCCCTGTGGGAAGTGAACACTGAAAACAGAGGTGGCCGTGATATTACTCCGGATTACATTCACCCAACACTATATTTACGTACTGTTGCCACTTCATGCTAGATATACTCCTAGGTATTTGACAATCAGCATGCGGTGGCGGCAGAACGTGTTTAGAAACGTATAGGGAGATCTAGTCTAACTATATAAGCACTGTATAAATAAACACCATATACTCTTTCTATCTAAACTGTCTATTCTGCAATACCGCGCCTTACACTAGTAGAGAAAGTCAAACTAGAAATCTAGCGTTAACTCTCTTTGCCTCGCAGAACCATGCACTCGCGTGTGACGTGCGACAAGCTTTAGAACGGGGCAGTGAGAACTCGACAAACGGTGAAGTGAGAACTCTGGTCCAAGAGACGTTGGCGAAGATAGATACGAAGAAGAACCTCTCTTAAAGAATCAACGGTGGTGAAGGAGTCGAAGGCCTTGTACCAAAGACCGTAGTTAGATTCGTGGAGATCCACAGAACGTAACACTATCGTCAAGAGATTGATTTTGCATCCGAAAGCAGTTACTCGTGCGTAACTGCGAGGCAAAGAGAACCACGAGGAGGCTGAAGCACTTTGCGGCGTGAGATAAGCCGAAGTCATCGGCTCACCAAGGCGAAGTTAGCCAGCCTTTCTGCAGCCATTACAGTTGCTGGTTGACCGAAGCAGTTGAGGAGTAGTGGTAAACGATTTGACGGGATTTTGACCAGGACCACAAGAGTGATCACGATTCACGAGTTCGAAGGGTTATTGACAAAGGTGTAGTATTTCTAAAGACTCCGGAGCAAACATCGTAAAAGAAGAAGAAGCAAAGAAGAGGAAGCTTCGGCCGATCTGAGGGCTTGAGGAAATAGGAACGATAAGTATCGAACGTATAGAAAGACAATTATTTGATATCAAAGTATTAGTAATGGTATAGTAATTTATAATTATACAGTTATTGCATTAATTATCGTTGAAATATTAAATTATTTTACTCATATCCCGAGTCTATGCAAGTTGTAAGAAGGGGTGCTTCTCAGGATATATCTGACAGACCGCGTGTATACTCGAAGGTGACGTGAATTCGTCACAGGAAGGTGTTTCTTAGTATATACCTATATATAGTACCTATATATAGGTGATGAACGAGAAAAGTCAACAGAATTAATTAAAAATGTGTCCAACAGGTGTGTTTCTTTAAACTTTTCTAACCATTAATATATATATATATATATATATATATATATATATATATATATATATATATATATATATATATATATATATATTAATGAAAAATATATATATATACAAATTTTGTGTATGTATATATATATATATATATATATATATATATATGTATATATATGTGTGTGTGTATATATATATATTGTGTGTGTATATATATATATGGTATTGAGCACTCTCTAACATTTCGTGAACCAAAACTCACTTTTCGTGAACCAAGAACACAAAAGGCACGTTTATAACTCATTTCTTCTCATCTTGCCAAACGTAGCTACGTGTGATGAAAAATATATATATACAAATTTTGTGTATGTATATATATATATATGTGTGTGTATATATATATATTGTGTGTGTATATATATATATGGTATTGAGCACTCTCTAACATTTCGTGAACCAAAACTCACTTTTCGTGAACCAAGAACACAAAAGGCACGTTTATAACTCATTTCTTCTCATCTTGCCAAACGTACGTGTGACATAAAGTAGCTGGATTATGTTAGACATGAACTTATAACCAAGTGTTTTAGTGGATCTGAAATAGCCTGTATCTCGATTGTCATCTAACCATGACAAAGACGCTAGCTCTAGTCAGAAACAGAGTTTATCGCCTAGCTTATCCCTATAAACCGGTTCTCTAGCGAGTTCACGGCATAAACGTATACTTGAAGTTGATAAACGTATACTGCTGTTATTATAAGTAATTTTGCATGGCATTGAGGTTGATTAGTGAAATGTATCCGGGACTTTTGGCAAAACCTCCCTCGGCTTTCGAGGGCGAAGGTTTCCGAGGAAGAAGGAGAATAAAACAAGAACGCTTTTGGCGGAGTCAACAACTTCAAAGTGAATAAAACATTGAGTTGTGATTAATACTATTGGGAATTCGATAAGTGTTCACTTCGTGTATATTTGTTAGTTATTATATGCATAAGCGAACTTTGGCGTAAACATTAGGTATGATTAGTTACTAATCGTATACCTAGTTATAAACTAATCCTATTTAATCTTTATGCATCGGGTTATTTAGAGATTAAATGTCCCTGTGGGAACAGTGAAAACCGAGGTCGCCGTGATATTACTCCGGATTACATTCATCCAACAGTATATTTACGTACGGTTGCCACTTCATGCTAGATATACTCCTAGGTATTTGACAATCAGCATGCGGTGGCGGCAGAACGTGTTTAGAAACGTATAGGGAGTTATAGTCTAACTATACACTATATTATAGTATATGCACTGTATAAATAAACACCATATACTCTTTCTATCTAAACTGTCTATTCTGCAATACCGTGCCTTACACTAGTAGAGAAAGTCAAACTAGAAATCTAGCGTTAACTCTCTTTGCCCTGCAGAACCATGCACTCGCGTGTGACTTGACGAGTAAAATCATCTGGCGTTAGACTTAAATAAGCGGTCCGTTTCAAACATTGCAAAATCGTGTCGAATTCAATTTCTGTTCCTTGTAACGAATTTTGTTTAGAGAAAGAGACTGAGGAATACAGGGTTGAAAGGGGATAGTTTCTTAATGCCTCATAATTTATGGCGATTATATGGAAACCAGGCTTAACGTGTCCGGGGGAATGCTCCCTTGTCACATATGCATACTGCACCCAAAAAGGTTATATATCGTTGCTATTATCTAATCACATAAATTCAAAGGAAGCATGTGGGTGTGTTTTTCCCACAACACCAAACATGAAAATTTCGGAGTGATTATTTTTGATAATAGCAAAGGTATATAACTTTCTCCGATAAGTCATTATATATATGCACTGTGACGTCAAAATATATAATTTGCATATCAAACAAACGACTTATCCCAGTTACACTATACCGGATTGGTAAATCACAATAACAAAAAAAACGCGCGTTTCTTGCGTGGGATTTTCGAAAAAGACTTGTTTCTTTTTACTCGGGCTACCGAGTCTAGGTTTTGGCTCTTTTTTTTTTTATTTGGAGTGTCACGATCTTGCATTTTTGCACTTTTTACTTCCGCTAATATTCATACGTGAGTTGTTAGCCGTGTGACCGGTACAATTTGAAAATGGAACAAAATCCTGCCGTTTAGCCCTTGCGTTTACACGATACCGGCACAAACATGACATGAAAACGGCACAAAATGAAGACTGGTTCCTTGACGGCATGAAATGAAAACGGACGCTAACCGGTATCGTGTAAACGCCCGTGCCGTAACAGTAGATGACGGTAATCACGATATATACGACCACAGTATTCGGGTCAGCAGTATTCACAAAGTCTTCTTAATTCTCATTGCAAGAGAATGGTTACATACTAATCCGTCATTATATTATACCGGCACCGTGTAAACGCAAGGCTTTTTGGGGTTGTATTTACACACCGGCATGATTTTGTTCCGTTTTCAAATTGTACCAGCATTGTGTAAACGGTGCCTGAGTGAGGCCTTGAGGCATGTTGTAAGTTCTTTGCTCCTTTCACTTTTGGAGTTGGACAAAAAGTTGAACAGCTTTGCCTTTTGATGAAGGTGTTCTTGCACGTTGTTGGTAGATTTTGAAAGAGACTGACTGACTTTGTCGTTAAACAGTGATCAGATGTAGCTGAAAACTGACTTGATCGTAAATATTTTTACCAGTGTGAGGTATATGCACCACATTCAGCCTTCGATTC
>JAWNZC010000259.1:1007500-1217500 GCA_035771165.1 Paragorgia papillata
AAGCCTGATCAAGTCAGCCGCCTTACATGTAATTCTCTTAATTGGGATTTATAGTGCCGAATCGCTGAACGAATCACGTCAGATGCGGTTCGGTTCGATCGACTGACAGCGGTGCTAAACGGAGAGTTTTCCCTCCAACTTTTCCATCGTGTTTGGATCACCAGAGTTGTGGCCAGGTGATGAAAGATGATATGGCGGGAAATGGTTCACATAATACAGCGACATTTATAATACAAGAAGGCTGTGAAAGCTGTGGCAGTCGATGTGTCAATTTCAGAACAATGGTACGTAATTGCAACAAATCGTATAAAACAACACCAGTTTCCAAATAAGAAAGTGACTATCGAAATATCTATGAAGTCTCTGCAAATAATACTCGCTGAAATGTGATTCCAAGTTTGTTTTTGAGATTGCAATATGTTTTATGACTTATTATGTTGTGAGTATATTTAAGACAAAAATGTTGAGAAAAATATCTGTTGTTCTTTGTCCTAAATTACAGCTTTCATTTCAACCCAGCCTAGCAATATTAAATATTGTCATTCACATTTTCTTAACGATCTGTCCGTGCTAAATACTCTTTTTGAAAAGTAATATAATTCTTGTTTAAGCACTGTTTTCACTTTTCACGAACGACATAAGCATAAGCATCAGCTCAAGAAAAAACAAAACAAAAAATAGTTTTATCTGTGAAACTTTTATATTATTAAACATGTCATAACAGCGGATTAACGACAACAATTGTCGCGTTTATAGTTGCAACAATTATTACACTATTGACGTTTCCAGGCAAAATGTCAGATACCTTACCATGGCCAAGTCTGGCATACACAGGAGTTACATTTCTTTGTATATATTGTCTTTTGTTTATGGCCATATGCTTGTGCTTATACTCTAGTGAAAACCAGGCTTTATACTGTACCACAGTTATAAATACTATACAATATACTTGTCAAAAATTACAAATATTTTATGCTCCTTCCTTGACTTCGTTCGGCGTGAGTCCACGCGTGGGCAATTTTAGCTAAATATATTTTCAAATTTGATTGGATAACACGAGACAAAAGGTAATACGTCACGGAAATCAAATCTCCGCTCGGATTCGCAGACCGTAGTTTTCGCGGGAGGCACGAGGGCAGAAAAATAAGTCTGGGTTCGCAGGCTATTCAATTGCCAACCAAAGATTAATAAAATCACGGTCTGAAAGTAATGCGAACGTCTAGTTTTAGAGATATTTTTGCATTTCTGCTTTATTTGCCATTCGAATTTCGCCACAGTCAACGGCTGAAAATGACGTTCCCCCAGAACTACACAATAAGCTTTATGTGTCATAAAATTACATATTTGGAAAAAGATATGTAGAAATAATAGTCAAAGCGTCTTCAAAAGTTGCCGTTTTCAAAACAAGTGTGGTTTTTTGATCAGTCTTCAAACCCACTATATTCTGCTTGCGCTGACGATGGGTCATCGTGAGCGATTTTTCGTGAACGTGTTACCCATTTTTCCCAAAGATAATTTTGATTCAGGAAAACAGATGAATAAAAATAAACTGCCTTAAAGCTATTTTGAAAGTAATGCTAACGGCTAGATTTTTTGTTATCGTTCGTCAAAGAGGAGGGTTAATATAGCTGTTTTCGGTGAAATAGAGGAATTCGATCAACTCATGTTCGCAAGAAAAGCTTTGAAATGAATATGTAAAGCACATTTTGGGAACATAAAAGTACTAGAAATACACCAACGCAACAACCCCTCGCCCGCTTTATATGCATTTTTAACACAACAACGCCCCCCCCCCCCCCCCCCCGAAAACATCCCAGAAAATTAATTAGCAAAGTTCATCTGTTGTCATGTATTGACAGACCGAAAGGCGAAAGAACATGCATAGTCAATATTAAAAAAAAAACAACGAGATGAACTAAATGACAAATTCTCATTCAAAAACATATATAAATAGTGACCAAGAAAAGATACAATGCCAACGACCTAGCGTCCAAAGACAATGCTAGACAACTAGATATTATTTATATTGATTTTCATTTTCAAGATTTCTTTCGTTTTAACTCAGCTAAACTGGTAAATACGAATCTCCTACCGTTAAACTTTCTTCTGCTCATATCACCACAAACACTGCCAATTCAGTCAACTCTTTTCGGATTGTTTTTCTCCTTCGCGGTTTCTTACTTTTTTCGTAGTTGACAAATAAAGCATCATTCAGTTCTCCTCAATCCTCAATTCCTCATGATCGTTCTCTCTCGAGTTAAGTAGAATACACCGGAGCAGAATTCTTTACCAGCTTTGAACAGTTTAAGGACACATCCTTGTTCTTTCAGATACATTTCGGTCGGCATCGTTTTCGGTCTTTATAATCGATTGTATAATTTTTTAGGCTTTTTTCAGTGGTTTTAAGTCATGTTTATTGTTGTCTCTTCTCTGCTGTCTCTATTGCTGTCACATCTCTTCTTAGCCTTCTTTCTTTGTTCTTTTTCCATAGTAATGTTAATGTACATTTTAGCTGAAACCATTTTTTCTGGCAAAGATTTCTTTCGTCATGATCGTGATCGCTGATAAACTGTATTTCGCAATCCAACCGAATTTATAATGATTATAATTTGCTGACGTAAATTTAAATAATTTTGAATAATTTAACAGGTTAGTTACCAGTACCCTGCTATCCGAACTGCGCAAGTTGTGGATTTGATAACATATATATATATAAACATGTTTCAGAATTACGTTCAGGTTTTCATCTCGCGTGTAATTTTGCGTGTAAGTGGACTCAACGCGTGTCGAGATTAGCACCCTCGCCCGGGCTCGGGGATGAACTAAATATCTGACCTTATCTTGAGGTGAAAGAAAATTTTAATCGATCCTGTGAGCTCGAACAGAAAGGACAATCAATTTTCTTTAACATCATCTTCGTAAAATGCCATACTTGATCCGCTGCTCCGATTACGAACCTTTTTAGAAAAACACCAAAACGAAAAACACCAAGTTGAACAGCAAATCGCTGGATCGACAAGCTTGGAAGGCATATTAAAAACGAAGAAACGCTCAGAGAACTCGCTATTAAAATCGTATTTTGACTTTCGCATGAAGAAAATGTCAACAAAGAACAAATACGCCCGCGATTTTTTTTATCAGGGCAGGCAAAATCAGAGGAATATTTCCAAAAATTCGTGTAAAAGAGGGGTTGTTGTGTTAACATATTTCTAGTATGACTATTTTCGTGGACGGTCTGGAACGTGAAATCCAGATGTTGATATAGGTGTTAAAATTCATTCTTTCTGGTTAGGTTTAGGGGAAGGTGTTGGGGTTAGGTTATCTAAACCAATCAGAAAACCTCTTAGTATAGCTAGATGATGAACGAGAAAAGTTTAAAACAGAATAAAGTAAAACTGTGTCCACAGGTGTGTTTCTTTAAACTTTTCTAACCACGGTCGCAGGACCGTTTTGAAATTGGTAGGGTGGGAACTAGCCTGGTACGATACCCTGGCCCAATCAAAGAATATGGGCCAGGTAACCACTAAGGACTTCTGCTTTCCAATTGGTTAAAATTTCGCGCGTTTTTAGTGCTATGAGTAAAACTGCAATCGTCATAAGTGGATTTAGCCCTGATGACGCGAGAATGAGATTAGTGGTTACCTGACCCATATTTCTTCTATTTCTTTTGAAATTGGTCCAGGGTACCAGGCTAGGTTCCCACAGGCCCTGGCGTCGGCTGGTGGACTCTGCATTTTCATTGGTTTATTGCTTTTTTTAAACATTCCTCATGGAACATATATATATATATGTATGCATAGTTTGGTGCTAGTTAAAGGTCACACTGCCACTCGCAAAGCCCACGCAATAATCACGCGCCAACTTGAAAAACTACTGCTGTAGGTTTTCAAGTTTGTTGATCCAAGATGGCGGCCGCACTTGGCGGAGTGTATGGTGGAAGACGCGATAATTCAGGCCGAAAGAGAAAATACGAGGGATCAAATAGTTCACAGAAAGCCTGGAATAGTCAGCACAAACGTATTTACTTATTACTGACTATATTTGAGTCATGGAAAGATGCTAAAATCGTAGCTGGATATGGTTCATGTTGCGATAGCGACTTCGCAGCCCATCTGCTCTCATTGGAATACCGTAGAAGGTAAATATCATTTGATTCATTTCTCTGGTTTCTTGTCCGATTTAGAGCTCTTTCCAACATTTTCTGAAGTTATTTCTATGTGCGCAAAAAAGATGCGCAAATGGTGACACTGCTCCTTTAATGGTCAAATAGCTTCAACGGGACCAATGGGACCGCCATTACAATGAACTTCTCCAACGGGACTCCATTACTCAGCTGAATGATTTTGGACTGAACTAAATTGCTAATTTATTACACCTAGTATTTCTGGGTCTTGTGACTAGCCAATGCCAGGACCTCCCCCCCCCCCCCCCCCCCCCACCCCCTCAATTTCAAAAAGGCCCTGGGAACGAGGTTGGTGTACTATTGCGAATGCTGCAATCTGATTGGCTACTCTACTCAATATCTATTCTTCAATAGATAGCGAGTAGTGAATTGAGTACCATGGCCATGCCACTGCGTGGAGGCCACCAACCTCATATCCTCATATCGTAGTGAATTGAGTACCGTGGCCATGCCACTGCATGGAGGCCACCAACCTCATATCCAGGGCATTTTGCCTCCGCATCGGGGGTTCGGCGAAAATGGCCCTGCTATCGGCTGGTCATGTGACATCCAGAATTTTAGGGGGTTATGGCAAGAAAATTTATGCGGTCTTTGTGTTTTGTTTTTATATAATACGTATACATGAATAATAAATGAAAATTTTGCGCTCATGTGAACCCCCTTTATCCAATCTCATTCCCAGGACCTTTTAGGAATTGAGAGGGCGGGAAAAGGCCCTGGCATCAGCTGGTCACCCAATCTCGTACCCAGAGCCATCGATCCTTTTGGTCATTACCAAAAGGATCGCGGGCTCTCGGTACGAGATTGCTGGTCACCCAGAAATACTGGGTGTAATAAATTAGCAATTTAGTTTAGTGGCCAGAAATCGAGGACAGCCAGCGGCAGTGGCCTGTGGGCTCAGATTTAGATGGAAATATTAATTTGAAGATTCTGAAATGCTAAATATCGATCATTTCGGCTATAAACAGAAGTCTATAACAATAAATTAAAGTAGAGTTATTCGCTAAAATGTCTTGTTGACCCATTTCTTACCCAAATATCAAATTACAAATGGTTTAATCGTCTAGACAGGCCTGTACACTCATAAATTTCGGTTATTATTTCTGAATCCACAGTCACATTTAATACTAGTATAAATACACCGGTGATTATAGAAAATCATGCGCGCTGATTGGTCGAGCTACTTCGGATTAATTCTCGATAATCACCTACAGCGTTTATCCAAAATGGCCGCCAGCCAAGTTGTCAATGACAGACGAGGAAATTAACAATTTTAAAGAAAATGTTACTCCTAAAAGTACGAAAATGTGTATTTATACTAAAACAATTATTCGCCTCAGGCTCAGTGAATATCGGTGAATAATAACCTCGACTTCGTCTCGGTTATTATACACCGATATTCACCTCGCCTTCGACGAATAATTGTTAAATAATAGCAGCGGTTAAGACCCTGGCAACCTAGCAACAGCTCCATAAGAAATGGCGGACCCCGAAATTATCGAGCAATGCGTTGCTTCTTCTCGCCGAGTTCAGTGTTTTTCTCGGCGCTTGATGGATTAAATTACAACGACTCGGCTGCACTAAAATCGTACATTTTAAGGTGTTTGGGAACCTATTAAACAACGAAAAAGTGGAACGAACAACTCCGCAAAACAAAGTAACATTCATCCCGAGCAAATTCAGAGGTTCGCATCGTGGACAAACAACACAGAAGCAGCCAAAATTGGAGCTCCAAAATAAGTGCTATAGCAGATTAAGAGACTTTAAAGAGCGAATAAGAGGTATGCTTACGAGGGGCTCGGGAACCTATTTAGGACGCTCCAAACTTAATAGAAATTGTAGTGCTCAACGATTGTTCAATTTGGTGAAGTTTTGGACGTTCGCATGTCGGAATTTACAATAGTAAATAACCGAAAATTATTGTTCTTTATATTTCCTTAAGAAATCTATTGAAGGACGCCATATTGAATTAATTAATAAGGGATTCAGTGCGCATTCTTTGCCGCCATGCTGTCCTCGATTTCTGGCCATGTGAATAATGGCGGTCTAATTGGTCCCGTTGGTGGTTCCGTTGAAGCACGTTTTGAAGCTATTTGATTGTAACCAGCTCAAAACTATGCATAATTACCTTTCCTGAGGAATGTTTAAGAAAAGCAATCAACCAATGAAAATGCAGAGACCACCAGCCGATGCCAAGGGCCTTTTCCCGCCCTCCTAATTTCAAAAAGGCCCTGGGTACGAGGTTGCCCTTTATCATAAAAGCAACTGGCTAGCATTATTCATCATGATACTCCCACGATTATCCAGGATACATGTAAATGTCATGAACATACATAGAGCTATCATTTCCATTCTTTGTGTAAACTTTGCAGAGTGGATCTATTGGTGGGTTGCAATCAATCCCCTGAGATTTAGAGGACAAATTAAAGACACATGCAGTGGCCATGTTGGTTGGTAGGCATGACGTCACGTGTAACCCAGCAATTGCATTTCAAATTTTCATAAATAAATTATACTCTATGTGAATTAATTGGTTCTTAAGGTGGCTCCATACAATTTCTTGAAAAGTGGAAAACACACGTTTCAGACCCAAAATCTTGTACATTTATATAGAAGAATGAAACTAAATGTCTTGCATAGAGCAGCCTTTTGAGAATCAGAAACTGAAAAGAAAAAGTGCGTAACCGTGGTTGCTATGGCAACAATGACGTTTCAAAATGGCTGCTAATTTGCGTTAAAACTTAATTCGCAAAAAACCTTGGTGATCCCCAATTTTTATTTTATTAAAAGTTAGGCCAATTTTAAAAAAATTCTGGAGATCCAAAAACTTTTTATTAAGAATAATCACGTTTTTTTTATTTGAAAAATTTTGGATCTTCAGAATTTTTTTAAAATTGGCCTAACGATTATTCATACCAGAAGAAAACTTTTAATAAAATAAAAATTGGGAGTCACCGAGGTTTTTTGCGAATTAAACTAGTTTAAACACAAATTAGTAGCCATTTTGAAACGTCATTGTTTCCTAGCAACCACGGTTACGCACTTTTTCGTTACAATTTCTGATTCTCAAAATGCTGTTCTATGCAAGACATTTAGTTTCATTTTTCTAACAAAATATCAATGTACAAGATTTTGGGTCTGACACGTGTGTTTTTCACTTTTCAAGAAACTGTATGGAGCCACCTTAAACCGGCCAATTAGATTATAGGATCGAGCAGCCGATGCCAGGGCTATTTTCGCCGACCTCCCAACGTGGAGGCAAAATGCCCTGGGTACGAGGTTGGGAGGCCACGAGGAGTGAAAGATCGATTTGCTTGCCTTAGTTTTCACACAGAAACAATGGTTATGGTTCGTTTTTTGAAAGAAATTTGGAAGAACTAAGGTATACGCATACAAATTAGTTTCTACTGAAACAATTAGATTATTCGCTCTCAATTCACAGTCTATGAGATGATAGTTCACTCGAGCTTCACTTTTCACTCATAGAAATTTCGAGCTCATAATCTAATTGTTAAATATATATATATATATATACATATATATGTTAGTTGAAATTGTAGCTTGGTGTATCGCGGGTTCGAATCCCGTCAGGGATACTCAGACATTTTTCTGAGTATAAAGCTTGAGAACAAATTATAAATAAATAAATAATCGATAAATCCAGATAAAAGTGCTCAATACAATATGTAGAGCAGATAATACTTGTGGGATCAGAGAATGAAGACAGGACTACATGTTAACTCTACAAATCTGTTTCATGAGGTAAAGACTACCTCACTCATCAGGAGTTTAATCACTGTACATGCTAATCTTAAAATGAGAGCTTTAGTTGTTGTACGTATTTACATTAAAACCTATGTGTTTGCATAAAATCCATATATTTACATAAGATCATAACTAATTATTGCGCAACTCAAGCAAGAGATGTAATTTATGCCTAAACGAGAAGTTTTTTATTATTTGCCAACCGCACTGGTGTACTTTGAACAAAAGAAACGAATTCGTTTCAGCCTGTAGGCACAGAAGGAAGATGTTACAGCGCAATAATTAGTTATGATCTTATGTAAATATATGGATTTTATGCAAACACATAGGTTTTAATGTAAATACGTTCAACAACTAAAGCTCTCATTTTAAGATTAGCATGTACAGTGATTAAACTCCTGATGAGTGAGGTAGTCTTTACCTCATGAAACAGATTTGTAGAGTTAACATGTAGTCCTGTCTTCATTCTCTGACCCCATGCACAAGTATATATATATATATATATATATATATATATATATATATATATATATATATATATATATATATATATATATATATATATATATATATATATATATATATATATATATATAAGTGAGTTTTGGTTCACGAAATGTTAGAGTGCTCAATACCATATATAGATAGAGCAAAATACAAAATATAAAGTCTTCGCTACCAGAGGTTTCACCCTAAACGGGATCATCAGGCGACTGATATATATATATATATATATATCCAAAAGTTGTAAAAACTGTTTTGTCGAGAAATATCGAGTACGCCAAGTTGCAAGCGGCCCTGTGCTGCATGGAAATATTGCAAAATAATATTAATGTAAAATTTGTTATTTTGTAATGGTTATATGTGGAAACAATTATTCATCACAGTGTTGGTGAATAGTGAATAATTGTTAATTATAGGCTTTTTTGTTAGCAGGAAAAGAAAGCTCCGCCATGTTTGTGTTTGGCTTTGTCCAAGATTTGGATTGTGTATGACATATTGCAATCAAGCAACTGACAATGTATGTTCAGTGGCAGTCACACACCAATACAGGCAGCAGAGCTTTCTTCTTCGAATCGTTCGCTCAGCAAGGAAACAAATAAAAAAAAAGCTCTGGCATATTTGTGTTTGGTTTCGTTAAAGATTTAGACTAAAGAAAGAGAAATATAAAGAAAGACTTTTGAAATTAAAATTTATTTTTTTTAATAAATATTTAGGAAATATAAATGGTTCATGGTTTGGCGTGCTGCATCGAGTTAATGCGGGAAGTTGAGAGAGCACGAAAAAAGCGTAAGAGTTGGTCGAGGCAATAGCCGAGATTTTTGAGTGGTCTCCCAATTAACTTTCCAAGTGTATCCATAACTCAATGGGAAACGCCAAACTATGAACTATTTGGCTTTTATAACAGAAAATCCGACACAAAACAGCGGAAAACATTATTTATTTCGCTGATTAAGAATGAGTTTCTCATTACGTTTGAAATTGCCGTGTTCCATCGAGTCAGTGGCGTAACTCCTATAGGCGCTGCCCGGCAAGAGTTTCTTCGTTTTTAATATGCCTTCCAAGCTTGTCGATCCAGCGATTTGTTGTTCAACTTGGTGTTTTTCGTTGAAGCTGAAAAGGTTCGTAATCGGAGCAGCGGATCAAGAATGGCATTTTACGAAGATGATGTTAAAGAAAATTGATTGTCCTTTCTGTTCGAGCTCACAGGATCGATTAAACGTTTTCTTTTACCTCAAGATAAGGTCAGATATTTAGTTCATACTTTTATGTTCCCAAAATGTGCTTTACATATTCATATCAAAGCTTTTCTTGCGAACATGTGTTGATCGAATTACTCTATTTTCACCGAAAACAGCAATATTAACCCTCCTCTTTGGCGAATGATAGCAAAAAATCTAGCCTAATCTTACTTTAGAAATAGCTTTAAGGCAGTTTTCCTGAATCAAAACTATCTTTGTGAAAAATGGGTAACACGTTCAAAAATCGTTCACGATGGTCAGCGCAAGCAGAATATAGTGGGTTTGAAGACTGAGCAAAAAACCACACTTGTTTTGTCAACGGCAACTTTTGAAAGCTTTGACTATTATTTCTACATATCTTTTTTCAACTATGTAATTTCATCACACATAAAGCTTATTGTGTAGTTCTGGGGGAACGTCATTTTCAGCCGTTGACTGTGGCAAAATTCGAATGGCAAATAAAGCAGAATTATATATTTCAATTATATCGCGGACGGGAGTGTGTGCAGTGTGCAGACAAATTGACCACCTGTTCCTCTGATTAGAAAAAGGTTTAAATTAACACAATTGCAATCTTCGCGCTCTTTTTCATTGGGAGCCTTGGAAATAGTCGCTCGTGTTGGAAGAATTCAAAATATATTGTTTTAAACTTTTAATTAAAGTATAATATTTAATTGTGACGTACAGTCCGTTCTGCGCATGTACGAAACTAATGTTTACATCTTTATTTACAAGAAAAATACAAAAACCTTATTCAAGATTGAAAGCTTTTCTTGGTTCCCATTCATTACTTGTACCTAAAACAAAACATTTTCAGGAGAAATAGAAGAAATCCGAGGAGATATCCTCCCCGAATCACTTGGTTTTCTGCCATGTTGTTCCTAACGGTTTATATTGAGCTGAGTATACTTCATGTAATTATCTACGAATGTCATGTTTTGGGGACCACATTGCGGTCATGCGCAGAACGGACTGTACGTCACCTTTAAATAAAAAGGTAATAAATAAGAAAGAAAAATTTCAAGACAATATTCAGAAAAAAATAGAGATGAAGAAAATTGCAGGTCGCATCCACGGTTTGAACTCGACGGCATGCGAACTGACGACGTTACCACCAGACTACCGAAGCAGGCGTCAAACTGTAAATAAAATATTAGGGTTTTATTATATGGCAGCAGGGCTGCGAGGTCCAAATACGGAAATCCTGTACTTTGATTGGTTCATAAGCGGTCGGATATTTCCCGTATCCGCCCGCTCAGAGCGGAATCTGCCGTTCGGGACCGTAAGTTTTATAAATAAAATGGCAGTCATGTCAGTATATGCATGCAACAAGATGGATTATAATTTCAGAACTATACTCATTGTTGAAATATATCGTGCAGGTATGTTATTAGAAATTTTATAAGCTTTCATTTGATGTATAGTTCGAGTTTCCACGTTTCGGTGAAAGTTTTTAAAATGTCCAAAACGTTCGTAACATTGTTCGTAATAATATAACATTTACTTCTCACAAGTATTAGAATTTCAGATGATTTTTTATTCAACTACTTAACGTACGATCTTGAGCAATATGTCAAACAAAAGCAATTGAAAAATACTATTTGGGGTAGAACGTTCAGGATTCTAGCTCAACGGAAAGTACTTTACAAGTGGGAAAATGTCTGTCATTTTCGTTTAGTTCGCAAGATAGCTGGGTCGAGTTTTCACAGAACGTTCACAACATTTATAGCCATATAATAAACAACTTATTGACCTCGCTTGTTCGGTCTGTACTAGGGAAATATCGGACCTCTATTTTTTGCACAGACCTCAACTCGCTGCGCTCGTCTCTGTCCGTACTAAAAAAACATCGGTCCGATATTTCACTAGTACAGACATCACGGTCGGTCAATAAGTAGTTAATATTTTACAGTTCTTTCTTTCCATGTTTTTTCATGTTTTTTCCACATTGAGCATCTAAAAATTTTTGCATTTTTCAAAGGCATTGAATATTTGAATTGATTGAAAACTACTCACACATCTGACTGGCTGCCACGGCTATATTTATTTATGGCACATTACCAGAAATTTGGGACATTTTGCGGCCACGTTCGTAGCCAGTGGTTACTCCCATGATAATAATATACAGTAAATATTTTGCGAAAATGCAAACGGCTGCTAAGAACTAAGATCGCCTCTTCTTTCAAAGTAAACAAACATGGCTGCAGGCTGCTCGAAAGAGAAGAGACCTCCGTGGCTTCGTCGTTTGTCCTTCTCGCAGCTCAACTCCACGTTTAGACATAACGGCCTCCTGCTGATAGACGAAATCGGAGTTTCGACTGTGCATACAATATGAGTCGGGATAAAACGTAGTTCGTTTATAACATGAGGCTGAAGCAGCCGCAGTAAACATAACATTTCTGATTTCAGAAACCTTTTAATGCTTAGGTATTCTATAAGGATAAAATTTGCTTCTCAAATATCCTTGACAATAATCCTAAACGTAGTGTCTAAAAATAATGAACTCAAAACATGAAAAAATAGTCCCAGCCTATGTTATCTTCCCCTTATGCTTTAATAGACACGATGTAATTTGCATAGGGGCCCAAATTGAAAAGGAAACTAATTTGCATGTGGGCCTAAATAAAACTACGATTTGGTGTATTGCTCAAACACACTGTAAAACCAAGAAAGTTTAAAGGCTTTGGGAACCGCAATGTTGTTAGATACGGAGATATTTACGAGTTATATTAGCAGTTCGAACATTGCTAAAGACATAGCAAGCTCCGCACTTTGCATCGTTCGCAAGGAAAGTGGTGTATTTGGCAGATTTGTATCGCATGTTTAGCAGGATTACTGTGGCTTACATAACAGAATGAGTCAAATAAGCAGCGTAAATAAAGCGATGTTGGGAACCGGCTGTGTATTTCGGTAAGCGAACATTTTTTGTTATAACGTTTCCTTACTTAACTCTTAACAGGAATCGAGTTCCACAACCGAGAAGTCTATGTCCCTAGTAGGATAAATTTTAAAATTTACGATTTTACTGTATTATTCCTTATACGATTTGGCCGTCATGTTTAATGGCCTATATGCGCCCGCGCGACGCCATCTTGTCCCAAATTTCTGGTAATGATTTCAAATTCATTTAGAATAGCAAAAACAAATTTCATCCCAAAATCTGAAGTGTTGAAACTGTTTTCACCTTAGTTTTATACATCTGTAATATTTTGACATACAGCATTTACATGTTTTACAGACGAAAAATTGCTCCTTTTCCGATTTTTTTGCCAAATTATAAACAAGCTACGCTAAGTTATAAGTGGTTTTACCTTGATAAAAATATTTAAAAAGAGATAAGAAGGCATGCAGCAACAAGTAAAACATACAACGGGCAAGCGAAAACATAACGGATACGTTTAAAATACTTCAAGGACGACACACAAAATAGAAAACAAAATTACTGTATAAATAGTGACAGGATACATTATTAAGAACAGGGAAACTCGAACAGTATTGCTAGTAAATGTTCGTGATTTAATACTGAAAGCGGCCGCTCAAAATTTTTACAGTAAGCTTAACCTTTTCGGCCTTTTTCTTCGTTGGTTTTTCCCTATTGCTTTTTCCTCCTTTCGAGTTTCGGTGTGATGGGTTTTCTTCTACTAGGGTTTTTTTTTGTTCTGTTTTATACGTAAACGTTGATTTGTTTCTGTCCTTTTGAACGGCATATAAAAAAAGCCTTTTCTGAAGTCTTTTCGCCAAGAACATACAGTGCCCCACAATCCTACCATGCATAGAAATAAATAAATATTCAGATCACAGAAATTTGTTCGCATATCACGCTTGTCCACGCGTGTAAAATGACTCCACGCGTGTCGAGATTAGCACCCTCACCGGGTTCCTGGCCTTCGGCCCTACGCCTGGGCTCGGGGATAATAAAATAATAATACAACCGAATAAGTTTTAATTAAATCTTTTAAAAACATATTAATAAATCATAAGGAGAAATAATTCCCCGTACACCAGCAGTAATAAGAGGCTTTCGATATGCTAGCCATTAGCACGTTGTTTTCTTTGTCTATACAAAAAAATAATTAAATTAGAAAAACAGACAAAAAAGTAGAATAAGGAGGTCCCTGTGCTGTTAGCCATGTTGTCCAACTTTCTCCTTCATCGTTGCCATCGTGCTGTTGGTGTTAGTGGTGTCCTGGTTAATTGTTTCTCTTGTTGTTGTTGTTGTTGTTGTTGTTGTTGTTGTTGCTGTTGTTGTTCTTGTTGTTGTAGTTCTTGTTGTTACCCTTTTGTGCTGATTGTTGCTGCTCCTGTTGTTGTTCTTGTTGATGTAGTTAATTTGTTGTCGCTGTTGTTATTGTTCTGGTTGTTGTTGTCGTTACTGCTCTTGTTGTTGTACAGGTTCTTGTTGCTCTTGTTGTTGTTGTTGTTGTTGTTGTTGTTGTTGTTGTTGTTGTTGTTGTTGTTGTTGTTGTTGTTGTTGTTGTTGTTGTTGTTGTTGTTGTTGTTGTTGTTGTTGTTGTTGTTGTGGTTGTTGTGGTTGTTGGTGGTGGTGATTTTTCATCACGTCCAAAATCAGTCAACATATAAAAAGCTTAACTTTTATTCCGTCCGGTATTGTCAATTTTTAAACATTTAAAATAAGGTAAAATAGCTTAAAATTTTTAAAAGTTCCTGAAATTCTTTAATTAACAGTTCTAAATTTCTTCACTATCCTAAAATTTCTGAAATTTCTACGTTCTTGAAATTATTCAGATTACTAAAATTCTTTACTATCTCTGCTTGTAAGTTAATTCGTTCGTTTGTTCGCTAAGCAGGCCACGCCCTTTAGCGGTATTAGTGGTTCTGCCTGTAACTTTGCTCTGTTTGTTTGTTTGTTCGTGTATACCTTTACAAGTTTTCGATATTCCACAGAAAACCAAACGACTTGAAAAATCCAAACACAAGTAAGCACGATACACGTGGACGTCATTAATGTCTTGGTGAAGGTTAGACCTCCTATCAAACGACTGGTAACAGTTGCAAAATGAACAACAGTAGAACATAGACTCTGATAGAAGGCTGCGTGGTTCAAGTCCGTTACTTTGGACAGTAAAGAAGAGATAAGGGGATAGTTAATGCTTAGTATGAGACCAAGACAGATAAAGAGCAACAGAAGATAAGGGTCGAACACTGGATTGGCATTGTTCCATCCGAGAGCAAAATAGTACATTAAAATAATTGGAAAGATTTGCAAAGCAACCCAAACGACGATCAGGTTAATTTCAGATACGTACTCCGATGCGAGGTAGTTAGCCAAATAGCCGATAAGAACAACCAGTACTCCGTTCAAAAACAGCACTTTTACGTGGATAAGCTTCAAGTTGAGAAGATAAACTGCTATTAACGGCGTGTAAAACGAAACGATACAGGAGAATAAAAAGACCTCGAATGCCATGAAATACAAACAAGAAATTTTGGAATCGATTTGCTTGAGTGGATTATCCGGTTTCAGCTTCGATTCAAGATCGACTCCATCGTCGTTTTTCGAATCCAACTGGATTTCTTCGCAACTGGAAAAGGAGTCTTCGTCCCCCAGATTTCTTGGTAAACAAAGCGTTAGGAAAATCATGAAAAACCAAAAGATTGCCAAAATGAACCCTGGAGAATTTCCTGGTCCAATCTTCCAGCCGAAAATATTAGCGTCGAACGTCACAAAACTACCAATCGTCGGAGCGAGCGATTGTCCAGTGTGAAACAATCCTCCATAAATTAGGAACGCCTTGGCACGATTTTTGTTGTCTGTGTATTTTGCTATCAGACCATACAGAACTCCAATTGATCCCCCGGCTATTCCACTTATGAGACGGCCAAACAGGGGGAAGTATTCGGAGACTGGAATCGAGTAGAGTAGATTTGCAAGAAATCTAATCACAGCGCAAAGCACGAGGATTGTTTTTGTGGCTCGAAGTCTGTAGTCCAGTCGTCCGAAAATTGGCGCTAAAACCATCACACCAAAGGAATAAGCGGACAACGTAACGCCGAGAAAAATTTTTGTCTGCCCAAACGAAGCAATATAGTACCAAGCCGTCGGTAGGATTAAGAATTCCTCCATGCCATCGAGAAAGGCACGAGTAACGGCATAGAGGAAAAGCACTGTGGGCATGGAAGTAAATTCAATCTTCAGACAGTTCTTGAGCGTTCTATGAAGTATAGGAGAAAAATAGAAAAGCAAAATGTTATATTTCTGTTTGGCAGCGAAATCCCCTTTCTTGACCCCAAACGCAAAGACCTCTTGAAATGACAGAGTAACTTCTTTTGTAGTTTTTCGTTTCGTTGATTCGTTGTTGACATATTTCAGGCATCGTGTATGTGCAGTGCCGAAATATGTTGCGTGTTTGTGTAAAACGGGGTTAATCCGATACGTTCCGCTACAAATATTCTATTTCCAATTCTTTATTGTCGATTTCAACGCAGCTGTTGTCAGCTTTTCCAATACATTGAAACTTGAAAGGCGAATATAATATATTTATGTCTATAATCTACGTAAAAAAGCAACTAAATACACAGACTTTAGAATGTTCCATGCACTTTGCAATTATTACTTAACAAGACGCCTGGGTCAGGCGTTCACTCGGGCTACTGACAAGTACGCGGAGCCTGAATCGAAGGCTGAATGTGGTGCATATACCTCACACTGGTGAACATATTTACGATCAAGTCACTTTTCAGCTACATCTGATCACTGTTTAACGACAAAGTCCGAGCCAATCTCTTTCAAAATCTACCAACAACGTGCAAGAACACCTTGATCAAAAGGCAAAGCTGTTCAACTTTTTGTCCAACTCCAAAAGTGAAAGGAGCAAAGAACTTACAACATGCCTCACGGACTCACTCAGACCCCGTTTACACGATGCCGGTACAATTTGAAAACGGAACAAAATCATGCCGGTGTGTAAATACAGGCCAAAAAGCCTTCCGTTTACACGGTGCCGGTATAATATAATGACGGATTAGCATGCATGTAACCATTCTCTTCCAATGAGAATTGAGAAGACTTTGTGAATACTGCTGACCCGAATAGTGTTGTCGTATATATCGTGATTACCGTCATCAAACTGTTACGGCACGGGCGTTTACACGAAAGCGGTTAGTGTCCGTTTTCATTTCATGCCGTCAAGGAACCCGTCTTCATTTTGTGCCGTTTTCATGTCATTTTTGTGCCGGTATCGTGTAAACGCAAGGCCTAAACGGCATGATTTTGTTCCGTTTTCAAATTGTACCAGCATCGTGTAAACGGGGTCTCAGGCCACTCAGTCACACGGCTAACAACTCACCGGAAGTATGAATATTAGCGGAAATAAAAAGTGCAAAAATGCAAGATCGTGACATCCCAAATGGGAAAAAAGCAAGCCAAAACCTAGACTCGGTAGCCCGAGTAAAAAGAAAGAAGTCTTCTTCGAAAATCCCACGCAAGAAACGCGCGGTTTTTTTGTTATTGTGATTTACCAATCCGGTATAGTGTAACTAGGGTCAGTCGTTTGTTTGATATGCAAATTATATATTTTGACGTCGCAGTGCATATATATTAACTACTTATTGACCGAGCGTGAGGTCTGTACTAGTGAAATATCGGACCGATGTTTTTTTAGTATGGACCGAGACGAGCGCAGCGAGTTGAGGTCTGTGCAAAAAACAGAGGTCCGATATTTCACTAGTACAGACCGAACAAGCGAGGTCAATAAGTAGTTTATTATATGGCCATAAATGCTGTGAACGTTCTGTGAAAACTCGACCCATCTTTCTTGCGAACTAAACGAAAATGGCAGACATTTTCCCATTTTTAAGCTAGAATCCTGAACTTTCTACCCCAAATAGCATTTTTCAATTGCTTTTGTTTGACATATTGCTCAAGACCGTACGTTGAGTGGTTGAATAAAAAATCATCTGAAATTCTAATACTTGTGAGAAGCAAATGTTATATTATTACGAACAATGTTACGAACGTTTTGGACATTTTAAAAACTTTCACAAAACGTGGAAACTCGAACAATACATCAAATGAAAGCTTATAAAATTTCTAACAACATACCTGCCCGATACATTTCAACAATGGGTGGTTCTGAAATTATAATCCATCGTGTTGCATATACTGACATGACTGCCATTTTGTTTATAAAACTTACGGTCCCGAACGGCAGATTCCGCTCTCAGCGGGCGGATACGGGAAATATCCGACCGCTTATGAACCAATCAAATTACAGGATTTCCGTATTCGGACCTCTCAGCGCTGCTGCCATATAATAAAATGACTTATTAGAGAAAGTTATATATCTTTGCTATTATAAAAAATAATCACTCCGAAATTTTCATGTTTGGTGTTGTGGGAAAAACACAACCACATGCTTCCTTTGAATTTATGTGATTAGATAATAGGAACGATATATTTTTTATAACCTTTTTCGATGCAGTATGCGTATGTGGCAAGGGAGCATTCCCCCGGACACCTTAAGCCTGGTTTCCATATAATCGCTACGATCGCCACGATCGCTCAAAAATTAAATGAACTTGGCGATCGCAGCGATCGTAGCGATCATATGGATGGAAACCACTGACCGAACGATCGCCACGATCGCCGAGATAGAAAATGTTCTATCTCAGCGATCGTTGCGTTTTATATAGAAACGTTGATTTTGCAATCTAGGCGATCTTGGCATCAGTATATACATCGCAGCGGACCATTAAAACAATGGCCGCGATCAACCATCGCCCCTTTAGCGATCATATGGAAACAGAGACAAGATCAGTTGAGCGTTGCGATCTAGACGGCCGGCCAACCTCGATAAAAGTGTCTCGAAAACACCGTTTATGGCATTTTTTGTTACAAGCAGACAACCATGCTAAATCGTATCGGATGGTGTATACTTTGAAGGTGAGGGGTGTTGGCAGCCGTAATTATCGAGTTATATACTAAAATTTAGAGCTTTTTGAAAGCACAATGTGATGGATGGGTTATCTGTAAAATGCTGCCTATTTACGTTTGTGTTTTATTTGAATTGGCTAATTCAGAATGCTATCCAATCAGCGTGTCTGAAGTTCTGATTATTCTAATTCGCATAACTCACAATCATAAGCAAACAAGAAATATGGCGTGAATACACCTAAATGTAATACTTCGAAGCAAAGCCACAAAACGGTAAGCTTGCCAAGAATCAGAAATTTATTAGATCTGGTAGCTACAGGAAAGTCTCATATTCGTAAATTACTTCGTTTTATTTTGGTAGTTTGCTGATACCGCCATGTATCTACTGTTATAAAGCTGAGCTTTTGCACTACAGTATAGTGTTGCTCATAATATCCTTAGACAGTTAACTCAGCAGTTCAACAGTTCTATCCGGTGATACACGGAAGGCAACCTGCCTAGCCATCTTGATGAATGTCTAAGCTACATTTATATGGTGGTTGCCTGCTTGTAACAAAAAGTTTTCAGATTGTTGTGGCTGTTCTTCTAAGTGTTATATTTAGGCGAATTTGGGCCATATTTCTTGCTTGTTTATGATTGTGAGTTATGCGAATTAGAATAATCAGAACTTCAGGCACGCTGATTGGATAGAATTCTGAATTAGCCAATTCAAATAAAACACAAACGTAAATAGGCAGCACTTTACAGATATCCCATCCATCACATTGTTCTTTCAAAAAGCTCTAAATTTTAGTATATAAATCAATAATTACGGCTGCCAACACCCCTCACCTTCAAAGTATACACTATCCGATACGATTTAGAATAGTTGCCTGCTTGTAACAAGAAATGCCATCAAAAGTAATATTTTGAAGCCTTGGCCGGCCGCCTAATCGCCGAGTTAAACCGGTTTTCCACTAAGCGACCTTTTTCGCGCGAAGCGACTTTTTCTTTTGTCTCACGAGCTCTTAGCTGGAACTAATCAGAAATCTATTGAATTGGAACAAAAGAAAGTCGCTTCGCGCGAAAAAAATCGCCTAGTGGAAAACCGGCTTAAATTTTTGAGCGATCACGGCGATCGTGGCGATTATATGGAAACCAGGCTTTAAATATGCGGACCCAAAACAAATTTGAAAATGCACTTCAAAATTCCTCCTATAATGACCCCTGAACCCCTGAAAGTGGGCTCTAGAATGTCATTTTCCGTGCCCTATTTAGCCCGATGCCGCCACTGCCACAAACCCTAACCTATAGGTTTGGGTCATGCAGGTCTTTATGAAGTATTTGGGATATGTTGTATGGACATGAATTGGATGGCTATAGGTAATTCACTAGATCTGAAACTGCCTTCACCGCCAATATAAGATCATGATAACGTCGCAAGAAGCCGTCAGTTAAATGTGAACCTGGTTATACAAATCTCAATAGAGCGGCAAAAATTCAAAGAATTTGCGACTTGTCGAAAACAATGCATAAATTATGAAGCATTAAGAAACTACCCCCTTTCAACCCTGTATTCCTCAGTCTCTTTCTCTAAACAAAATTCGTTACAAGCAATTACAAGAAATTGAATTCGACACGATTTTGCAATGTTTGAAACGGACCGCTTATTTAAGTCTAACGCCAGATGATTTTACTCGTCAAGTCACACGCGAGTGCATGGTTCTGCTGGAGGCAAAGAGAGTTAACGCTAGATTTCTAGTTTCTCTACTAGTGTAAGGCGCGGTATTGCAGAATAGACAGTTTAGATAGAAAGAGTATATGGTGTTTATTTATACAGTGCATACTATAATATAGTGTATAGTTAGACTATAACTCCCTATACGTTTCTAAACACGTTCTGCCACCACCGCATGCTGATTGTCAAATACCTAGGAGTATATCTAGCATGAAGTGGCAACCGTACGTAAATATACTGTTGGGTGAATGTAATCCGGAGTAATATCACGGCCACCTCGGTTTTCACTGTTCCCACAGGGACATTTAATCTCTAAATAACCCAATGCATAAAGATTAGGTAAGATTATAGTTATAACTAGGTATACGATTAGTAACCAATCATACGTAATATTTATGCCAAAGTTCGCTTATGCATATATCACTAACAAATACATGAAGTGAACACTTATCGAATTCCCAATAGTATTAATCACAACTCAATAATTTATTCACTTTGAAGTTGTTGACTCTACAAAAAGCGTTCTTGTTTTATTCTCCTTCTTCCTCGGAAACCTTCGCCCTTGGGACTTTTGGCTAAACCTCCCTCGGCTTTCGGGTACATAGGTGCTGATTACACATGAGCCGGCTAACCGAGCTGACGCGTGTCACGAAATTCTTTCCTCGGCCACAAAAGGAGATTTGAAGTAACGTTAGGATTCGTTTACATCTAAACTAAACCAATTCTTCTTTGTAAATTTAGTTTATGCAAGTTTCAAAACCACAGTGAGATCCTAATCAATCGCGCGTGAGCCCAGTTAACCGGGCTAGCCCGGCTCATATAATCACCCCCTTAATCACTAATCAACCTCAATGCCATGCTATATTACTTATAATAACATCTAGTATACATTTATCAACACCTAGTATACGTTTATCAACTTCAAGTATACGTTTATGCCGTGAACTCGCTAGAGAACTAGGCGATAAACTCTGTTTCTGACTAGAGCTAGCGTCTTTGTCATGGTTAGATGACAATCGAGATATAGGCTATTTCAGATCCACTAAAACACTTGGTTATAAATTCATGTCTAACATAATCCAGCTACTTTATGTCACACGTACGTTTGGCAAGATAAAAAGAAATGAGTTATAAACGTGCCTACCTTAGAAACGTTTTGAGAAAGGAACGGAGTTTTTCCATGTCTTATACAGTATATGCAGATACGCGTGTCCACTTCAGAGGTATTTGATTTGTTTGGTTCGGCTATGGTGACCACAGCTTGATACTCAAGCGTTGATGCTAATTTAAATCTGTAAACGCCTATAAATTAAAGAGCTATTCACACTGCATAAATTAGAGCATGGTCCAATCATAGACAGTGTTGAATTAGCCAGCAATAAAAAGCTGTATGCGATTGGACCATTGCCTCTGCCACAGCCATGCCATGCCGCCGGCTCTTACGGCTATATGGAAACCAGGCTTAAAGTCAACAAACTATGAATAAATTGTCATTGTGGTCAAGTACATCGACTCCGACAACATGTGCTTGCAGCCTAGCCTTCGCCAGTATTTTACAGCAAGACAAGCTCTTATGGCTCTCTATATATATTGATGGTTGTTGGATATAGCTTTCCATCATTTAAATATTGGTACGAAGTTTCAAACAGTCTCAAATTTCAAACAGGATCAATTTCAAAATGCCAAAAGACCTGTATTATCTCAGGCATAGCAGTATATAGACTAACCATTTTTGTGTTCACCCAAATCATAAAAACAAAATGTTTTCTTTTTCTTTTAATGCAGCAGTGTAAGAGCCAGGTTAGCTTGTTTTGTTTTGTTTTGTTTTGTTTGTAAATAAATCTGTGTTTATATTGTAAGATGTAGTTACGTGATTACGGTATTTTCGTCCGTGACTATATTCTTGATATAAGACGGCTTTACCTGCCGGTATCAACGGGTTGATAAATATTCTTATAATCCAACAAACGTTTTATATATATATATATAATGATAAATTTCCCCTTGTTATACTGATTAATTTTTTGCAAAATTCCTCCCAGAAATCGCCGAAAATGCACTTCTGGGGCATGTGAAATTCAATTCGGGGGCTTCGCGCCCTAGGTCCCCAGGGGCCGGAGGGGGGGCCTTTTCAGTTTGGGCCAGGGGCACCCTAGCCCAAAGTTACGCCACTGCATCGAGTTATGCAGCACGCACCGGTAGCCAATCAGAAACACTGTTATATTACATCGACGTTATAAAACTCTTTACCTCATGCATGTTACCATACAGGAAATATATAAAACAAGACGCCTGCTCAGGCGTTCACTCGGACTATGTACTGATTGCTGCAATTCGCGTAGCCTTCGCACATCTAGAAAACCTGCGAAACAGCGTATGCATATTAAGTGCTTTTTAAAAAGCACAAAACTCTCAGAAGCAATCATTAAGCAATGTAGTTATGTAGAACCGCTCTGAAACTGCGTGATTGTACAGTTAGAGGTAACTCTGATTGTTAATTTGCGAGTATTAAATTTACGACAGCACAGTAGCACTCTTACACAAATCGAACCATTCGAACGATGGTCTTATATGAAGTACTTGGTTCCATGAAGCGAATGCTTGGTGTAAACAGTCTAAACAAGCCCGTTTTATAGCCGAATAATTAAACGATGTTAATACTTTCAGTAGACAAAACCTATAGTGCTGAATTTGGCAGGTTCAAGTGATGGTTCCGATATTGAATTCATGTAAATCGCACCAACAGAATATATTTATTACCAAGACCGACGATCCGCGGCATGGCTCAAAATAGACATGTCATGTTTTCCGCCAAAACATTAACGGATCTGTTTGCATTCCTTAGCCTTTGAAATTGACACCGTGAGATCACTGAAATATGATTGGTCCATTTGCCACTTTTGAATTCTCCAGCCAAAAACGTTTAGGAATGCAGACATATTCGTTGATGTTTTGGGCGGAAATCATGACGGTTTTTTTTTGGGGCCATGCCGTGCATCATCGGTTTTGGTAATAAACATGTTTTGAAACACTGACATTTCCAAATGTAATACGACACCTATACATGATATAGACCACTCAGATATCGACGACTAGACCGTATCTAAACATATTTTTTGCATTATTCGGTGCTTATTACTTGCGTTTTGTAGTTGTTGAACCAAGCAGCAAGCCGTTACTAGGTAAACAGTACGTATATATGTTCTTCGATATACTGTGGCTCTTTCTTGTATCTCCAGTCCTCAAGTCGAACTTCCTACAATCCTGGACAAAATTGTTGGGACACTGGCAAACTAAATTAGCAAATTTCCCGCCTTATACAAAATGGACACAAAATTTCCCCCTCCCCCCGGCACAATGTTGCATTTGGTAAAAAAATCTTCGTAGGTGCCTAGTCCAACATTGTATTGGGGGAAGGGGGGAGGGAGAATAAAATAATTCCTTTAAATAACATAAGTTTGATGTGAATAGCTAAAGACAGGATGTTGTGTAAGAGATTTACGCGTGGTGTCCCAAGGACTTTTGGCCAGGATTGAATCCTGGACAAAATTGTTGGGACACTGGCAAACTAAATTAGCAAATTTCCTGCCTTATACAAAATGGACACAAACCCCCCCCCCGGCACAATGTTGCATTTGGTAAAAAAATCTTCGCAGGTGCCTAGTCCAACATTGTATTGGGGGAAGGGGGGAGGGAGAATAAAATAATTCCTTTAAATAACATAAGTTTGATGTGAATAGCTAAAGACAGGAAGTTGCGTAAGAGATTTACGCGTGGTGTCCCAAGGACTTTTGGCCAGGATTGTAGGTACTGCATGATGTGAACAGGCCTAAACTACTGTTGCACGATGCGAGTTGCCTAGAGGGGTGTTACACACAAACCCATTTTCCTCGAATATGTTCATCGTCACGTTGATCCGCCATGTTTTTTTGTTCCAGGAGCGTTTGGCCCCAGTCTCGAGTGCGCGCCGTATCCCGAAATTCTCACACCTGATTGGCTAGCCTTGAAAAGAATTGTGTCAGGAAGGGTGTTACCACCAGTGAACTCTATATATGTATATACCTGGAAGGCTGACTGCCTATAAAAATGTGAGGCAAAACATGGCGGCAATGGGGAATTTTTGGTCGTCAGTTCTAGACCGGCCCTACTTATGTCATTCTTAGTCTTTTTTCTCGCGGCCGAACCACAGGTGGCCCAAACGTACACCCGCTTGCACGCGAACAGTGTTGTCATTTGCTTTTGGGGTAGGGGTTGCTTATGTTAATGTTCTTATTTTGTTTCTGCTTGTGACTTTCCGAATCGAGTTTGAAGTATATATTTGATTTTTGGCGAGTCCAAGGAGAGAAAATAAACATTTTAGTTTTACAAATGGAAGGCGCCTGTTTTCAAACGGTATCCATACAAACAACATAATGTGAACGTTGCAGTGTATTTTCCCCCATAACTATTTTTGTGCAAAGTTTGAATTATCTCTACCTCTTAGTTTCAGATGTATTACTCATTTTGTACATCTTATTTAGCCTGTGTTAGTAAACAACGTTACGAGCCGCACCTAATTTAATGCATGTTTCAGAAACTTAAATTTCTCGAGAACGAGATAATATTTTTTTTGAAAAACTGAAAACGCTGGTATTTCTCATTTGGAAATTATAGTTTTCTGGTATCATTACTAGATTCACGATTTTTTCATCGTAGTAGTAAAAAGTAAGTAGTAAAAACTTTATTTATACTGACACGCTAACCTCATCAACTATAGTTGGTTAACGTTTCCATGAGGGTGGTGTGGCAAATTTAACTAACTAATATAATTACATTAATTAAAACGTTTTAGGTTCCTAACTAACTAATTACAAACTTTTTAGGTTCCTAACTAACTGATTACAAACTAATTACGTTAAAAATGTAAAAACAGGCTAACATATGAACTAAAGTTGACATTGCAAATGTAATATAAAATAGGAAGATAGGACATAATAAGATTAAAGTTATATTATTATTATTATTATTTACTATACCCAAGAACTGGGAGTGCCAATGGTATAGTGCCAGTGCCACTTTAACACTGTTACTGCTACTGCTACTGCTACTGCTACTGCGCAGTAACTTTGTTCGTTCGTTCGCAGAATCAGTAGCAAGCGACATTTTTTACACCAAAGACGGCACCGCCCTTAACACTGTTACTGCTACTGCTACTGCCTGTGACTTGGTTTATTGGTTCGTTCATACGTTAGTTAGTTTTTTTGTTTAGAATTAACAGCAAGCGGCGTTTTTTTCGCTAACAGGCAACCCCCATTAACAGTATAGTTCCTCCTGCACTAGTCTTCTATCGTACCTTTGACTCTTCTATACTTGAATCGCTATATAAGTTTTCGATATTCCACAGAAAACCAAACGACTTGAAAAATCCAAACACTAGTAATCCCGATACATGTGGACATCATTAATGTCTTGGTAAAGGTTAGACCTGCTATCAAACGACTGGAAATAACTGCAAAATGAACAACAGTAGAACATAGACTCTGATAGAAGGCTGCGTGGTTGAAGTCCGTCACTTTGGACAGTAAAGAGAAAATAAGGGGAAAATTAAAGCTTAGTATGAAACCAAGACAGATAAAGAGCAAGAGAAGATAAGGCTCGAACATAGTTTTCAGGCTGTTACCTGTGTTTTTTTCTGTTCTGATGTTTTTCTTTGAGGTTCAACATTATATTTGGAACATGAGGAATCATATTCAAACAGTTTAATAGGTACCTTGATATAAGCGTCTGTAATTATTGTTTGTTTTTGCTATCAGTTTTTGGTGCTATTAGGTCGTGACACAAGTTTCTCCTCGGCCACTGCTTTATTATTTTGGAATAAAACATTGCTTTGGAAATTGGTCAATAATAGAAAAACTACATTCATAAAAGTGATAAAACAGGATGTAAAGGAGGCCAGGGGTTTATATTTGTATACAAAAACAGTTTAATCGGGGGGGGGGGGTTATGTATATTTAACGTATTAAAAGCGGGCGAGGGGTTGTTGCGTTTATGTATTTCTAGTAGGGTTAATTATACTTACGTCAATTTGGTAGATTTTTTTTGTTTGTGTTTCTTTTATGGCATTTGTAGTTTTTGTTGAAACCGACCAAATTTTACCAGATATACTGTACATACACATCATCAGATATAATCAAATTTAACCAAAACTTGATAAACGGGCGAAGCTAGTGTATCGTGTGTTTCTTAGAAGGCTTCCTTTGTTGTAGGTTTTGGTTGTAGCGATATGTTTTTGAAAACTGCCGGTTTGTCGGATTGAGTGTGAAGAAAATGTTGAACAAACAAAAATTCATTGCATGAAAATCGGTGAATGTAAAAGGAGGAATGACTCTGCGGAATGGGTTGCGGAATGGTTGCGGAATGACTTGCGGAGTGAAAAAATAATTAAATAAAATATTAAAAAACACCGCGTTGTGTGATAACGCGGGCTCAATTAGAAAAGTCGTGATTTTAAATTCTATGGTTCTTTTTATTCCGATTTCTTCTCGAATTCGGCGGTTCGATTTGATTAGGTTCTATTATCGTTATCAACCTCGATCTGTATAATTTCGCTTGACAACTTTGAATTGACCTATTCACATGTGCTAGTTGGCATAATACTATTTAGGATACAGTAGCTACTAGTTCAAACATCCTAGAGTCCTTACTGTTGGAAAACAAAGCAAAAAGGTTATGTGGTTGGGTACAAAAAAGTGTAAGTCTTCTTAACTTATTAAGAAAATATTCATTAAGTATTCTGTAAAGTAATAGTAATTCTTATATCTGCCTGAACATCCAAACAATGGCATGCGGAATGACTTGCGGAATGAAAAATAAATAAAAATTTTTTAAAAACTTGTTGATAAACGTACTAGACCCAAATGGTTTGAAAACATTGTCCAACCCCCTCCCTCAAGTGCTTTGGATGTTCAGGCAGATATAAGAATTACCACTACCTTACATGCAGAATACTTCATAAACGTGCATGTTCTTGATAAGTTCAGAAGACTTATATCTTTTTGTACCCAACCTCATAACCTTTGATGTTTGAACTAGTAACTATTGTATCCTAAATATCTGCCAACTAGCACATGTGAATAGGTCAATTCTAAGTTGTCTAACGAAGTTATACAGATAACGATAATAGCACCTAATCAAATCGAATCGCCGAATTCGAGAAGAAATGGGAATAAAAACAACCATAAAATTTAAAATCACGACTTTTCTAATTGAGCCCGCGTTATCACACAACGCGGTATTTTTTTAAAATTATTTTTCATTCCGCAAGTCATTCCGCATGCTATTCCGCATGCCATTCCGCAGAGTTATTCCGCCTTTTATGGTTGCCATGTAATCAAAATTTTGAAACAAGAGATGATAAATATACGAAGCAGGTCAACTCGGTTAACCGGGCCAACTCGCCTCATGTAATCAGCCCCTTAGAGATAAATCGGCATATTTATTTCCTATAATTCCTAAAATATGCTTATATTAAGCAGAGAAAAAAAGAAACATGGTTTGTCGATAATTGATTTCACGTATTGCTATAATTTAGTAAGTTGTTTTTAGCTTTTTATTATCAAAAAATATCACACGCTGAGATGAGAAACAAAGCAATGAATAGTTTAATTCCAACTAACGTTCCATCATTTGTATATGGTTGGAAAGTGTTGTTCGCGCTTGGTTGTGTGAAGGGAAAGTGAAAAAGGTTAGTTGACACTACAAACTTAGTATTAATACGCATTTCACTTCAAAGGGTCTTCCTTGTTAATCCAGGAAGTTTTTGGGCGAATCAAATCTATATTTCCGCATTGGAAATTCTCAACTGCACAATAAACTCATAAAATCTCTGTTTCTAAATTGTAAATAAATATCTAGTAAGTAATGCAACATCTAGATTTCTATTTGCTGTCTCCAGTGCTAGAACTACTTCTATGATGCGATTCAATAAACAAATGAATTAACTTATATATTGAAATGTGATTATGAAATAGAAAAGCAAAGGCTAATTTCAGTCATTTCCGATGTGCAGTAATTCGACGTAATATAATTAACATACTCCCAATACATCTTCTATGTGTGTTCCTGGTTAACTACTTGAATAATATGATAGTCAAAAGAACAGCACTTTGGAGGTATTCTTCAGAGTTCCCAGGCGGGTGGGAATCGAGCACCCAACGGTTGCTATTCAGAATTTGAAACGATTTATTAGCAGATATTGACAGACGTTTGGTAGACGTTCGTCAAGTTCAAATACTCAGAAAATATTTCTAAGCCCCAGACAGGGATTGCCGGTGTGGCGGTCTGAGATTGTCACCGTGCTGAGATTGTATATCGATTTGTGTAATCGACTTATGACCAGAATAATGAAACTTTTTTGGCTGATTTATGAAACTGTCAGGATAAAATCCATTACTTGCGTTGAATAATTGTATTTTTACTTCAAAATATCATATGGAATCGTTCGTGAATCAGAATGCATGACGACCTTTTTGGACGTACTAAATTAAGATGTTTATATCGACCGTTCCATTCGATTAAGTATATCTAGAGTTTAGAAGAAGATTAGCGATAGTTTTGGTTGATATATACAGCGAGAATACGGGATCATCTGTGATGACAAACACTAGTAACTCGTCGTTTTGTTTCAGTTTGGTGCATTTGTTGATCACAACATTCGAAAAGCCCCTAGACCTGTAATATGTTGTGGCAAAAGACGACTATCAGCAAAGTTCACTGCAATATCAGAAGTTTATACTGGGAATTTTCATTAATCAAGCATTTGAAGGCAAAAAGTTTGACTGTTCTGGACGTTAAACATTCGATTATACAAATCGATATACAATCTCAACACCATGACAATCTCAGACCGGGATTGGACATTCAACCTTCTAACAACCGATTAGACGCGTTCTAACCATTAATTGAGCCACTGATGTGCACACGGTAACGTTTCCGAGCGTTTTCGTATTGTTTACTGTTCTCAAGGGAATCGAGAACTATCAGCTCATTACTTGAAACAATACGGAAACGTTACCGTGTGCACATGCATAGCCATAGTCATCACTCATGTATATGTCCTCCTAAACGGTATATAGGGAGAAAAAAGAATTTTATTGCTGTTTCTGTCGCTGATGAAATTGGTAATCTTACGGCTGTGTTGAATATCATGAAACGCTTTCGAGTTTAATGTTCTATTTTTTGTGGGAAATAGAACTATTTTGTCATATAATAAAAAAACTGGATTTGCTCATTTGTGAGATATCACGCATGATGCGACTCTTAATTAATCGTACACAAATACTAGATTTAACTCATATTTCTGTACGTATTATTTTACGAATCTTAATTCTTAATCTTAATCTTAATTCTTAATCTTAAAAAACTAGTATATTAATGTATTAAAACCCCAAGGTTATTGTAATGTCAAATCATAGTCTGATTAAAATAAAGTGTTGTTTTTTCAGAGAATCCTTTAGTCTGTAACAACTTCAATGCATATCTCTTCAGACATGCAAGATAGTTCTATTTTACACGAGTTCAGTGAATACAATCTGCCGACATATATAGTTTAATGCAAATCTGGCTTAAACGTTTTCGAACGTCATTTAAAAAGTTACTGTAGTTCACGATGTAACGTTTTCATACCGATCTAGTGTTAGGTGGTCGTCATGAAGATTATTTTAGGACAGCTGTCTTTACAAATATCGCTCTTTCATAAAAAGTGGTCATTTTAGTAACGTTAAACTTATGTTTGATTCTTTACTTGGCTGTGTCGAGACAAGTTAGATGTGGAAATACATATATAAAGAAAAAACAATGTGTGTAAGACTCAGAGTAGGATTGGCTTTTGAGTTTAACAATCCTCGCCAAAACCCCTACTTTGCCACCCGACTGAGTTAGCCATGCGGTTATTTTTTCTGCGTGGGCAGTGCTTGTCGGCATACCTTGTTAAATAAACTGTTTAGAAATCTAAACGACTTTAGCAGAACTCTAGCTCGTAATACCAGTATATTTGATATATATCCAAGAAGTCCGTTGAACGGACCGTTTGTTTTGCTCCAGTGCAAGAGCCTGGCTAAACTGGCGCCGGTGCGACTATTAATTAATAATTTTTGACTTGAGAAAAACAGTATGGGGTTGTCGTATGATGAATGATCATTATTGAAAACCCCCGCCCGGTTGGATTATCTTTTCAGAAAAAAAACAATCCAGCAAACAAGTAGTTTGAATAACCACCCAGGAATGATGTCGGACAGTCGGAGTTGATGTTGGTCGAGCCGAGTTTTAAATTAATTGTCGTATGATTACAAAATACAAAGTAACAAATCAGCGCTACTACCCGAATCTCGGTAAATTTACGTCATCAGTATGGAATTTCTTGGCTCGTTGCAATCTGGCCGAGATTGAGCTCCTTGCTCAGACGTCTCTTTCGCGAGGGGGCGAGCGAGAAGAGTTAATCGCAAACTCATATTCATATTTTCACACATTATATATATATATATATATATGTTCGCACCCGTATACCGGTTGTGCACTCTTGTTTACGTAGTTTTGTAGTTTTATAGTATTATACCTTAAAAATGCGAAAATTTCGGTTTGACCATTCACTGAAAAACATTCCAATACCACCACAAGATGCTTATTTGAAAGATTTGATCGAAAAAGTTGAAAGCGTAATAAAACGTATGAGATGGAAAGCTCACTTTTTTCTTAATGGTGATAGAAACCCGTCAAAAAATAACCATTTCGGACTGCCTTCTAACAAAACACCTCCCACTGTTTTGGATATTAAACCTTTCGAAGACGACTTAATAAAACTCATTGAAAACACCAAATTTCGGCATACAAGCAATTCATTTCAGGAATCTTTGGCAAACGATTTGAAGAAAATTAATTCGTCACCTAATATTTTTGTTTTCGCCGACAAAACTAGAACAGGCATTTATGAAACCTCGCTCGACACATACAACAATCTTTTGCATGACAATATAAGAAAAACATATAAACATGGATCAGAGGACACCATAGAACAGATAGACAATGAACTAAAACACATTTCGAATAACTTGGGAATTGGCGACCGTATTGAACACATGAAAAAACGCGAAACATTTATTTCACTCAAAGACCATAAGGATAATTTCGAAAACAACCCAAAATCCTGCTAAAAGTGAGTCCGGAAAGCTCAGCAAAGTAATTCTTGATAAAATCAACTCTAAGTTAAGGAACATTTTGAACGTAAATCAATGGAGAAACACACAAGAAGTAATCGAATGGTTTGGCAACATTGAAGAGAAAAGCAGACATACCTTCATTTCGTTTGACATTGTTAATTTCTACCCTTCAATTTCTGAAGACCTTCTGGACCAAGCATTATCTTGGGCCAGAAATTTGGCTATCATTACCGAAAGTGACATTTCAATAGTAAAACACGCTAGAAAATCGCTCCTTTTCAACAACGAAAAACCGTGGATAAAAAAAGACAGCAACAGTTTATTTGATGTTACCATGGGTAGCTATGACGGCGCTGAAGTATGCGAACTAGTAAGCCTTTTCATTCTAAACGACCTAGGGGAAGAGTTTGGCAACCAAAACATTGGCCTATATAGAGACAACGGATTGGCAGTACTAAAAAATAAGACCGCACGATTGGCAGACAAAACAAGAATAGATCTTCACAAAAGTTTCGAACAGTTTGGCTTAAAAATCACGCCAGAAGCAAATTTAATTTCAGTAAACTTTTTAGACGTTACTTTCGACCTAAGCAATGGAAAATACAAACCTTTTCGAAAGCCCAATGACGATCCATTATACATAAACAAGCAATCAAACCACCCACCAAGCATTTTAAGACAGCTACCTACATTAATCAACAAGCGCATTTCCCTCCTCTCGTCTGACGAGCGGACATTCCATGAAACCGCACCAATTTACCAAAATGCATTAAGGCGCAGCAATTTCAACCATGAGCTAAACTACACACAAGAAGCACCACAGCAAACACGCAGAAGTAGACACCGCAATATCATCTGGTTTAACCCTCCATTTAACAAAAATGTCAAAACAAACATAGGACGCAACTTTCTTAGCCTTATTGACAAGCACTTTCCACCGGGACACAAGCTTCACAAACTTTTTAACAGAAACACAGTCAAGATTAGCTATAGTTGCATGAACAACGTCAAGTCTATTATCACGAAACATAATTCACGCACAATCAGGAAAAGCAAGCCACTAAGCATAATTACAAGCAGTTGCAATTGCAGGATTAAGGACAATTGCCCCCTACGTGGGCAATGCATGACAAACAACATAGCATACAAGGCATCTATTTCCATAAGCAACACGAACATCACTAAGCAATACATTGGCATGACAGCAAGTACATTTAAAGAGCGATATCGTAACCATACTAAATCTTTCCAGAATAAAAAGTATTCAAATGAGACGGAACTTTCGAAATACATTTGGAATCTAAAAGAAAAAAAACAAAGTTTCGACATAACCTGGTCTATACTAAAACACTCAATTTCTTACACGGGAGGATAAAAAAGATGCAATTTATGTTTGGACGAAAAACGTTTCATCATGAAGGCAGACAAACAACTGTTACTAAACAAAAGATCAGAAATAGTTTCGACTTGTCGGCACAAAAACAGATTTCGGATCAACAACCTAAACAATCAAAGGAATGCGCGCAACGTTTCGACGCCCACACCCACGCTCCAAAGGAATACGCCGGACGTTTCGACGCCCACACCCACGCCCCAACCAACGCATTTAAGCAGCCCACTAACCGATATTTTTCAGTCGCCTGATGATCCCGTTTAGGGTGAAACCTCTGGTAGCGAAGACTTTAAGGTAAAACTATACTTCATACTTTGTATATATATATATATATATATGCATTGTATTATCGTAATATGCAATCTCTATTTAACAATCCCTAATTAACGAGTGAGTAATACTTGGAAACATTACATATTCCATGCATTTACTCTAAAATGCAGTGTCGCCAGAAAAACATCATTCAATCGAAGATGAATCATCTTCGTGTTGTGACTATTCAACTGAACTGCAGACCGCAGAACTGCGGAACATGCGGAACCGTGCGGAACCTAGCAAAAAATACGTTTTTCTTTGTTTTTCTTCGCAAACAAACATTCTTTGGATAATTTAACGGTATGTAACGTCATTTCCAGTCGGATCCAGTCTATTTTCGTGGGTGCAACGTGCTACTCGTGTCTCAAGATGGCCGAACGTTGGGATGGCTGCACAAACACAAGGTAACATTATTTTATACAATTATACTGAAAGAAAGGCATTTTTCACCATTTAAATACATCTTTCTTAAATAATTTAATATAATATTTAAGCCATCAATGCCCGTCCTGACAACCGCTACCAAACGTTTTGCGCATGCGCGACGTCCGAGCTTGTCCTCAGAAAAAGAGCGGGAAAACAGTGAAATATTTGGACTGCTCCGAGAGTCCGACACAATAGTTAAAAATATAAGCATACTACCAAAAAGATAAGGTAGGTAATTTGTGTATGCCTTCTTCGTCAATATTGTAACATATTCTGAAATTACCCCTTCATAATTTTCTTTACCCTTTTTTTAAAACACAAATGAATAGTCAAGTCTTACTTGGTCTTCACTGTCTGGTTGTTGTCACCTAAGCGTGTACACCGCCCAGGGGCGGATTTAGGATTTTGAAAACGTCAGTCAAAGTTGTGGTCCATGGTTCTCGGGGGGTCCGGGGGCATGCCCACCCGTAAAATTTTTGAAATTGGGTCTCTAAAACGGCATTTCCCACGATTTGACAGCACATTTGAGCAAAATTTTGAAACTTTTAAAACATATTTTTAATGGCACATTTTATTATGTTTACAAAACACTTGTCCAAATTAGATGTTCAGCATTTATATTTTCACAAAGCTAACTAAAATATTAGCCAAACGAGAAAGGCGCAAACACCCATGCATTCTTTCCAAAATTAACTAAATATTCATTGTCTCAAAGACCTTGTAGTGGGTAATTTTCTCTAATTTAATAAATTATATGTTATCTACCGACTACCGTAACATTGATATAAGCTAATTAGATAAACATGGGGTCATATTTCACGAACGCGCCGTTAAAGTATATCTTATCAGAGGAAGATAGCGAGACTAAAACAGTTATTCATTTCAAAATCATGAAAAGAAAGATCCAATTTAACGTTGAACTAAACCTTGGCTTAAGGATCAATTGATCCTTTCAAATTCATATATACGAGCTCCTGGCAAGCGTGAAATATGCTAATGCCGCATTGCCGCCTTGCTGAATCAATATATGTCTTAACTCTGAACTCAGACTTCACTAGGACGCAAAATGATAAATAATACGATATTGAGACTGGACAAAAACACATATATTCGACACTAGATTGTTTGTATATTTGAAATGAAACTAAGACGACCTGAACTTACCAGTCTTACCTTACAGCAGTAGGGGAATAAATGACTCTGCGCGGCGCCAAAGTTCAGACGCTTTCAATCGCGTCTATTAAAATGTTGTATGAATCTAGATGACAAATCATCGTAGATTGTTCACGGTATAACAGTATTTCTTCATCGTTGCTGTTAAAAGCAGCTAAAACCCGTTCGAAAACGCTTATACAGAACTCGTATGACTGAAACCACGAACACAGTGAGAAGCCTTCAGGCTTCGATGAATAAATTACTCGGTATCTCAGCTGACTCAGCAATCAATGGTTGCCATGGTGCAGATCGGTCAAAAAGCCAAAAATCAACGCGACAGCCAATCAGGTTTGAGGCAAATCGGTCAAAAAAGTGGTTGCCATGGTGCAGATCGGTCAAATTGATCAAACACCAATCAGATCTCTCCGCAAACCGGTCAAAACTCTCAAAGCGAACGCTGACCACCGGTCATCCCTGCCCGGTGTTTGCTGACTCGCAAATTACGATAAAAGCGAATTTGAAACCTAATCAGTATGCCAAACTTTGGAGTCACGGCATAACATTTTCTAGAAGACTGTTGAGATTAAAATATTGTGTGATTGCACAATTATTTTGGTGATTTTTTACGTCAGTCGCGTGACCGGTCTGATGTATGCTAAATCCGCCCCTGACCGCCCGTCAAAACATGTTCTGAATTTCAGCCAAAGTTAACCGTTTTGAAATCAACACCGTGCGGTTGGCGAGACGTGATTGGCTAAGGGCGCACATTCATGTGACAATAATGTATTGGTTCAAATGTATCGAATGAAAACCTTATACGTTTCCAAGGTAAACATTTAACTTTGACGTTGACATAAAATTTGTTTTGACGGGCGGTGTACATGCTTAGGTGCCACATGTATACAAGTGATAAGCCACAATTAAACTTACGTCGATACTACGTCGATAGAGAAAACCGTACAAGAGTCAGGACGAACACCGCTGCCAAACGTTTGCGCATGCGTGAATTCGCTAAGGTAAATATTGCAAGAGAAGTGGGAACTAGCCGTTGCGCCAACGACTGTATTACCCTCCCAACCGGAGTATGACTGGGAGTGTGAGACACGGGGTTGGGGGTGTAGCCAGCCGCATAAAATATTTTCGCACTTTATTTTATACTCACTAGTTAACTAGTCAACTAGTAATTAGTTTAAACTTTAAAGTTGCAAGCTTTAAAAAAACTGTTTCTTGCGACCTAAAGGTGCTGTCCAGTCCGTTCTGCGCATGATCCGCATCTTTGTTTATCGGGACCACATTTGCCCGCGCGGCCGGGCATATTTGGCTCTGGGTACGAGATTGGACCACATCGGGACTACAGAATCGGGACCCTCAAAGATGACATTCGTAGATAATTATATGAAGTACTCAGCTCAATGTAAACCGTTTATAGAAGCGACATGGCAGAAAATCAAGCGATTCGGTGAGGATATCTCTTCGGATTTCTTCTGAAAATGTTTTGTTTTGGGTACAAGTAATGAAGAGGAAGCAAGAAAAGCTTACAATCTTCAATAAGGTATCAGTAAATATTTTTATAAACGAAGAAGTAAACATTAGTTTCGTACATACGCAGAACGAACTGGACAGCACCTTTTATACATGTAAGCTTATGCTCGATTAAATTATTTAAGGAAAATGTATTTAAATGGTGAAAAGTGCCTTTCTTTCAGTATAATTGTATGCGAAGTCAATAAAGATAATACGTACGTACTCGGACACAAACTGACAGGCTTTCGGATTGCTCACAGTCACATTAATATAAATAATTTGACAAAGCTAGCATGTCGATCAACTTGGATTCTATTTGAAAGATGAACCGTTTGATATTTTAAGCATTAATGAAACTAAACTGAATGACACTGTGAATAACCACGAAATTGAAGTGAAGGGATACGATTTAATTAGAAATGACCGAAATCGTAGTGGTGAGGGTGTTGCCATTTATGTTACGTCTGTGGTCAATATCAGACAAAGAGGTGAGCTTGTGCCTAGTGATTTAGAGGCTATTTGTATTGAGGTAATTAAGCCTAAGTCCAAACCATTTTTCGTGATTAGCTGGTATAGGTCTCCTAATCAGCAATTATTTAACCAATCTGAGCAATTCGCAAAATTTGAAGAAATGCTCAATAAATTAGAAAATGAGGATAAAGAATATATTATTGGAGATTTAAATTGTGATTTGCTTTCTTCTACAGAAATGCCTCAAATTTCTACTGTTAAAAATATTATCAATAATTTTCAGCTAAAACAATTTATTAAAGAACCAACTCTGTCGGCAATAGCTCAAAGTTTCTGCTTGATCTTATTCTTTCAAATACACCCGAGAATATTTCAAATAGTGGTGTCATTCATATTGGAATAAGTGACCACAGCCTAATCTTTGCTTGTAGAAAAGTGGGTATTTCAAAGCAGCCTTATAAATTTATTCAATCAAGGCAATTTAGAAATTATTGTCGCTCTAATTTTCAAGATGATTTACTTTTATTAAATAATATAGTTGACTCAGAAGATCCTAATATAATGTGGAATTGTTGGGAAAATGTTTTCCAAACAATCGCAGATAAACATGCTCCTTTAAGACTAAGAAAGGCTAAGAGTACATATGCTCCATGGCTCACATCAACAATAAAAAATGCCATTTATGAAAGAGATTTTTTAAAGAAAAGAGCAATAAAGATTAAAGAATGGATCTGACTCATTACGAAAAGCTTACAAATTATCAAGAAACAAGGTCAATTGAATGATAAAAAAAGTAAAAATTGAATTTTGTGAAAAATGCAGTGAAGAAAACAAATCCAACCCAAAAGTAGTGTGGAAAAATATTAAATCAGTTGATTGGTAAGAAATCTAAGACAACAACTATTATAAATTTGTCAGACAGTGCACGATAATGTGATAACTGGTGATCAAAACATTGCTGAATTAACCTTGAATGGATATTTCTCAAATATTGGTGAAAAGCTATCCGAAAATTTACCTAAAACATCCACTCACCCCCTGGATTTTGTACCTCTAGTTACAACACAATTTTCGTTTTGCTTTGTTTCTTTACAGGAAGCCGAAAACATTTCTCTTAAATTTAAAATCTAACAAATCATGTGGATTAGATAAGATATCTTCAAAACTATTGAAGGATGCAGCTTCTGTTGTGGCGCCTTCATTAGTTTGAATCTTTAACACATGTATAGTCTCTGGTATTTTTCCTGAAGATTGGAAAATAGCAAGAGTTTCGCCACTCCATAAAGCAGGTGAAAAAGATAAATGTGGTAATTATAGACCCATATCGATATTATCTGTAATTTCAAATTTTTTTTAGAAATTATTGTGTAAGCAGATCACCACTTATCTTGAAGAAAATGAGATACTGTGTACTCAACAATCTGGTTTCTGCAAGGGTCACTCAACAATGACCTCGTTGTTAAATAGAACCAACAAATGGTTATCGTTATACAATATGGATAAGGGTTTGGTAAATGGTGTATTGTTTCTCGATTTTACGTAAGGCTTTTGATACTGTGGATCATTCAATATTAATACAAAAATTAGCAGCATATGGTGTTTGCGGGACTTCTCTAATCAGGGGCGGCGCGATGGCCACACGCCTCGATGGCCACACGCCTCGATACTGATGCGCTCCACGTGTGAATACAGCAGCTTGCGTGATGCGCCGACAATACATATGATCAGCGCAACGTTGGTTTTGCGAACGCAGGCGGCCAAGGTATTAGAATCGCAAAACTAATACCTTGTAGGATTGCGTTGTTAGATATACAAATATTCGCATCGTTCTTACCTTTGAAGGAGGACTTATGCCTTTTTTTTGTTAAATATGGATCCAAGAAGGTTTTCCTTTCGTCAGATAAGTTCTAGTCACCATATCAAAGCTTCAAAATTGTTATAAATAATTGGTCTTTGTTTCCATATTATTGAAGTGTTGAACTCCAGTGTTGGGAGCTTTTCCTTGTGAAATAGGCGATACATGCAGCCGATACTACATGGATAATTTATATATTCAGATGTTATATATTGTTAATGTAATGAAGTGAAAAGAATTGCAGACTTCTCGCTGCGAAATAAAAGCAGTTTTAAATCGAAATAGTAAAGCGTCTGACTTTAAAATATAAATATTGTACCACCTGTGGTGAAATTTAACACCGAAAATCCGCGTTTCTTGTCAAGCCAAGGTATTAATTTTGAGTTTCTAATACCTTGAGGTCTAAGCCTTTCAAACACTTGTTGCTAAAGTCGCTATTAAAGGTTGTTGCGCGCATCAGCGAGGACGGTACGGTACTGAGGAATTGAAATCAAACAATCAAAAACAAAGATGTTGTTTTCTTCCATCCGTCTCTGTTCTTGGAATAATTATATTATTTTACAATTCATTTCAATCTGGAGAAAAAAAGGTATTAGACTAATACCTTTAATACCTTAGCGCGCCGCCCCTGTCTCTAAAGCTATTTTCATCTTATTTATGTAACAGGAAACAAATATGTAAAGTAAATCAAGCAGTTTCACAGGCTAGAACTTGTGGTGTGCCTCAGGGTTCTAATCTAGGACCTCTTAAATTATTTCTGATTTATGTGAATGATTTACCACATTGTCTCAAATATTCCTCTACTGGAATGTTTGCTGGCGATACAAATTTAACTGTTGAGGCAAGAATGTCCTCTGAATTACAGGAAATGTTAAATGTTGATTTAGAAAATATTTATAATTGGCTTTTAGCAAATAGATTGTCATTAAACCTAGATAAAACTGAGTATATGGTAATTGGAACTCGCCATACTGTTTTAGGCTCTGAGTTTGAACTATCTGTTAAGTTAAATAACAATGATATTGAAAGAGTTTCTACATCAAAGACACTAGGAATAATTTAGATGAAAAGTTAACGTGGCAGCATCAAATTGATAATGTCAGCAAGAAAGTGTCCAAAGCATTAGGAATAATGCGTCGTGTCAAGTCGTTTCTCCCGAGAAAAGCATTACTTTTATTATATAATACAGTGGTTTTACCTCACTTTGATTATTGTTCGGCTGTTTGGGGTAATTGTTCTAAACTACTCCTACCCTGCGAGCAGAGCCTTCTTAAGCGCCAGGGGGAGAAAAGAAGGCTCTGCTGTATTCGTGTTTAACTTCCATTGAGCATGGGCTATCCGTTGCCTGGCAACAATCTCGTACCCAGTACAAATAGACTTATGGCCGATCTCCGCGTTCCCGCAAAATTGATCCATTGATCCGACGCTCGAAAATCGAAATGCAATATGAAAACAACAAAGTCGTCACCACGAAAAATTCCAGAAAAAGTGATTTCGAAAACACATGATCCAATTTCACCTAGGACGCCTTTAAAACAAGGCAGGAGAAAGATAAAGCTTGAGGAGAAAGATTCATTTTGCCTGTGCTGTGGGATTTGTTTGCTTGGCGCGAAGAGTACTTTCAATGTTCGAACTTGCGAAGGCCTTCTAGACAAGCTCAGGGAACTTACTCAAGAATCAATCAATCTTTATTTATGTTCGTCAAGGGTTTGCAAGCCATGCTACAGACGAGTAGACTCTTTATCTAAAAGGTCAAAAGTATTGCGAGCGGACTTACAAGAATTTACAATAGATTTGCAATTGGCGACGGCGGTGACTCAAGTGCTCATGATGAAGCAAGTCAAACTTACATTAAAAGAGCTGATGATCAGCAACGAAAACGGCCTAGAATATACAACTGTCTTTTGACAGTTGTAAAGGTATTTCTTCTATGGATTGGGGCGCTTCTCAGGACGAAGGAAACCTAGATGAAACACTGCGCCAAACACAAGATGAATTCTCTGTTGAGGTAAGAATATTCTAGTTGAGCATGCAGTAATCATGCCAGACTGCTAAGTTTGCTGTGCGAAAAACACCGAAATGTCTTCAATCTTTACTTCAATTATTTGTATTTTGTCCAAGAATGTGCGCATTTGTTTTGGCTCCAAACATTTCTTATGAGCGCGTTTTGCAGTTATCATTGACATCATGTTGCAATTTTGCAACTTATATATTTTACTCTGAATCGCTGTCTCGTACTACCAGGAAAATTGCCAAGTACATGTAAATGCTTAATCTGCAATGTTACTGATTATAATAAGACTGAATATAAATCCGGTTATTTTGGGGTTTTTTAAGGTTAATTTAAATTATCCATCTGGCAGTCAAAAGAAAACGGTGAAAAATGAAGTGGCACACATCATAAAGTCATTGGCTGTTGGTTACCATAAGAGTGCTTTGAAACTGATCATGAAACATCCAGAGCTAGGAGCCCATGTACACGAACTGTTTGTAAACACTATGGCCACTGAATGTGAGAACATTTGCAAAGTGAACAGCAGTAGTTTACTGAGAGCCACACCACTTGATTTTGACATGGGGAAGTTTAAAGCTGAGCTCAAAGCCAAAGCACCAATAACAACTGGCACTCTACAATCCCTGTGTACATCAAAAAGGTCAAGAACGAAAAGGTCTCTGAAACAAGATTTAGTGATCTCTACTATTGCTGCAGTTATTCTTCGTAGTCGATGTCCTGAGATGTCTTCATTGGCATACAGACTTGGTTTTATTTGCAGCCATTCTAGAGCTGGAACATTGGTGAGTTCTTGATAATTATATCTCGATATAGTGGGTTTTAGCCAAATGCCATAAAAGCCAAAATTTTCATTGTTTAACTATAAGTTTGGTTGCAGTTTAATGGTTTAAAAAAGGCTGCAAACAAAAGATAGCAATGTTTGTTTATACCCATGCTTGGCTCAAAGGTTAAATAAAACTATTAACCCCCCAAAATGACTAATCCCATCTAAAATTTTAGGAGTAAAAACATATGCATAATTGTAATGTAATTGTAAACTTTTACCTATCCTATATCTAATAATTGTCAGTTGTTTGCTGTACAAGCTGTGTTATTTGGTAATACTCAGAAACACTCTGAGCTCTAAGTGGGACTCGAACCCACAACCTTCTGAATGCTAGCTTGTACAGCAAAAACACTGCTTGTACAGCAAACAACACGATTATTACTGACATCAAGCTGCAAATTCTTAAACTAACTATCCTATATCTTTTTTCATTCCCAAGGGTTTGGATACGTTATATATGCATGGAATAACTGTTGCCCCTGTGACACTCAGAAAGAAAGCTATTCAGCTTGGTGGTGTTTGCGACCAGCAAGTCCAGGAATGGAGAAAGACGTGTGAAAATATCAAGGAAGAAGAAACATGCCTAGCTCTGCTCAAAGATGAACTTACTTTTTGTAATTATCTTCCAAGTGTGCCCACAGTTGGTGACATGAAAAATTATGAGGAACAAGAAAGCAGAAATCAATCCAATACCCTTGCTGACAATGATTTCCACACAATTGATACGAGTCAATTGTAGTTTTCTTTTGAAGATCCAGGGACTGTTATGCATAACATATCAGCAAGCTTAACAAAGCAAGGAGTGGAGAAAACGTCATGTTGAAGGTTTTTGATAATTTACAGAAGTTTAAATCACATGATAATGCCAACTTACTTGATGTTACAACTAGTTACATGTATCATCAGCAAGCAACACCACCTACTTCATATCAGATTGTTGGAGACAATGTAGATATGGAAGTTAAAGTTCGAGACATGTCTAAAGACAACAAAAACAAGTCCTTCCACTGGTTTAATCTTGTTGCTTTTAAAGACCAAGTTTCTGGGAACACACTTTTAGATGAATATGAACATACATTGGCTGATACTCCAATCACAGCTTTTATTCCATCAAGTGAGCACTGATATCACCAAGCTTAAAAAGGATTACATAGTACTCTGGTCTAGAGTCATTGTGAAATATCTTGAACAGTTTTCCTTCATGCACAATGCCCTTATCAAGCACATTCCTCTATAGTCCGTCATTGGAGGCTGAGAAAGGACAATGTACTCCCTGAAAAGTTAAGTTGATGTAAAACGAGCCATGTTCAGTATTTGCTGCATCCAACACATGAAATCGACACCGTCTGAAATTGACACAATGAGATACTTCCGCTTTACTCATCTTTGACTACGTACTTTTGAGACGGCCACGCCCCACAATTTTACGTGGCATTTTACATTTTGCTATTTACTTTTACCATAAAGACTAACTAAAGGTAACTTTTTATTGGTTATACAAATTGTACAAAGGGTATAGACTATAGATTGCCAGTACCGTATTTAATAAGCGCACTACCCGTGTTCTACACTGTTCTTCAGCTATTTTGCGTTCGTTCGTTTGTTTGTGTTTGAATTTATGTAGTTACATTTAAAAATCAATGAAACCTTAACGGTAACTGAGCAGCAATTTATTGGGGGAAATATTTAAGTTTTCCTTATTAACGTGATTAAACTATTAAACTGATTAATCTATTAAGTTACTTTTAAATGTTAATTGCACAATTATATTGATTCTTTGTAATTGTTTACTCAATAGGCTGTCCTGAGAATTCTACGTAAAGATAACTCAGTGGCTGACTGGGGAACATATACCTCTAATGCCATCATTATTGGAAACACAAATGTGTTGAGGGATGTTGAATCTGAAAGCTACAATCAGATCAAAGAGTTTTTTGGCATGCAAACCGATGCTTTTTTAGTATCAGCTGCCATGGAACACTTTGGAATGGAAAACACAACAAGCACACCAACTAAAAATTGTTTTCCACGTGAGCTGTGTAAAGCTAGCCTAGAATACAAGAGGAAATGGTTGTTTGACCAAGCTGCCAAATTGTTTGACAAATATGTTTCTGACAGTATCTCTGAAATCAGCAAAACTCAATCTCTTCCACCACCATTTCCATTGAAATTGCCATGCAGATTTGCCACATGTTCCAGAGCTTTCAAGTATGCCAAGTGCAGAATCAACCATGAAGATACGAAGCATGACCTCATTGTAGATGAAAGTGCATCCACTGGGCAATCTCTGTATGATCTGAAAAGAAACGAAGAACCCAAGGATGATAATATATACAATTATGGGTGTCTTCATATTACCCTTGGACTTTTGATCAGAGATGCTGAAGATTCGGTGAAAGAAGGGGATGGAGAACGGCTTCTGAGAGTGTGGAAGTTTCTTACCTACATCTTCAGGTTGACAGGATGTTTTAAATATGCACTTGCTGGACTCAGACTTATGGCATCTGTCAACGGTCTTTTAACACCACGCCAGGCACATAGGTTGACCTGGAACAGGTTTGCTGGTCTGAAGAATGGACAAGGTAAGAGGATATCAAGAGATCTTAGGGTTGAACAGTTAAACAAAATTGCTAAAGAAGAAATAAGAGGTTTAGGGTACCCAAACATAAATGATGAGAGTGTGGTCAAGACAACAAAAGTTACTGCAGCTGTGGAGAAAATGGTGAATGCATCAAAAGATGAGCTTGAATTTAAGACAAAATCTGGCCACCACTGCAACCGTAAGTCAATGAAGGACTTTCCAAAAATACTTCATCAAGTAAGTAACAAGGCAAAGGTGTTCAAATTTAGTCCTGGAAGAAAGTATGGAGCATTTCCTGATTTAAAACGAGAAATATTTTGTGGTTTATCAGTAAAACCTCTGCATAAGTGGATCAGGAAGTACAAAGCCTGCTGGCATAGACAGAATCGTAATATCTATAAGATGTATAATAAGTAGTACAAATGTAATAATACAGGTAATAATATAAGTAGTACAAATGGTCAAATGCTTACAAAACAAATGTATATAAAACTTTCTACTAGCTGAGCATATATGTAATATAGGGTATGATGTAACATTTTATTAACATACCAGTATATTGTACTACATGTAATGTTATTGTTTATATTCAACTTTAGCTGGTTATAATTATCAGCTAGATTCCTCACTATCTGAACATTGTTCAGGAACATCAACAAAATAAAAGTCAATATCATCCAATTCTGTGTCCTGAAGATGTTAGATCAGTTTCATCAATATCCATAAATATATCCTGTATAACACTTAAAATCTGATAAGCAAATTGCTCATCAAAGACTGGGAAATTATCTATAATATAATCTTTGGTGAAGATGTGTTGTAAATCGTCACTAATGTCTTTAATGACAGTGTCATCAAGTATGTTACTAAACAATCCTGAACCAAGAACAGAACTGTATTTTTTCTTTTCTCCATTTATATCATTCACAACTTCTACAAAGGTCTCTTTTTCTTCTGCAGTTACCTGACATGTCAATTTATAATGAGTGTCATCTGTTCCTGAACACTCACATTTGTGAATTTCCTCAGGGCATGAACCACATTTGCACTTTCTGGTGCAAATGTCACAACATTTATGTGGAACAGATGGAGAAGGTTCAACTTTCTCACCAAAAAATTCCAAAATATATGACCGCCTACATTGTTCTTGACTTTTTACAAATGCCCTCATGACTTTGTCAATATGGCAAAGATGGTATAGGGTTTGTAATACATTATCACCATTACATCCTGACCATCTCTGCCACCTCGTCCAACACCTTGTACATATGACTCCATGTCCTTTGGAAAACCATAATTAACAACTCTCCGAATGTTTGGAATGTTTACCCCCATTCCCAAAGCGCTTGTTGCAATCACCAAACGTATCACTCCATTAGGATGAAGGAAATCTGTCAAGACCAAGTCCTTGATGCGCTGGGGTGTTTTTGCATGATACATGGCAAAATGACGCTGATGTTTATCTGGTAGGTTGTGCAGAAATGTTTCATAAATTTCTCCACATTCTTTAACAGAACAACAAAAGATAACAGTTTTTTCCATATCCTCCATATAATCATTTAAATCATGTATGAGCCAAGAGAAGGTTTCTTCCATTTCATCACTTGCTTTTTCGACAATATACTTCATGTTTTCCTTATCCGGGGATAACTTGATAACCTTGATATTCTTCATGTTGAGGCATTTAATTATTTTATTCCTGATAGTGCTGCTAGCTGTTGCAGTTAAACAACGAATTGGCACATTTACAAGTGCTTTGATATTCCCCACACGTGAATATGCTGATCGAAATGGAGATTTTCCAGATGGTGCTGTTCCCCTTAACAAGAACACAACATTTTATCAACTTATTACATTTACACCTAAGTTTATTTTTCTTGTGTGAATGGATCAACAATTTCTTATTTTTCCATGTTAATGGTCAACAACTTGATTTGATCTCATTCGTATACATTACTGTACAACACATAACATATGACAAGATGTATGAATATGACAGAAAAACCTATCATGTTCCTTATACACAAGGCAAATAAAAAACTTAATATCAAATTGAAAATTGCCAAAAAAAAAAAACTCACTCATGTAAAACTAATGTAGGCTTTAAATGCTAATGATATTATTGTAATCATAGAAAGAACATGTATGAATATGGACAAAAAGTTATGCTTTATGAATTTTATTGTTACAGGTAGAGTAACTGATGTCTAATTGTTTTACTTATGGTTTTTGACTGTACATGTAGGTTAGAATGCTGTGGGCTGTGTTTAGGCTATGGGCAACCCAGTAACACATATTGTACGAAATGAGCAAAATATCACAAGTCTTACCAGTTGATAACACAGTGCGATTCATCAACGACAACGCCAAGTAGTCGTTCTTCTATTTTCGACAGGAAATGAAAGTTTTGTTCAAGCTTCTCTGGACTTGTGAAAATGAAGTCGACATTGAAATTATCAGTGTTGAAGCCACTGCCTAGCTCTAAAAGTTCATCCAATCTTGACGCTTTCATCCCTTTTTTCTCCCAGGATTCAATTTGATCAGAGATTAATGAGTTTAAAGGAGCGACAACCAGAATCATAGGCTGAGAAGGCAATTTACGGGGATAATCGGGTGTACCATAATTGCCTAGTTCAAACATCCTTTTTGCAAGTGGCACTGTCAACTGGAAGATGAGGGACTTTCCGTGACCAGTTGGTAAAGATACGAAAGTATCATTTCCCATAAAAAATGACCTAATTCCTTCCATTTGTTCTTTGCTTAAGAAATCCAACTGTTTCCCCGGAAATGTATATTGCACAACAGCAAATAAACACGATTCAAAACTATCTTTAGACTTTAACACACCAGCCATTTTGATTATATGGTGGGCTCGCATTTTAGTCATCGGTTTCCCGTCAAAATATAGCCGTGCGCATAAAAAACTGGTTAAACGGGTTTACTATCGTCCCAAATCTTGGACGAAGTTAAACACGAATACAGCAGAGCCTTCTTTTCTCCCCATAGCGCTTAAGAAGGCTCTGCTCGCAGGGTAAACTACTCCAAGAGAAGCTTCAAAAATTACAAAATCGTGCAGCCAGAATAATATTAAACTGCAGACAGTTATGAAATTAGTTCCAGTGAGGTACTGTATTAAGTAAATTAAATTGGAAATCATTAAGTGAACGTAGGGAGGATCGGCTTGTTGCGTTAGTTCGTAAGGCAGTAATTGGTGAAATGCCTTCTTATGTGAATATGATCTCCGAAGCAATTTTTCTATGTTAAAGTTGCAAAAACCAAGAGCAAATTCATTAAAGAGATGTTTCTCCTATCGTGGATCTGAGCATTGGAATAAATTGCCATTTCATCTTAAAAATGTTAAAAACTAGAAACTTATTCTGTTAGTTTACAATATTTTTAGATAGTTTTAATATTCTAGTAACTTCTGATAGTTTTTTTTTACCTTGTAAATATAGATTAGATAATATTAATTTTATATTGCATTCAAATTGTATTATATGTAATAGATACAGCATGAGCAGCCGATCTGTATCTGATTTACAAGGCGAGCCGAAGGCGAGCCGTAGTAAATCAGATACAGATCGGCTGCTTCTTAAAATACAAATGCATCTAAGTAATCAAGTTCACCAACTATTTTAGCGATATACTCTATTTTAGCCGAGAAAAGCGAAGCTAAAGTTTATGTAAATCAGGACGATTCTGTATCCGATTTACAACCTCTGCTACGGTATTGATTTCTTTTGTGTTTTCCTCATGAATTATTAATGAGTTTTTTAAGTGTGTATATAGACGGCCCCAATGAAGAACACTTTTTATGAGGTGAAGGGCCCACCGTCTGTAAATAAGTTTAAAATAAATAAATAAATAAATAAATAAATAAATAAATAAATAAATAAATAAATAAATAAATAAATAAATAAATAAATAAATAAATAAATAAATAAATAAATAAATAAAAATAAATAAAATAATCTTACCTTGTGTTTGTGCAGCCATCCGAATGTTCGGCCATCTGGGACACGAGTAGCACGCTGCACGCACGAAAATGAACTGGATCCGACTGGAAATGACGTTATAGTCCGTTAAATTATTCAAAGTGTTTATAATTTGTTTATAATTGTGAGCATTAGTAAACACTGGTTCGACAGATTAGATTTTTAGTAGAGCGCGAATAGCGCATTGAACTAAAGGTAAACGCAACTATGATACCTGCTCTTGTGAGCATTAGTAAACACTGGTTCGACAGATTAGATTTTTAGTAGGGCGCAAAATAAGACCCTGGGTACGAGGTTGGCGCGCAAATAGCGCATTGAACCAGGGCGCTCTAAAACACGGGCGGGGAAACGCGCATATAATTTGGCGAGCTATGTGTGATGCATCAAAGGACTGGCACGAGCGCGCTTGGACTCTGAAAATCAACCAAAACACAATTTGAATGGCGACCAAAAAGATAAAGAGTACCCGAGATAAATTCCTCTTTTTGAAAAGGAAGAAAACTTATTACTGCCATTAGAAACACAAATAAAGAGCAAGTAACTCTTTCAGATTAAATTTCTTTTAATTATATATAGTCAAGGATTTATTCTAGATTAATACAATCACAATTGTTTATCGTGAGAGCTGAAAAAATTCCTAAAAATTTACAATTTTTGAAGGGCGCACGCCGTTAAAATCATGTTTTCTCTGCGAATCGGTTGACAAAAGTAAATTTGAATACACCAACGTAAAGACAATTAAATGGGCTTTCGAACTGACATAGTCAGCGAACGTGCTTTTTTGTGCTTTTTTTGTAAAACTGACATTTCACCAACCCATTTTTGAAAATTTTCTCTTCCATTCTCGCCACTGACTATAGCTTTGAATTTAATACGTGAAACTAAAAAACTGCTAACGCTTTCAAGTTTAAAACCCCATGCTTCTTTTAAAGAGCAATCACATGAATTAACATTTACTCAATGCTAAAACCCTGTTTCCAATAATGTTAAACAAACGAGAAGAACTGAGACTTTTTAAACAAATTTCAACCAAATGATGTATAAATAAAAATTGCAAAGTTTACTACAAGTCTGCATCAATGCGACTCAAGCTAGTTTACGACGGTAAAACAAGATTAGTATTCTTTGTTTGCCAAATTTTATGTGCACAGAAATACTATAGACGTTAACCGGCAGAAGACTCTAACAGGTTTGCCCAAACTTCAGCGGATAGCATTTAAAATAAACAATAAAAATCAGGAACGTTTTCGGCTTTGTGTTATCCAGAGTAAACAATCTTGATATGCAGTTCAGCATATTTTGTCATAGATAATATCATAACACTTTAATAAAAAAACAACAACTAAAAAACACTCTTACAGCATGAAGATTAACATATATTTTGTACGAGAACGGAGAAACTGGTAACTACAATGATTGCATTTTGCAGACAAAATTCGATCATATTCTATCTGAAAATTGTGTTACAGTTGTCGAATGCTGAAGACAGTATAAGCTTACTCTAAGTCAAATCTACAACACAAGAGACCAACGTACGATAATATAGTTATAGATATTTTCTTAAAGGACATACTAAAAAGAGTACTGTAGTATCTCTTACCATATACTTCTGTCTCCGTTTTAAACAAATCTGATCAAGTCCATTATTTTACAGATTACAGTACAGTTGATAATCACGGCTGCTTGACGTTCGACTATTCAGGTTTTTTTTTGTAGCTTCTAAAGTTTGCATGAGATTCATTCCAGACTAAAACTAGTATGTATGGGTATATAGATCATTAAAATAACATTTATAGAGCAAATACAGCACGATTACGGCTTAAAAAAGCTGGAAACCACACAGATACTTGGCAGCATATATTCAAATGGAGTTTCGACTTTCACAGACCACAGGTACAGTCTTCGACTTCGTCTTGAGGTATCTGGATCAGCCATAACATGCAATAGCCAATAGTGAATCATTTTTTCCCCATCATTACTGTGATTTTTCATGCGAAGGTTTCTATCGGTGAAGATTCTTTTGTCGTAAATAATAGCATCTTCTTTCAGCCGTCTCAGTTTTCTTCGCTCATGGTTTCTCTACTTTCGAAAAATGAAAATTGAATCGAAGCTCAACAGTAATATATGCGGGGGGTACGCGCATCACACATAGATCAGGGCTCCCATTGCCGTTTCCCCGCCCGTGTTTTATAGCGCCCTGATTGAACTAAAGGTAAACGCAACTATTATACCTGCTCTGTTAAACGTTTAAGCTTATTCCCACTCTAAAGTCTGAACGGGATAATTGTGAGCATTAGTAAACAGGTTGGACAGATTAGATTTTTAGTCCAGAACAATGGCAACTAAATGCTGTCTTTGTTGATACGACTTAAATAACAAATTAACAATACATACCTTCAAATGTTTGATGATACAACTCAAATGCTACTTCTGATAACCAGGATTATTTAAACCACAATTTGACATCTTCGAAAGTTATAAGGTTTGCTGCCATCATTCAATTAAAACAAGAAATCAGAAAATAATCTACGCTCTTCGTTTGAATCATGAACGCTCGACATGAGAGTCGTTAGAAGAGAATGTGATATATGAAGCCAATTGTTTTGAATCGCACCGCGTGCATTTCCCGAGTTTTGATTGGCTAGCGGGTAGTGTCAAGCAATCTATTTGTCGCTATAGAGAAGGAAACAGAACAAGTTCTGCGTGTCAACGTATCAAATTATCGCGTTCTTTTTCATCGCATAAGTCACACTAGTATTTTTTTTATTTTTGCGCAGCAACGAATATTTAGAATCTATGTTAAGTAAATCAGGACATTAGAACATACATGCCTACTGATTCTATTTTCGTGCAGTGAAATACAAAACCACATACTCGGAATACCTCAATGTGCATATTGTGATCTTGCAAATTTGCATATGGAGTCGTTTAAATTTATATTCTAATGCGCTACTTGCCAGATTATATAAACTACATGACAGATCTTGTTAGGTATAAGTTTTCCTAGTTGATTCACATTTGCTGAATACCACTGAGTTCCGCGGTTGCCCGTTGGCGATACATGTGATGCATTCGACCCGCTACTAATAACTGAACACTGTATACACGCAACGTCTACAGAAAGCTGATATGAACAAACTAATAAAAATACAGTTCGCAAACTTATGCCGTATCGTGAATACATAGAGTACGTTTGTCAAATGATTACTAAACAAATTGAGCATTTCACGTAATACCCAAAGCATTTTAAATTACTCTTGTCTCTTGATATTAGTTGTCCCAGTTGATATTAAAGTTTATTCATGCTGCCATCGATAACTAGTCAAAAGTCAAAAACATTACGTAAAAATAGTGAGTAAAGTTAAACGACTGTACTTTACTTAATACTTGCATGACTAAAGCAAAAGTGCTTGCTCACATATGAATAACGTTTACTCGCCATTTTGGGTAGGATCTTACAAGATCTGATCTTGCCAAGATCTTACAAAATCCTACAAGATCTTACAAGATCAGTCCTACAAGATCTTACAAGATTTTGCCAAACTATTACAAGATCTTGCCAAGATCTTACAAGAAGTTGCTAAGATCTTACAAGATCTTGGGGAGATCTTACAAAGTCCTACAAGATCTTACAAGATTTTGCCAAGGTCTTGCCAAGATCTTACAAGATCTTGCCTAGATCTTGCCAGGAACTTGACAAGATCTTACCAAGATTTTGCCAAGATCTTGCCAAGATCTTGCCAAGATTTTGCCAAGATCTTGCCAAGATTTTGGAAGATCTTATAAGATCTTGCTAAAATCTTATAAGATCTTGTAAGAAAAATCTTTTAAGATTTTTCTTAAGATCTTACAAGATTTTCCAAGATCATACAAGAATACAAGATCTTACAAGATCTTGACAAGATTTTCACATGGGTAGTCTATATCCCTTCAAACTCGATTGCTATCTAATCAAATGATTAAAAAATTGTTGCTGGCTAATAACGTGATATGATAAAGCATTAATTCTTTGCTCTGGACCACTGTGGTATTAGACAAAGGTGAGACAGGTTGAGCAGCGTAACACGGTCTGCGCGTGTCTACGTTGAACGTCAAACACCGCGTGAGTAAAATAAATCCGTCCGCACAAAACAATGAAATTCGTTATGACGAAACGACAAACCAAATTAACCAAAGATTGTTATTCTTTCTATTTATAGATGTATATTCATCTTGTGTTCGTTGCGTTAATCGGAAGCTTTCAATTTTGTCAAATAGACGGTAAGAACTAGGTATATTCTCGGTACTTTTGTACTTATATGCCGGTCTGTAGCGTTTAAAAGAAATAAGTGCGCCTTACCCCCTACACCCCCACTAATAATAAACCTTGCTTACAAAAACTAAAAACTGAAAATTAGACATGCGTTTTTGACCTCATATTATTAATCTCAACTTTTCCGACAGGTGCATCTGGAGAATATATATATTATGCCAATGCCACTCACATCTCATACGTCTCTGTCAATGGAGGCGAATCGACAACAATCCTCTCAGCCGAAAATGCCACATTAGGTTATGATGGAGTAAACTTCAAACTGTGGTACTTTGATACCACTCCAGTAACTCTGTACAGCTCTAATTTGGATGGAAGCGACAAGCAGGCCGTTGAGTCGTCCTCTAACATTGGACCGTTTGCAGTCAATGGTGTAAACGAAACAGTTTATTATCTAAACAAACAAGAGGAAAATAAGGTTCGATCGTTGTCATTCGCAGGGGCCTCTTTGCCAAACATCGCCAGTTTACAGGACTCAGATTATAAAGACATTGGAATTGATCCGTACAATCAGTAAGTCTTTTTCAAAAATTGTTTTGTTTAACAGAGAAACATGACAGAAGTTTTCACCAAAAAAAAATCAAACGTATAGTCTTTATTTGTCTGGAAATTTTGTTGCTACACAATCACCAAGTCTAGCAACATTTTTGTTGCAGCAAGTACTTTGGGCAACGATTTCGGCGGATTAGGGAAGCATTGCACAGTGTAAGACTCCTTCCTCTCTTGCAACTTGTCTCGCAACAATTTGCATGACTCCATTCCTACTCGGTCACCTTTGCAAGACAAGTTGCAAGAAACATTGCATAATGTGTGTCTCTCTCTCGTGCACTGCAATGCAAGAAATTTGGCACTCTCTCTCTCTCGTGCACTGCAATGCAAGAAATTTGGCACTCACACAAAATATTTAATTATCTTTCAAGATCGTTGTTTATATCAACGGATCACGATTCCAGCCGCAACCTCCTCCGCTACAGTCTTTCAGAGGATGCCCTGTACGTAATCAGTGACGGACCAGGAGTTTCGCCTTATCTCGCCGTAGACCCCACTAACAAAACAGTATATTGGATTCGTTTTACAGACGAGACTGAATTCGTCATTCAGAAAACCAGTTACGACGGTGATACAACTCAAATTGGTGTCGTTCGTACAGGAACTATAAGTGATGTTGATATTGCCGTGGGAGTGAATTTTTATTACTTGTTAGACTCTTCAGCGTCAACAATCTACACGTATGACAAGAGTTCGGATACAGTAGTAAGCAACATTACCGTTTCTCCTGGGACAAAACAATTAATAGTGCTAACTGGTGAGTGGCCTATTACTCCGTTCATTGTTCTAGAAATTTTTCTTAGAGTAGTAGCGGCGAAAGATAATGGCCTAATTCATAAAATAGAATGCATGATAAGGGGTGTATTTAATGTTTAATCCCTAGCAAATTTTAGGTCATTTTAGCTCCATTCTTATAGAGTTATGGAAAAGAGAACTTATAGCTTCCTTAGGGGGGTGTTTTAAATGGAGGAGGGCCAGCCCTCTCATGTGTGTTATTTCTAAAGGTGTGTTTTTTTCCTAAGGTGTGTTAAGATAAAATATGTGTTATTCTTAAAGGTGTGTTAAGTTTGTAAAGTGTGTTAAAAAACACATCACTTGTTGAAAAAGGTGTGTTATTCAGAGGCGTGTAAACTGAAGGTGTGTTATGTAACACGCTAGTATGCATTCGCCCAGAAATCAAGGTGTATTTTCAAACACATCAAGGTATGTTTTTGAACACACCAAGGTGTGTTATATAACACACCAAGGCGTGTTATAAAGAAGATGTATTGAAAGGTGTGTTGTAACACATCTTAGTGTGCTTTACAACACACCTTGGTGTGTTCTAAAACACATCTTGCCAATACCTGTTTTTGGAGTATATGTTCGTCGTGTCTTGTTTCAAAATTTTGATTACATGGCAACCGGGCCAGCTAGGCAAATGGGGCCAACTAGCCCCTAAGTTTCATTAGTTCACGATCACCTCAGTTTTCTTTGATGTACCGCGGTTGTTTATTTATAATAGGGACATTTAGCATCACGTTGATCCCGGGAAACGGCAAACTGCAGCTAGCGGTTAGCGGTTTGCCGTTTGCGGTCCACTTCGCCGGCATTTTGGTAAATACTCAAAATGGCGGCCGCTTTAAGGTGGGTTAAACAAAGCTTAGCTAATCTAATGTATAGTTCAATGTTAAACGTTAAAAACTTAACAATTACGTAGCAAGCAAATACAGAAAACTTAAATTTTAGCCTTAAACGCGAGTTTACTTATTTTAAGTTTTAATGTGCATATGTCACAAGCTGTGACGTACATGTGCATAATGACTTATTGGAGAAGGCAATATATCTTTACTATTATCAAACCAAGTTTAATTTGAAGGAAACATATGCGTGTGTTTCTCTGACAACACCAGACATGTAGAATTGTAAGTGGTTTTGTTTGATAATAGCAAAGATATATAACCTCCGAAAACACATTATGCACCAGTACACCACAACTATAGAAATAATAGACTGACCTAGAATGCGGGCTCTGTCACATGAGAGAGGTCTAATTGAAATTTTATTTCGCCCTTATAAATCCACCATTTTAAATTTTGTAAGGGTTAGGAGGAGGAGGAGGGTCACGTCAGCGCAGCTTATTGTCCCCTCAATATATTTTTTTGAAAAATAGTTTATCCATAGTTCACTCTACATGGTCACCAACCGCCACTGCGTTAAAAGCTATCGAAAACTCCTAAGACGAGTTCCCTTTGCCCTCATAAATCGGCCATTTTGACTCCCTATAGTGGGGTCACTTTTTCGACCGAGAAGAGATAGGAGCCCGAATTCCTATATGTCACAACGTGTGACATTTAGATATCAAACAAACTGAAATATCTTAAAAACAAAGCAACGAAGCCAAAAACTGCAACAGATGTCACTTTGTAATTTTAAGTGTTCTTTAAAATAAGAAAAAGCTAATTTTCGCATCATAAGCACCAAGCTATTTCATTAATCTGTATTTATTGTCAAATTTACTTAGAGTATAAGTACGTTTCAGTTTGTATTATAATTAGTGTCCCTATTTACTAGTTATATTACTGCTATTTCAGTAAATCAAGGTTATCTATTATTGAAGGTTATCTATCTATTTTACTATTTCAAGATATAAAAGACTTACTAGCTATACATAAATGCTATAACCACTCGTCATCCGTTATGTCCTATACTGTTTCTGTTTGTTGTAATTTTTTGAAAACATTACTACCAGAGAGTAAAAAAAGTAGAGTGCTGCGTAGGCAGGGTGTTAATTTGGATCGAGAGCAAAGTGAAAAGGCGATGAACTACCAAGAATTATAAAACTGATGTTCAAAAGAATTCTTACCTTGAAAAGAAAAAACACGAATACCAACTTGACTTGTTCGAAATTCAAGTAAAATGGATTCTTCCTCACACCATGAAGCTCACGTGGAAGAAAATATCCTATAACAGCAGAGTTGCCACTATGCCCTATATGGGTAGCTGATATTCTATCTCTACCCTATGCAAGACCGACCTCCTGTTACGCTATGTTAGTCTGCATGCATGATAACAAGTCACAGGATCTTTACACATGTTATTACGTTATTTATATTACTTTTTACAATACAAACCGACAGATGAAAAACATAAAAATCCTATTTGTGTACAAATATTTCCTTTATCTGTACATGTGATCCTGGTTTTGGTGGTTTGGTTTTCCTGTTATTAATCCTTGCTTAATCAATTAAAAATGAATGAATTATATTATTTTTTGAGTATTATCAACGGAAGTTAAAAAGTTTTCTTTCTAATGTTACTTTAGACATTATTGAATGTCTCAACAACCCATGTGATTCAAACGCAACTTGTAACAATACAGTTGGATCATTCATCTGTACCTGTAATGTTGGTTTTAGTGGAGATGGCATAAACTGTACAGGTATATGTTTATTGGTCTTTTAAAATATTGCATCGATATTTATCCGTTTATTCCTTGGAGTATACAGGAATATACGACGATGTTATATGAAATATATAATTACGAACTGAAAAATTAAGATAAAGTTCCTTTATGATATTGAAATTTTAGTTAGAAACACTAGTGGTCGTATCAGAAGAATATACATGGCTATAGTGGTTGTAACTATAGTGGTTGTAACTAACTTATTTCTCTAATTGCATGGAGTCTACAGAGGTATGCATCTGACGTATTTTTGGAAAACGCTGAATTAGAATTATTAATGACTTTCACAACATAATTTAGTAAACACGTTTTAAGAAAATTTGTATTATTATTATCATTATTATTATTAAAGTCTAAACTGCAATTGTATCTTTATTGCTCTGTATAACATATACAATCTATATTATTATTATTATAATTATAATTAAAGTCGAAATTGTATCTTTATTATTTTGTCATTTAAGATATCAACGAATGTCAAAACAATCCATGTCATTCAAACGCAACTTGTAACAATACAGTAGGATCGTACAATTGTACATGTGATGCTGGCTTTAGTGGAGATGGCATAAACTGTACAGGTATCTGCGTATCGACCTTTTAAAATATCGCCCCAAAACGTTATACCTTCATTTCTGTAAACTAAGGAAAAACCTTTTATCACGTTTACATTATGTTTTCTTTATCATATTTCGAATGTTAACGAGTGTCTTAGTAAACCATGCCATTCAAGCGAAGCTTGTAACAATACAGTTAATTGAATCTTTCATTGGTATATGTGACCCTGGTTTTGGTGGAGATCTTTTAACTGTACAGTTGCACGCAAATTGAGAAAATGAAATAACACATTAAATTCATACGTTTGTTTTGGCAATTTCAAAGATTCAATAGTCCGGGTTTTCCTGGTACTAATCCTTGGTTAATAAATTAAGAAATGAAATAATTCTATTATCTTTTTGGGTACTTTCAATGGAAATTAACAAAATTTTCTTTCTAATGTTACTTTAGACATCAATGAATGTCTCAGCAACCCATGTGACTCAAACGCATATTGTAACAATACAGTTGGATCATTCATGTGTACCTGTAATGTTGGTTTTAGTGGCGATGGCATAAACTGTACAGGTATATATGTTATAATCTTTTAAAATATTGATGCCACTTTTATCTGTTTATTCTCTGGAGTATACAGAAATAACAACCGTGTTGTATAACATATACAATCACGAACTGAAAAATGAAAGAGAGAAAGTTCCTTTATGATATTGTCATTTTAGTTACAAACACTAGTGGTTGTATCAGAACAGTATACAAGCCTATAGTGGTTGTAATTAGAATTTTTATTGCTCTAATTGTATGGAATTTACAGAGGTATGCGCGTGACGTGTTTTTTCAAACTTTGATTGTAAAACGTTCATGAATTATTTCGAAATCACGATTTAAGACAATCTATATTATTATTATTATTTTTATTATTATTATTATTATTATTATTATTATTATTATTATTATTATTATTATTATTATTATTATTATTATTATTATTATTATTATTATTATTATTATTTTATTATTTTTATTTAATGCTAAAAGACTTTAAATTCGACACTCTCTGTAGAAAGTATATCGTAAAGAAAATCATCAACATATCAATAAGAACCTCGTATTATGTATTTTGTCGACGTAACGAAGAATGGAATAACCCGAAACTAATGACATTCTAAGATTTTTATTCTCATGTAGCATCAGTTCAAATAGTCAGTGGTAAACTACCTGTAAAAGCGAGATTTATCATTGTAATTTCTACGTTTAATGATCAATAAATAAAGTTTACATTATTATTATTATTATTATTATTATTATTATTATTATTATTATTATTAAAGTCTAAACTGCAATTTTATCTTTATTGCTCTGTATAACATATACAATCACGAACTGAAAAATGAAACAGAAAAAGTTCCTTTATGATCTTGTAATTTTAGTTAGAAACACAAGTGGTTGTATCAGAAGAGTATACATGCCTATAGTGGTTGTAACTACTTATAATTTTTATTTCTCTAATTGCATGGAGTCTATAGAGGTACGCATCCGACGTCTTTTTTTAAAATTTGATTGGAAAACGCTGAACTAGAATTATTAATGAATTTCACAAATGAAACGGGAAAGTTCCTTTATGATCTTGTAATTTTATTTACAAACACTAGTGGTTGTATCAAAAGAGTATACATTCCTATAGTGCTTGTAATTATAATTTTTATTGTTCTAATTGTATGGAGTCTACAGAGATATGCACTTGACGTAAATTTTTAAACTTTGATTGGAAAACGTTCATGAATTATTAATAAACTTCACCATATGATTTAGAAATCACGATTTAAGGCAATCTATATTATTATTATTATTATAATTATAATTAAAGTCGAAATTGTATCTTTCTTATTTTGTCATTTAAGATATCAACGAATGTCAAAACAATCCATGTCATTCAAACGCAACTTGTAACAATACAGCAGGATCGTACAACTGTACATGTGATGCTGGCTTTAGTGGAGATGGCATAAACTGTACAGGTATCTGCGTATCGACCGTTTAAAATATCGCAAAAAAACACGTTGTACCTTCATTTCTATAAACAAAGGGGAAAATTTTATCACGTTTACATTATGTTTTCTTTATCATATTTCGAATGTTAACGAGTGTCTTAATAAACCATGCCATTCAAGCGAATCTTGTAACAATACAGTTAATTGAATCTTTTATCTGTATATGTGATCCTGGTTTTGGTGGAGAACTTTTCACTGTACAGCTGCATGCAAATTGAGAAAATGAAATAACACATTAAATTCATATGTTTGTTTTGGCAATTTCAAAGATTCAATAGTTCGGGTTTTCCTGGTACTAATTCTTGCTTAATAAATTAAGAAATGTAATAATTCCATTATTTTTTTGGGTACATTCAATGGAAATTAACAACGTTTTCTTTCTAATGCTACTTTAGACATCAATGAATGTCTCAGCAACCCATGTGACTCAAACGCATATTGTAACAATACGGTTGGATCATTCATGTGTACCTGTAATGTTGGTTTTAGTGGAGATGGCATAAACTGTACAGGTATATATGTTATAATCTTTTAAAATATTGATTCGACTTTTATCCATTTATTCTCTGGAGTATACAGTAATAACAACCGTGTTGGAAAATATATACAATCACGAAATGAAAGAGAAAAAGTCCCTTTATGATCTTGTAATTTTAATTACAAACGGTAGTTGTTGTATCAGAAGAGTATAAATGCATTTAGTGGTTGTAATTATAATTTGTATTGCTCTAATTGTATGGAGTCTACAGAAGTATGCACTTGACGTATATGTTTAAACTTTGATTGGAAAGCGTTCATAAATTATTAATAAACTTCACAATATGATTCAGAAATCACGATTTAAGGCAATCTATATTATTACTATTATTATTATTATTGTTATTATTTTTATTATTATAATTGTTTTTATTATTATTATTATAATTAAAATCGAAATTGTATTTTTTATTGTTTTGTCATTTCAGATATCAACGAATGTCAAAACAATCCATGTCATTCAAACGCAACTTGTAACAATACAGCAGGATCGTACAATTGTACATGTGATGCTGGCTTTAGTGGAGATGGCATAAACTGTACAGGTATCTACGTATCGACCGTTTAGAATATCTCCAAAAAAAACGTTGTACCTTCATTTCTATAAACTAAGGGGGAAATTTTATCACGTTTACATTATGTTTTCTTTATCATATTTTGAATGTTAACGAGTGTTTTAATAAACCATGCCATTCAAGCCAAGCTTGTAACAATACAGTTAATTGAATCTTTTATCTGTATATGTGATCCTGGTTTTGGTGGAGAACTTTTCACTGTACAGCTGCATGCAAATTGAGAAAATGAAATAACACATTAAATTCATATGTTTGTTTTGGCAATTTCAAAGATTCAATAGTTCGGGTTTTCCTGGTACTAATTCTTGCTTAATAAATTAAGAAATGTAATAATTCCATTATTTTTTTGGGTACATTCAATGGAAATTAACAACGTTTTCTTTCTAATGCTACTTTAGACATCAATGAATGTCTCAGCAACCCATGTGACTCAAACGCATATTGTAACAATACGGTTGGATCATTCATGTGTACCTGTAATGTTGGTTTTAGTGGAGATGGCATAAACTGTACAGGTATATATGTTATAATCTTTTAAAATATTGATTCGACTTTTATCCATTTATTCTCTGGAGTATACAGTAATAACAACCGTGTTGGAAAATATATACAATCACGAAATGAAAGAGAAAAAGTCCCTTTATGATCTTGTAATTTTAATTACAAACGGTAGTTGTTGTATCAGAAGAGTATAAATGCATTTAGTGGTTGTAATTATAATTTGTATTGCTCTAATTGTATGGAGTCTACAGAAGTATGCACTTGACGTATATGTTTAAACTTTGATTGGAAAGCGTTCATAAATTATTAATAAACTTCACAATATGATTCAGAAATCACGATTTAAGGCAATCTATATTATTACTATTATTATTATTATTGTTATTATTTTTATTATTATAATTGTTTTTATTATTATTATTATAATTAAAATCGAAATTGTATTTTTTATTGTTTTGTCATTTCAGATATCAACGAATGTCAAAACAATCCATGTCATTCAAACGCAACTTGTAACAATACAGCAGGATCGTACAATTGTACATGTGATGCTGGCTTTAGTGGAGATGGCATAAACTGTACAGGTATCTACGTATCGACCGTTTAGAATATCTCCAAAAAAAAACGTTGTACCTTCATTTCTATAAACTAAGGGGGAAATTTTATCACGTTTACATTATGTTTTCTTTATCATATTTTGAATGTTAACGAGTGTTTTAATAAACCATGCCATTCAAGCCAAGCTTGTAACAATAGAGTTAATTGAATCTTTTATCTGTATATGTGATCCTGGTTTTGGTGGAGGCCTTTTCACTGTACAGTTGCATGCAAATTGAGAAAATGAAATAACACATTAAATTCATATGTTTGTTTTGGCAATTTCAAAGATTCAATAGTTCGGGTTTTCCTGGTACTAATTCTTGCTTAATAAATTAAGAAATGAAATAATTCCATTATTTTTTGGGGTACTTTCAATGAAAATTAACAAAGTTTTCTTTCTAATGATACTTTAGACATCAATGAATGTCTCAGCAACCCATGTGACTCAAACGCATATTGTAACAATACAGTTGGATCATTCATGTGTACCTGTAATGTTGGTTTTAGTGGAGATGGCATAAACTGTACGCGTATATATGTTATAATCTTTTAAAATATTGATTCGACTTTTATCCGTTTATTCTCTGGAGTATACAGTAATAACAACCGTGTTGGAAAATATATACAATCACGAAATGAAAGAGAAAAAGTCCCTTTATGATCTTGTAATTTTAATTACAAACGGTAGTTGTTGTATCAGAAGAGTATAAATGCATTTAGTGGTTGTAATTATAATTTTTATTGCTCTAATTGTATGGATTCTACAGAAGTATGCACTTGACGTATATGTTTAAACTTTGATTGGAAAGCGTTCATAAATTATTAATAAACTTCACAATATGATTCAGAAATCACGATTTAAGGCAATCTATATTATTACTATTATTATTATTATTGTTATTATTTTTATTATTATAATTGTTTTTATTATTATTATTATAATTAAAATCGAAATTGTATTTTTTATTGTTTTGTCATTTCAGATATCAACGAATGTCAAAACAATCCATGTCATTCAAACGCAACTTGTAACAATACAGTAGGATCGTACACTTGTACATGTGATGCTGGCTTTAGTGGAGATGGCATAAACTGTACAGGTATCTACGTATCGACCGTTTAGAATATCTCCAAAAAAAACGTTGTACCTTCATTTCTATAAACTAAGGGGAAAATTTTATCACGTTTACATTATGTTTTCTTTATCATATTTTGAATGTTAACGAGTGTTTTTAATAAACCATGCCATTCAAGCCAAGCTTGTAACAATAGAGTTAATTGAATCTTTTATCTGTATATGTGATCCTGGTTTTGGTGGAGGCCTTTTCACTGTACAGTTGCATGCAAATTGAGAAAATGAAATAACACATTAAATTCATATGTTTGTTTTGGCAATTTCAAAGATTCAATAGTTCGGGTATTCCTGGTACTAATTCTTGCTTAATAAATTAAGAAATGAAATAATTCCATTATTTTTTGGGGTACTTTCAATGAAAATTAACAAAGTTTTCTTTCTAATGATACTTTAGACATCAATGAATGTCTCAGCAACCCATGTGACTCAAACGCATATTGTAACAATACAGTTGGATCATTCATGTGTACCTGTAATGTTGGTTTTAGTGGAGATGGCATAAACTGTTCGCGTATATATATGTTATAATCTTTTAAAATATTGATTCGACTTTTATCCGTTTATTCTCTGGAGTATACAGTAATAACAACCGTGTTGGAAAATATATACAATCACGAAATGAAAGAGAAAAAGTCCCTTTATGATCTTGTAATTTTAATTACAAACGGTAGTTGTTGTATCAGAAGAGTATAAATGCATTTAGTGGTTGTAATTATAATTTGTATTGCTCTAATTGTATGGAGTCTACAGAAGTATGCACTTGACGTATATGTTTAAACTTTGATTGGAAAGCGTTCATAAATTATTAATAAACTTCACAATATGATTCAGAAATCACGATTTAAGGCAATCTATATTATTACTATTATTATTATTATTGTTATTATTTTTATTATTATAATTGTTTTTATTATTATTATTATAATTAAAATCGAAATTGTATTTTTTATTGTTTTGTCATTTCAGATATCAACGAATGTCAAAACAATCCATGTCATTCAAACGCAACTTGTAACAATACAGCAGGATCGTACAATTGTACATGTGATGCTGGCTTTAGTGGAGATGGCATAAACTGTACAGGTATCTACGTATCGACCGTTTAGAATATCTCCAAAAAAAAACGTTGTACCTTCATTTCTATAAACTAAGGGGGAAATTTTATCACGTTTACATTATGTTTTCTTTATCATATTTTGAATGTTAACGAGTGTTTTAATAAACCATGCCATTCAAGCCAAGCTTGTAACAATAGAGTTAATTGAATCTTTTATCTGTATATGTGATCCTGGTTTTGGTGGAGGCCTTTTCACTGTACAGTTGCATGCAAATTGAGAAAATGAAATAACACATTAAATTCATATGTTTGTTTTGGCAATTTCAAAGATTCAATAGTTCGGGTTTTCCTGGTACTAATTCTTGCTTAATAAATTAAGAAATGAAATAATTCCATTATTTTTTGGGGTACTTTCAATGAAAATTAACAAAGTTTTCTTTCTAATGATACTTTAGACATCAATGAATGTCTCAGCAACCCATGTGACTCAAACGCATATTGTAACAATACAGTTGGATCATTCATGTGTACCTGTAATGTTGGTTTTAGTGGAGATGGCATAAACTGTACGCGTATATATGTTATAATCTTTTAAAATATTGATTCGACTTTTATCCGTTTATTCTCTGGAGTATACAGTAATAACAACCGTGTTGGAAAATATATACAATCACGAAATGAAAGAGAAAAAGTCCCTTTATGATCTTGTAATTTTAATTACAAACGGTAGTTGTTGTATCAGAAGAGTATAAATGCATTTAGTGGTTGTAATTATAATTTTTATTGCTCTAATTGTATGGATTCTACAGAAGTATGCACTTGACGTATATGTTTAAACTTTGATTGGAAAGCGTTCATAAATTATTAATAAACTTCACAATATGATTCAGAAATCACGATTTAAGGCAATCTATATTATTACTATTATTATTATTATTGTTATTATTTTTATTATTATAATTGTTTTTATTATTATTATTATAATTAAAATCGAAATTGTATTTTTTATTGTTTTGTCATTTCAGATATCAACGAATGTCAAAACAATCCATGTCATTCAAACGCAACTTGTAACAATACAGTAGGATCGTACACTTGTACATGTGATGCTGGCTTTAGTGGAGATGGCATAAACTGTACAGGTATCTACGTATCGACCGTTTAGAATATCTCCAAAAAAAACGTTGTACCTTCATTTCTATAAACTAAGGGGAAAATTTTATCACGTTTACATTATGTTTTCTTTATCATATTTTGAATGTTAACGAGTGTTTTAATAAACCATGCCATTCAAGCCAAGCTTGTAACAATAGAGTTAATTGAATCTTTTATCTGTATATGTGATCCTGGTTTTGGTGGAGGCCTTTTCACTGTACAGTTGCATGCAAATTGAGAAAATGAAATAACACATTAAATTCATATGTTTGTTTTGGCAATTTCAAAGATTCAATAGTTCGGGTATTCCTGGTACTAATTCTTGCTTAATAAATTAAGAAATGAAATAATTCCATTATTTTTTGGGGTACTTTCAATGAAAATTAACAAAGTTTTCTTTCTAATGATACTTTAGACATCAAAGAATGTCTCAGCAACCCATGTGACTCAAACGCATATTGTAACAATACAGTTGGATCATTCATGTGTACCTGTAATGTTGGTTTTAGTGGAGATGGCATAAACTGTTCGCGTATATATGTTATAATCTTTTAAAATATTGATTCGACTTTTATCCGTTTATTCTCTGGAGTATACAGTAATAACAACCGTGTTGGAAAATATATACAATCACGAAATGAAAGAGAAAAAGTCCCTTTATGATCTTGTAATTTTAATTACAAACGGTAGTTGTTGTATCAGAAGAGTATAAATGCATTTAGTGGTTGTAATTATAATTTGTATTGCTCTAATTGTATGGAGTCTACAGAAGTATGCACTTGACGTATATGTTTAAACTTTGATTGGAAAGCGTTCATAAATTATTAATAAACTTCACAATATGATTCAGAAATCACGATTTAAGGCAATCTATATTATTACTATTATTATTATTATTGTTATTATTTTTTATTATTATAATTGTTTTTATTATTATTATTATAATTAAAATCGAAATTGTATTTTTTATTGTTTTGTCATTTCAGATATCAACGAATGTCAAAACAATCCATGTCATTCAAACGCAACTTGTAACAATACAGCAGGATCGTACAATTGTACATGTGATGCTGGCTTTAGTGGAGATGGCATAAACTGTACAGGTATCTACGTATCGACCGTTTAGAATATCTCAAAAAAAAACGTTGTACCTTCATTTCTATAAACTAAGGGGGAAATTTTATCACGTTTACATTATGTTTTTCTTTATCATATTTTGAATGTTAACGAGTGTTTTAATAAACCATGCCATTCAAGCCAAGCTTGTAACAATAGAGTTAATTGAATCTTTTATCTGTATATGTGATCCTGGTTTTGGTGGAGGCCTTTTCACTGTACAGTTGCATGCAAATTGAGAAAATGAAATAACACATTAAATTCATATGTTTGTTTTGGCAATTTCAAAGATTCAATAGTTCGGGTTTTCCTGGTACTAATTCTTGCTTAATAAATTAAGAAATGAAATAATTCCATTATTTTTTGGGGTACTTTCAATGAAAATTAACAAAGTTTTCTTTCTAATGATACTTTAGACATCAATGAATGTCTCAGCAACCCATGTGACTCAAACGCATATTGTAACAATACAGTTGGATCATTCATGTGTACCTGTAATGTTGGTTTTAGTGGAGATGGCATAAACTGTACGCGTATATATGTTATAATCTTTTAAAATATTGATTCGACTTTTATCCGTTTATTCTCTGGAGTATACAGTAATAACAACCGTGTTGGAAAATATATACAATCACGAAATGAAAGAGAAAAAGTCCCTTTATGATCTTGTAATTTTAATTACAAACGGTAGTTGTTGTATCAGAAGAGTATAAATGCATTTAGTGGTTGTAATTATAATTTTTATTGCTCTAATTGTATGGAGTCTACAGAAGTATGCACTTGACGTATATGTTTAAACTTTGATTGGAAAGCGTTCATAAATTATTAATAACTTCACAATATGATTCAGAAATCACGATTTAAGGCAATCTATATTATTACTATTATTATTATTATTGTTATTATTTTTATTATTATAATTGTTTTTATTATTATTATTATAATTAAAATCGAAATTGTATTTTTTATTGTTTTGTCATTTCAGATATCAACGAATGTCAAAACAATCCATGTCATTCAAACGCAACTTGTAACAATACAGTAGGATCGTACACTTGTACATGTGATGCTGGCTTTAGTGGAGATGGCATAAACTGTACAGGTATCTACGTATCGACCGTTTAGAATATCTCCAAAAAAAACGTTGTACCTTCATTTCTATAAACTAAGGGGAAAATTTTATCACGTTTACATTATGTTTTCTTTATCATATTTTGAATGTTAACGAGTGTTTTAATAAACCATGCCATTCAAGCCAAGCTTGTAACAATAGAGTTAATTGAATCTTTTATCTGTATATGTGATCCTGGTTTTGGTGGAGGCCTTTTCACTGTACAGTTGCATGCAAATTGAGAAAATGAAATAACACATTAAATTCATATGTTTGTTTTGGCAATTTCAAAGATTCAATAGTTCGGGTATTCCTGGTACTAATTCTTGCTTAATAAATTAAGAAATGAAATAATTCCATTATTTTTTGGGGTACTTTCAATGAAAATTAACAAAGTTTTCTTTCTAATGATACTTTAGACATCAATGAATGTCTCAGCAACCCATGTGACTCAAACGCATATTGTAACAATACAGTTGGATCATTCATGTGTACCTGTAATGTTGGTTTTAGTGGAGATGGCATAAACTGTTCGCGTATATATGTTATAATCTTTTAAAATATTGATTCGACTTTTATCCGTTTATTCTCTGGAGTATACAGTAATAACAACCGTGTTGGAAAATATATACAATCACGAAATGAAAGAGAAAAAGTCCCTTTATGATCTTGTAATTTTAATTACAAACGGTAGTTGTTGTATCAGAAGAGTATAAATGCATTTAGTGGTTGTAATTATAATTTGTATTGCTCTAATTGTATGGAGTCTACAGAAGTATGCACTTGACGTATATGTTTAAACTTTGATTGGAAAGCGTTCATAAATTATTAATAAACTTCACAATATGATTCAGAAATCACGATTTAAGGCAATCTATATTATTACTATTATTATTATTATTGTTATTATTTTTATTATTATAATTGTTTTTATTATTATTATTATAATTAAAATCGAAATTGTATTTTTTATTGTTTTGTCATTTCAGATATCAACGAATGTCAAAACAATCCATGTCATTCAAACGCAACTTGTAACAATACAGCAGGATCGTACAATTGTACATGTGATGCTGGCTTTAGTGGAGATGGCATAAACTGTACAGGTATCTACGTATCGACCGTTTAGAATATCTCCAAAAAAAACGTTGTACCTTCATTTCTATAAACTAAGGGGGAAATTTTATCACGTTTACATTATGTTTTCTTTATCATATTTTGAATGTTAACGAGTGTTTTAATAAACCATGCCATTCAAGCCAAGCTTGTAACAATAGAGTTAATTGAATCTTTTATCTGTATATGTGATCCTGGTTTTGGTGGAGGCCTTTTCACTGTACAGTTGCATGCAAATTGAGAAAATGAAATAACACATTAAATTCATATGTTTGTTTTGGCAATTTCAAAGATTCAATAGTTCGGGTTTTCCTGGTACTAATTCTTGCTTAATAAATTAAGAAATGAAATAATTCCATTATTTTTTGGGGTACTTTCAATGAAAATTAACAAAGTTTTCTTTCTAATGATACTTTAGACATCAATGAATGTCTCAGCAACCCATGTGACTCAAACGCATATTGTAACAATACAGTTGGATCATTCATGTGTACCTGTAATGTTGGTTTTAGTGGAGATGGCATAAACTGTACGCGTATATATGTTATAATCTTTTAAAATATTGATTCGACTTTTATCCGTTTATTCTCTGGAGTATACAGTAATAACAACCGTGTTGGAAAATATATACAATCACGAAATGAAAGAGAAAAAGTCCCTTTATGATCTTGTAATTTTAATTACAAACGGTAGTTGTTGTATCAGAAGAGTATAAATGCATTTAGTGGTTGTAATTATAATTTTTATTGCTCTAATTGTATGGAGTCTACAGAAGTATGCACTTGACGTATATGTTTAAACTTTGATTGGAAAGCGTTCATAAATTATTAATAACTTCACAATATGATTCAGAAATCACGATTTAAGGCAATCTATATTATTACTATTATTATTATTATTGTAATTATTTTTATTATTATAATTGTTTTTATTATTATTATTATAATTAAAATCGAAATTGTATTTTTTATTGTTTTGTCATTTCAGATATCAACGAAGGTCAAAACAATCCATGTCATTCAAACGCAACTTGTAACAATACAGCAGGATCGTACAATTGTACATGTGATGCTGGCTTTAGTGGAGATGGCATAAATTGTACAGGTATCTACGTATCGACCGTTTAGAATATCTCCAAAAAAAACGTTGTACCTTCATTTCTATAAACTAAGGGGAAAATTTTATCACGTTTACATTATGTTTTCTTTATCATATTTTGAATGTTAACGAGTGTTTTAATAAACCATGCCATTCAAGCCAAGCTTGTAACAATAGAGTTAATTGAATCTTTTATCTGTATATGTGATCCTGGTTTTGGTGGAGGCCTTTTCACTGTACAGTTGCATGCAAATTGAGAAAATGAAATAACACATTAAATTCATATGTTTGTTTTGGCAATTTCAAAGATTCAATAGTTCGGGTTTTCCTGGTACTAATTCTTGCTTAATAAATTAAGAAATGAAATAATTCCATTATTTTTTGGGGTACTTTCAATGAAAATTAAAAAAGTTTTCTTTCTAATGATACTTTAGACATCAATGAATGTCTCAGCAACCCATGTGACTCAAACGCATATTGTAACAATACAGTTGGATCATTCATGTGTACCTGTAATGTTGGTTTTAGTGGAGATGGCATACACTGTACAGGTATATATGTTATAATCTTTTAAAATATTGATTCGACTTTTATCCGTTTATTCTATGAAGTATACAGTAATAACAACCGTGTTGGAAAATATATACAATCACGAAATGAAAGAGAAAAAGTCCCTTTATGATCTTGTAATTTTAATTACAAACGGTAGTTGTTGTATCAGAAGAGTATAAATGCATTTAGTGGTTGTAATTATAATTTGTATTGCTCTAATTGTATGGAGTCTACAGAAGTATGCACTTGACGTATATGTTTAAACTTTGATTGGAAAGCGTTCATAAATTATTAATAAACTTCACAATATGATTCAGAAATCACGATTTAAGGCAATCTATATTATTACTATTATTATTATTATTGTTATTATTTTTATTATTATAATTGTTTTTTATTATTATTATTATAATTAAAATCGAAATTGTATTTTTTATTGTTTTGTCATTTCAGATATCAACGAATGTCAAAACAATCCATGTCATTCAAACGCAACTTGTAACAATACAGCAGGATCGTACAATTGTACATGTGATGCTGGCTTTAGTGGAGATGGCATAAACTGTACAGGTATCTACGTATCGACCGTTTAGAATATCTCCAAAAAAACCGTTGTACCTTCATTTCTATAAACTAAGGGGGAAATTTTATCACGTTTACATTATGTTTTCTTTATCATATTTTGAATGTTAACGAGTGTTTTAATAAACCATGCCATTCAAGCCAAGCTTGTAACAATAGAGTTAATTGAATCTTTTATCTGTATATGTGATCCTGGTTTTGGTGGAGGCCTTTTCACTGTACAGTTGCATGCAAATTGAGAAAATGAAATAACACATTAAATTCATATGTTTGTTTTGGCAATTTCAAAGATTCAATAGTTCGGGTTTTCCTGGTACTAATTCTTGCTTAATAAATTAAGAAATGAAATAATTCCATTATTTTTTGGGGTACTTTCAATGAAAATTAACAAAGTTTTCTTTCTAATGATACTTTAGACATCAATGAATGTCTCAGCAACCCATGTGACTCAAACGCATATTGTAACAATACAGTTGGATCATTCATGTGTACCTGTAATGTTGGTTTTAGTGGAGATGGCATACACTGTACAGGTATATATGTTATAATCTTTTAAAATATTGATTCGACTTTTATCCGTTTATTCTATGAAGTATACAGTAATAACAACCGTGTTGGAAAATATATATAATCACGAAATGAAAGAGAAAAAGTCCCTTTATGATCTTGTAATTTTAATTACAAACGCTAGTTGTTGTATCAGAAGAGTATAAATGCATTTAGTGGTTGTAATTATAATTTTTATTGCTCTAATTGTATGGAGTCTACAAATTGTAATGAGTCTATAAACAAATGAATTAACTTATATATTGAAATGTGATTATGAAATAGAAAAGCAAAGGCTAATTTCAGTCATTTCCGATTGCAGTAATTCGACGTAATATAATTAACATACTCCCAATACATCTTCTATGTGTATTCCTGGTTAACTACTTGAATAATATGATAGTCAAAAGAACAGCACTTTGGAGGTATTCTTCAGAGTCCCCAGGCGGGTGGGAATCGAGCACCCAAAGGTTGCTATTCAGAAATTGAAACGATTTATTAGCAGATATTGACAGACGTTTGGTAGACGTTCGTCAAGTTCAAATACTCAGAAAATATTTCTAAGCCCCAGACAGGGATTGCCGGTGTGGCAGTCTGAGATTGTATATCGATTTGTGTAATTGACTTATGACCAGAATAATGAAAGTTTTTTGTAGCTGATTTATGAAACTGTCAGGAAAAAATCCATTACTTGCGTTGAATAATTGTATTTTTACTTCAAAATATCATATGGAATCGTTCGTGAATCGGAATGCATGAAAACCTTTTTGGACGTACTAATTAAGATGTTTATATCGACCGTTCCATTCGATTAAGTATATCTAGAGTTTAGAAGAAGATTAGCGATAGTTTTGGTTGATATATACAGCGAGAATACGGGATCATCTGTGATGACAAACACTAGTAACTCGTCGTTTTGTTTCAGTATGGAGCATTTGTTGATCACAACATTCGAAAAGCCCCTAGAGGCTTAAGACCTGTAATATGTTGTGGCAAAAGACAACTATCAGCAAAGTTCACTCCAGTATCACAAGTTTAGACTGGGAGTTTTCATTATTCAAGCATTTGAAGATAAAAATTTTGACTGTTCTGGATGTTAAACATTCGATTATACAAATCGATATACAATCTCAGCACCATGACAATCTCCGCCACACCGGGATTGGACATTCAACCTTCTAACTACCGATTAGACGCGTTCTAACCATGGAGCCACTGATCGAGGCTTTGATTAAGGTTGCTCATAATTATATAGGCTATGTGCACACGGTAACGTTTCCGAGCGTTTTCGTATTGTTTACTGTTCTCAAGGGAATCGAGAACTATCAGCTCATTACTTGAAACAATACGAAAACGCTCGAAAACGTTACCGTGTGCACATGCATAGCCATAGTCATCACTCGTGTATATGTCCTCCTAAACGGTATATAGGGAGAACAAATGAATTTTATTGCTGTTTCTGTCGCTAATGAAATTGGTAATCCTACTGCTGTGTTCAATATCATGAAACGCTTTCGAGTTTAATGTTCTATTTTTTGTGGGAAATAGAACTATTTTGTCATATAATAAAAAACTGGATTTGCTCATTTGTGAGATATCACGCACGACGCGACTCTTAATTAATCGTACACAAATACTAGATTTAACTCGTGCACGTATTATTTTATGTTTAATTTAATTCAACATTACGATACAGCTCTCGAATCTTAATTCTTAATCTTAAAAAATATATTAATGTATTAAAACCCCAAGGTTATCAGTATAATGTCAAATCATAGTCTGATTAAAATAAAGTGTTGTTTTTTCAGAGAATCCTTTAGTCTGTAACAACTTCGATGCATATCTCTTCAGACATGCAATGAATACAATCTGCCGACATATATAGTTTAATGCAAATCTGGCTTAAAAGTTTTCGAACGTCGGTCATTTAAAAAGTTACTGTAGTTCACGATCTAACGTTTTCATACCGATCTAGTGTTAGGTGGTCGTCATGAAGATTATTTTAGGACAGCTGTCTTTACAAATATCGCTCTTGATGAAGACACTAGATCAGAGTGTCAAAAAGTGGTCATAAAAAGTGGTCATTTTAACCAGAGTAACATTAAACTTATGTTTGATTCTACTTGGCTGTGTCGAGACAAGTTAGATGTGGAAATACATATATAAAGAAAAAACAATGTGTGTAAGACTCAGAGTAGGATTGGCTTTTGAGTTAAACGATCCTCGCCAAAACCCCTACTTTGCCACCCGACTGAGTTAGCCATGCGGTTATTTTTTCTGCGTGGGCAGTGCTTGTCGGCATAACTTGTTAAATAAACTGTTTAGAAATCTAAACGACTTTAGCAGAACTCTAGCTCGTAATACCTGCATATTTGACCTTTAGTCGACAGTAAATCACTATATCCAAGAAGTCCGTTGAACGGACCGTTTGTTTTGCTCCAGTGCAAGAGCCTGGCTAAACTGGCGCCGGTGCGACTATTAATTAATAATTTTCGACTTGAGAAAAACAGCATGGGGTTGTCGTATGATGAATGATCATTATTGAAAACCCCCGCCCGGTTGGATTATCTTTTCAGAAAAAAACAATCCAGCAAACAAGTAGTTTGAATAACCACCCAGGAATGATGTCGGACAGTCGGAGTTGATGTTGGTCGAGCCGAGTTTTGAATTAATTGTCGTATGGTTACAAAGTAACAAATCAGCGCTACTACCCGAATCTCGGTAGATTTACGTCATCAGTATGGAATTTCTTGGCTCGTTGCAATCTTATTCCCAGATTGAGCTCGTTGCTCAGACGTTTCTTTCGCGAGGGGGCGAGCGAGAAGAGGCGGCTGTTTTCTCAGGCTACGTAATTATAAGACTTAAAAGATTTAGCATATAGTCTAGAAGAGTTAATCGCAAACTCGTATTCATATTTTCACACATTATATATATATATATATATATGCATTGTATTATCGTAATATGCAATCTCTATTTAACAATCTCTAACTAGTGAGTAATACTTGGAAACATTACATATTCCATGCAGTTACTCTGAAATGCAGTGTCGTCAGAAAAACATCAATCAATCGAAGATGAATCATCTTCGTGTTGTGACTATTCAACTGAACTGCAAACCGCAGAATTGCAGTACATGCGGAACCGTGCGGAACCTAGCAAAAAATACGTTTTTCTTTGTTTTTCTTCGCAAATAAACATTCTTTGGATAATTTAACGGTATGTAACGTCATTTCCAGTCGGATCCAGTCTATTTTCGTGGGTGCAACGTGCTACTCGTGTCTCAAGATGGCGAACGTTGGGATGGCTGCACAAACACAAGGTAAGATTATTTTATACAATTATACTGAAAGAAAGGCATTTTTCACCATTTAAATACATCTTTCTTAAATAATTAAATATAATATTTAAGCCATCAATGCCCGTCCTGACAACCGCTGCCAAACGTTTTCCGCATGCGCGACGTCCGAGCTCGTCCTCAGAAAAAGAGCGGGAAAACAGTGAAATATTTGGACTGGTCCGAGAGTCCGACACAAAAGTTAAAAATATAAGCATACTACCAAAAAGATAAGGTAGTAATTTGTGTATGCCTTCTTCGTCAATATTGTAACATATTCTGAAATTACCCCCTTCATAATTTTCTTTACCCTTTTTTTAAAACACAAATGAATAGTCAAGTCTTACTTGGTCTTCACTGTCTGGTTGTTGTCACCTAAGCGTGTACACCGCCCGTCAAAACATGTTCTTAATTTCAGCCAAAGTTAACCGTTTTGAAATCAACACCGTGCGGTTGGCGAGACGTGATTGGCTTAAGGCGCACATTCATGTGACAATAATGCATTGGTTCAAATGTATCGAATGAAAACCTAATACGTTTCCAAGGTAAACATTTAACTTTGACGTTGACATAAGACTTGTTTTGACGGGCGGTGTACATGCTTAGGTGCCACATGTATACAAGTGATAAGCCACAATTAAACTTACGTCGATAGAGAAAACCGTACAAGAGTCAGGACGAACACCGCTGCCAAACGTTTGCGCATGCGTGAATTCGCTAAAGTAAATATTCCAAGAGAAGTGGGAACTAGCCGTTGCGCCAACAACTGTATTACCCTCCCAAGCGGAGTATGACTGGGAGTGTGAGACACGGGGTTGCGGGTGTAGCCAGTCGCATAAAATATTTTTGCACTTTATTTTATACTCACTAGTTAACTAGTCAACTAGTAATTAGTTTAAACTTTAAAGTTGCAAGCTTTAAAAAAACTGTTTCTTACAACTTAAATATTATCATAATTCTCCAGCGACCTAAAGGTGTGGTCCAGTCCGTTCTGCGCATGATCCGCATCTTTGTTTATCGGGACCACATCGGGACTACAGAATCGGGACCCTCAAACATGACATTCGTAGATAATCACATGAAGTACTCAGCTGAATGTAAACCGTTTATAGAAGCGACATGGTAGAAAACCAAGCGATTCGGTGAGGATATCTCTTCGGATTTCTTCTGAAAATGTTTTGTTTTGGGTACAAGTAATGAAGAGGAAGCAAGAAAAGCTTACAATCTTCAATAAGGTATCAGGAAATATTTTTAAGAAGTAAACATTAGTTTCGTACATACGCAGAACGAACTGGTCAACTGGACAGCACGTTTACATGTAAGCTTATGCTCGATTAAATTATTTAAGGAAAATGTATTTAAATGGTGAAAAATGCCTTTCTTTCAGTATAATTGTATGTGAAGTCAAGAAAGATAATACGCACGTACTCGGACACAAACTGACAGGCTTTCGGATTGCTCACATTAATATAAATAGTTTGATTCTATTTGAAAGATGAACCGTTTGATATTTTAAGCATTAATGAAACTAAACTGAATGACACTGTGAATAACCACGAAATTGAAGCGAAGGGATACGATTTCATTAGAAATGACCGAAATCGTAGTGGTGAGGGTGTTGCCATTTATGTTACGTCTGTGGTCAATATCAGACAAAGAGATGAGCTGGTGCCTAGTGATTTAGAGGCTATTTGTATTGAGGTAATTAAGCCTAAGTCCAAACCATTTTTCGTGATTAGCTGGTATAGGTCTCCTAATCAGCAATTATTTAACCAATCTGAGCAATTCGCAAAATTTGAAGAAATGCTCAATAAATTAGAAAATGAGGATAAAGAATATATTATTATTGGAGATTTAAATTGCGATTTGCTTTCTTCTACAGAAATGTCGCAAATTTCTACTGTTAAAAATATTATCAATAATTTTCAGCTAAAACAATTTATTAAAGAACCAACTCTGTCGGCAACAGCTCAAAGTCTCTGCTTGATCTTATTCTTTCAAATACACCTGAGAATATTACAAATAGTATTAGTGGTGTCATTCATATTGGAATAAGTGACAACAGCCTAATCTTTGCTTGTAGAAAAGTGGGTATTTCAAAGCAACCTTATAAATTTATTCAATGAAGGCAATTTAGAAATTATTGTCGCTCTAATTTTCAAGATGATTTACTTTTATTAGTGCAAAGTTTCACTTTGCAGTATTGTGATGAGTGGCGGCGAAAATTCACACGATATAGCGTGTTAACTTTCCGGGGAGGGTGAACTTACCAGGTTTAACGACATACTTATATACTTGTCGTAGTTGAAAAACCAGTGCAAATGTGAAACATTAGTATCAGTCTTTCATGTACAACAAATATTTATGTCGCTTAAAGCTCGTAAGTCCTAAAGAGCGATAACAGACAGGTTTGTATGTTATCTATGATTCTATGAGTATTTCTTGAAAGACGCGAATGAAAGAAGTTTCCCCCTGGAATGTATTAGAATAGCACTGCGCACGCGTGGTTTTGTTTGCAACTGGCGAATACAATAATGGCGGAGAAACGCAAAGGAGCGATCAATTTTCTTCTCGAAACAACGACTTTCTAGGCTTAGCTGCATGGCTAATTAAATGTGGTCTGGACGAAAGGATTTATTGTCTGCCTAGCGGAAGGTGCGAATAAATATTAAAAGCTTTCTATTCAACTTTAATATGGTTTGGCATGTTGACGATGTTGTGAAGTCGGTTTGTAGAGTGTTGTTGGTTCGTGTCTGTTATATTTTACACGAGTGGCGCTCGAGCAGTTATGCACGTCAGCTCAATAACAAATTCTGTATACTGGAGATTGTAGACTGTCTTCGCATTTTGATTTGGCGTTCAATAAACAACTGTACGGAGAACCCTGGCCATATATTTTAATATTTAACATGAATATTGTATAAGTTCTACATGTATCTGTACCTGCGTGGACTTAGCGCGTGATTAGGCAGACGATTCGCAAGTCTACATAACGTGAAGCTAGCAACATAATCATCAGACGATCGTTATTTGTAAAGGCAACAAAAACTCTTGTATCTTTACATCCACTTGGCAGATTTTAGTCAGTTTTTATATGGATCGACTGGACGTCACACGATACGTATTAGTATCGCAATTCTTGTGATGCGCCAAGCTTTTTATATGCAAAAATGTCAAGGAGTTCAAAAATATCTTGATGTTATAAAACTGACTGGAAAACAATAGTGAAGGGCACAATTTTTTTTGCATTCTTCACAAGAGAAAATGACTCTTTAAGAATCCCTCGAGATTCTAAGACACTATTATAAATTTGTCAGTGCGATATAATGTGATAACTGGTGATCAAAACATTGCTGAAACCTTGAATGAACATTTCTCAAATATTGGTGAAAAGCTATCCGAAAATTTACCTAAAACATCCACTCACCCCCTGGCTTTCGTACCTCTAGTTACAACACAATTTTCGTTTTGCTTTGTTTCTTTAGAGGAAGCCAAAAAATTTCTCTTAAATTTAAAATCTAACAAATCATGTGGATTAGGTAAGATATCTTCAAAACTATTGAAGGATGCAGCTTCTGTTGTTGCACCTTCATTAGTTTGAATCTTTAACACATGTATAGTCTCTGGTATTTTTCCTGAAGATTAATGGAAAATAGCAAGAGTTTCGCCACTCCATAAAGCAGGTGAAAAAGATAAATGTGGTAATTATAGACCCATATCGATATTATCTGTAATTTCAAATTTTTTTGAGAAATTATTGTGTAAGCAGATCACCACTTATCTTGACGTGTGTACTCAACAATCTGGTTTCTGCAAGGGTCACTCAACAATGACCTCGTTGTTAAATAGAACCAACAAATGGTTATCTTATACAATGTGGATAAGGGTTTGGTAAATGGTGTATTGTTCCTCGATTTTAACTTGTGGTGTGCCTCAGGGTTCTAATCTAGGACCTCTTAAATTATTTCTGATTTATGTGAATGATTTACCACATTGTCTCAAATATTCCTCTACTGGAATGTTTGCTGACGATACAAATTTAACTGTTGAGGCAAGAATGTCCTCTGAATTACTGGAAATGTTAAATGTTGATTTAGAAAATATTCATAATTGGCTTTTAGCAAATAGATTGTCATTAAACCTAGATAAAACTGAGTATATGGACTAATTGGAACTCGATTGTCATACTGTTTTAGGCTCTGAGTTTGAACTACATGTATCTGTAAAGTTAAATAACAATGATATTAAAAGAGTTTCTACATCAAAGACACTATAGGAATAATTTTAGATGAAAAGTTAACGTGGCCGCATCAAATTGATAATGTCAGCAAGAAAGTGTCCAAAGCATTAGGAATAATGCGTCGTGTCAATTCGTTTCTCCCGAGAAAAGCATACACTTTTATTATATAATACAGTGGTTTTACCTCACTTTGATTATTGTTCGGCTGTTCGGGGTAATTGTTCGAAACTACTCTAAGAGAAGCTTCAAAAATTACAAAATCGTGCAGCCAGAATAATATTAAACTGCAGACAGTTATGAAATTAGTTCCAGTGAGGTATTAAGTAAATTAAATTGGAAAACATTAGTGAACGTAGGGGGGATCGGCTTGTTGCGTTAGTTCGTAAGGCAGTAATTGGTGAAATGCCTTCTTAGTTCTTATGTGAATGAAGAATTTCATTTATGTAATAACTCTAGATATGATCTTCGAAGCAATTTTTCTATGTTAAAGTTGCAAAAAACCAATAACAAATTCATTAAAGAGATGTTTCTCCTATCGTGGAGCTGAGCTTTTGAATAAATTACCATTTCATCTTAAAAATGTTAAAAACTAGAAACTTATTCTGTTAGTTTACAATATTTTTAGATAGTTTTAATATTCTAGTAACTTCTGATAGTTTTTTTTTAGCTTGTAAATATAGATATATATGTGTGTATATACAGTAGACGGCCCCTATGAAGAACACTTTTTATGAGGTGAAGGGCCCACCGTCTGTAAATAAGTTTAAAATAAATAAATAAATAAATAAATAAATAAATAAATAAATAAATAAATAAATAAATAAATAAATAAATAAATAAATAAATAAATAAATAAATAAATAAATAAATAAATAAATAAATAAAAAAAAATAGATCAAATAATCTTACCTTGTGTTTGTGCAGCCATCCGAATGTTCGGCCATCTGGGACACGAGTAGCACGCTGCACGCACGAAAATGAACTGGATCCGACCGGAAATGACGTTATAGTCCGTTAAATTATTCAAAGTGTTTATAATTTGTTTATAATTGTGAGCATTAGTAAACACTGGTTCGACAGATTAGATTTTTAGTAGAGCGCGAATAGCGCATTGAACTAAAGGTAAACGCAACTATGACACCTGCTCTTGTGAGCATTGGTAAACACTGGTTCGACAGATTAGATTTTTAGTGGGGCGCAAAATAAGATCCCGGGTACGAGGTTGGGGCGCAAATAGCACATTGAACTAAAGGTAAACGCAACTATTATACCTGCTCTGTTAAATGTTTAACTCATTCCTGTCCGAGGGCTTCCCCGGAGATGAATAAAATCGTCTGACGTTAACCAGAATAAAATATTAAAGACCAATTCGACAGGAAAGAGTTAGGGAGATAGTTTATAACTCATTCCTGTCCGAGGGCTTCCCCAGAGATGAATAAAATCGTCTGGCGTTAGCCAGAATAAAATACTAAAGACCAATTCGGACAGGAAAGAGTTAAGCTTATTCCCACTCTAAAGTCTGAACGGGATAATTGTGAGCATTAGTAAACATGTTCGACAGATTAGATTTTTAGTCCAGAACAATGGCAACTAAATGCTGTCTTTGTTGATACGACTTAAATAACAAATTAACAATACATACCTTCAAATGTTTGATGATACCACTCAAATGCTACTTCCGATAACCAGGATTATTTAAACCACAATTTGACATCTTCCAAAGTTATAAGGTTTGCTGCCATCATTCAATTAAAACAAGAAATCAGAAAATAATCTACGCTCTTCGTTTGAATCATGCACGCTCGACATGAGAGTCGTTAGAAGAGAATGTGATAATTGAAGCCAATGGTTTTGAATCGCACCGCGTGCATTTCCCGAGTTCTGATTGGCTCGCGGGTAGTGTCAAGCAATCTATTTGTCCCTAGAGAAGGAAACAGAACAAGTTCTGCGTGTCAACGTATCAAATTATCGCGTTCTTTTTCATCGCATAAGTCACACTAGTATTTTTTTTATTTTTGCGCAGCAACGAATGTTTAGAATTTGTGTGAAGTAAATCAGGACATACATGCCTACTGATTCTATTTTCGTCCAGTGAAATACAAAACCATATACTCGGAATACCTCAATGTGCATATTGTGATCTTGCAAATTTGCATATGGAGTCGTTTATATTAAATATTCTAATGCGCTACTTGCCAGATTATATAAACTACATGACAGATCTTGTTAGGTATAAGTTTTGCTAGTTGATTCATATTTGCTGAATACCACTGATTTCCGCGGTTGCCAGTTGGCGATACATGTGATGCATTCGACCCGCTACTAGTAACTGAACACTGTATATACGCAACGTCTACAGAAAGCTGATATGAACAAACTAATAAAAATACAGTTCGCAAACTCATATATATGCCGTATCGTGAATACATAGAGTACGTTTGTCATTACTAAAAAAATTGAGCATTTCACGTAATACCCAAAGCATTACATTACTCTTGATATTAGTTGTCCCAGTTGATATTAAAGTTTATTCATGCTGCCATCGATAACTAGTCAAAAGTAAAAAACATTACGTAAAAATAGTGAGTAAAGTTAAACGACTGTACTTTACTTAATACTTGCATGACTAAAGCAAAAATGCTTGCTCACATATGAATAACGTTTACTCGCCATTTTGGGTAGGATCTTACAAGATCTGATCTTGCCAAGATCTTACAAAATCCTACAAGATCTTACAAGATCAGTCCTACAAGATCTTACAAGATTTTGCCAAACTATTACAAGATCTTGCCAAGATCTTACAAGAAGTTGCTAAGATCTTACAAGAAGTTGCTAAGATCTTACAAGATCTTGGGAAGATCTTCGGCCAGGAACTTGACAAGATCTTACCAAGATTTTGCCAAGATCTTGGCAAGATATTGCCAATATTTTGGAAGATCTTATAAGATCTTGCTAAAATCTTATAAGATCTTGTAAGAAAAATCTTCTAAGATTTTTCTTAAGATCTTACAAGATTTTCCGAGATCATACAAGATCTTACAAGAGCTTGACAAGATTTTCACATGGGTAGTCTATATCCCTTCCAACTCGATTACTATCTAATCAAATGATTAAAAAATTGTTGCTGGCTAATAACGTGATATGATAAAGCATTAATTCTTTGCTCTGGACCACTGTGGTATTAGACAAAGGTGAGACAGGTTGAGCAGCGTAACACGGTCTGCGCGTGTCTACGCCGAACGTCAAACACCGCGTGAGTAAAATAAATCCGTCCGCACAAAACAATGAAATTCGTTATGACGAAACGACAAACCAAATTAACCAAAGATTGTTATTCTTTCTATTTATAGATGTATATTCATCTTGTGTTCGTTGCGTTAATCGGAAGCTATCAATTTTGTCAAATAGACCGTCTAGAAAGAATAACAATCTTTGGTTAATTTGGTTTGTCGTTTCGTCATAACGAATTTCATTGTTTTGTGCGGACGGATTTATTTTACTCACGCGGTGTTTGACGTTCGGCGTAGACACGCGCAGACCGTGTTACGCTGCTCAACCTGTCTCACCTTTGTCTAATACCACAGTGGTCCAGAGCAAAGAATTAATGCTTTATCATATCACGTTATTAGCCAGCAACGGTAAGAACTAGGTATATTCTCGGTACTTTTGTACTTATATGCCGGTCTCTAGCGTTTAAAAGAAATAAGTGGCCTTACCCCTTACTTCCCAGCCCCACTAATAATAAACCTTGCTTACAAAAAACTAAAAACTGAAAATTAAACAAGCGTTTTTGATCTCATATTATCAAATTCATTAATAATTCATGACGAAAATTCAAAATAAATGAATGTTTAATCAGCATCTTTAAATACGGATAAAACATTGATTAATAAAACATCAATGTTTTATCAAAGTTAATAGGCACTAGTGGCTCAAATTCAGCTTTTTCTGAGTTAAAATGATCTTATTTAACCTTTTCTACGACTCTTAAACAAAATGTTCATCATTTACACTTAAATGATGAACATTTTGTAAATACTCTTAAAGATCGGCCGCTCATGTTTTAACTATTACTTATTAATCTCAACTTTTCCGACAGGTGCATCTGGAGAATATATATATTGTGCCAATGCCACTCACATCTCATACGTCTCTGTCAATGGAGGCGAATGGACAACAATCCTCTCAGCCAAAAGTGCCACATTAGGTTATGATGGAGTAAACTACAAACTGTGGTACTTTGATACCACTCCAATAACTCTTTACAGCTCTAACTTGGATGGAAGCGACAAGCAGGACGTTGAGTCGTCCTCTAACATTGGACCGTTTGCAGTCAATGGCTTAAACGAAACAGTTTATTATCTAGACAAACAAGAAGAAAATAAGGTTCGATCGTTGTCATTCGCAGGGGCCTCTTTGCCAAACATCACCAGTTTACAGGACTTATATTATAAAGACATTGGAATTGATCCGTACAATCAGTAAGTCTTTTTCAAAAATTGTTTCGTTTAACAGAGAAGCATGGGAGAAGCATTCACCGAAAAAATCAAACGTATAGTCTTTATTTCATTTCGGGGAAAATTGAATGCCTTATAATTAAGGCGTACGCAAATGAACATGCATAAATGCGGTGTTACATTATGCAATTTTTTTGTGAAATTTGTCTGGAAATTTTGTTGCTACACAATCACCAAGTCTCGCAACATTTTTGTTGCAGCAAGTGCTGCACGAGGTAGAACCAAGTACTTTTGCCAACGATTCCGGCAACGCTACAACGGATTATTGAAGCATTGCACAGTGTAAGACTCCTCTCTTGCAACTTGTCTCGCAACAATTTGCCCGATCAGGGCAAATTTGTAAACCAGGGTTCGTGCTACTCCTTGAAGTCCTTAAATACTACTTGAATGAATTTCTGACTTTCAAGGGCACTTGAAAAGCCCTTGAAATTTACAGTTTTTAAAAAACTCCTTAAATACTCCTTAAATTTTTTGTCAAACATAAATTTATATTTTCGCTAAATAGAAGTAAAATCTATAGAAAAAATGTTGTTAGTTGCCATAATCGCGATGCTATAACTAAACGCAAGAAACTGTGAGGTAAGTCGTTAAATTAAATTTTAATAGAATTTATTAAACTAGAATGTAGCTTGTCTACTGTACATTCAATTTTTGGAGTTTCTTATCTCGTCTTTTCTTAAAACAAAACACCCCATGGCAAATACTCCTTGAAAAATGCTATTTTGCTCCTTAAAAACTCCTTAATTACTCCTTGAATTTCACTTTTCAAGACCAGCACGAACCCTGTAAACCGTTCGGATCCGTTCCATTCCTACTCGGTCACCTTTGCAAGACAAGTTGCAAGAAACATTGCATAGTGTAACACTCTCCACTCGCACAAAATATTTAATTATTTTTCAAGATCGTTGTTTATATCAACGGATCACGATTCCAGCCGCAACCTCCTCCGCTACAGTCTTTCAGAGGATGCCCTGTACGTAATCAATGACGGACCAGGACTTTCGCCTTATCTCGCCGTAGACCCAACTACCAAAACAGTATATTGGATTCGTTTTACAGACGAGATTGAATTCGTCATCCAGAAAACCAGTTACGACGGTTATACAACTCAAATTGGTGTCGTTCGTACAGGAACTATAAGTGATGTTGATATTGCCGTGGGAGTGAATTTTTATTACTTGTTAGACTCTTCGGCGTCAACAATCCACACGTATGACAAGAGTTCGGATACAGTAGTAAGCAACATTACCGTTTCTCCTGGGACAAAACAATTAATAGTGCTAACTGGTGAGTGGCCTATTACTCCGTTCATTGTTCTAGAAAATTTTCTTAGAGTAGTAGCGGCGAAAGATAATGGCCTAATTCATAAAATAGAATGCATGATAAGGGGTGTATTTAATGTTTAATCCCTAGCAAATTTTAGGCCATTTTAGCTCCATTCTTATAGAGTTATGGAAAAGAGAACTTATAGCTTCCTTAGGGGGGTGTTTTAAATGGAGGAGGGCCAGCCCTCTCATGTGTGTTATTTCTAAAGGTGTGTTTTTTTCCTAAGGTGTGTTAAGATAAAATATGTGTTATTCTTAAAGGTGTGTTAAGTTTGTAAAGTGTGTTAAAAAACACATCACTTGTTGAAAAAGGTGTGTTATTCAGAGGCGTGTAAACTGAAGGTGTGTTATGTAACACGCTAGTATGCATTCGCCCAGAAATCAAGGTGTATTTTCAAACACATCAAGGTATGTTTTTGAACACACCAAGGTGTGTTATATAACACACCAAGGCGTGTTATAAAGAAGATGTATTGAAAGGTGTGTTGTAACACATCTTAGTGTGCTTTACAACACACCTTGGTGTGTTCTAAAACACATCTTGCCAATACCTGTTTTTGGAGTATATGTTCGTCGTGTCTTGTTTCAAAATTTTGATTACATGGCAACCGGGCCAGCTAGGCAAATGGGGCCAACTAGCCCCATTCTTAAAGGTGTGTTAAGTTTGTAAAATCACTTGTTGAAAAAGGTGTGTTATTCAGAGGCGTGTAAACTGAAGGTGTGTTATGCAACACGCTAGTATGCATTCGCCCAGAAATCAAGGTGTGTTTTCAAACACATCAAGGTATGTTTTTGAACACACAAAGGTGTGTTATAAAAAAGAAGTATTGAAAGGTGTGTTGTAACACATCTCAACCTCACCTCTGTGATAACGAACTCAATATCTCAGGTTTTTTTTGGCAATCTCGGTGAACGTGAACTAAGTAGGTTAGTTACCTCAACCTCGGTAACTACGTAAGTTATTTTGGCCCTCGGTAAATAACTGACGTAGTTACCTCGGGTTCGGTAACTTACCTATACTTATACGTGAGCCCCTCGATGAGCGAGTACGCTCTTGGGTAAACGTTAGGATTATATATGTTTAAATAAAAAAAAAACAACCTATACTTAAAATACTCATATGAATCATAAAGAAAAGACAAAAGAAATTATCTGAGCATCGTCCTAGTTTGCATAAACTTTTCTTTTAATACCTTTAATTTTCAAAATAATCAGTAAATAATCAGTTCGGGAGCTCATATTGCATTTATTATTTTATTAAATGTCAAATTATGCATTTTTGTTGCGGTATAATTCAATTTTTTATTTTATTTTAGACAAAGACAGATGTCAGAATGGAACATGTCACGTGAATGCCACATGTACAAGTGTTCCAGGAAGTGTTGTGTGCACATGTACATCTGGTTTCACTGGAAATCAAACTCATTGTGAAGGTATTTTTGATTAGATATATGAGAGTGGTTCTTCAACTTTTACGCGCCCCCGGCCATTCTTTGATTCTGACAGTGTCAGAGCGATTAATATAATGTATTGAATATATTGTAAAGACAGGCGTTTCCGCGGACTTATTAAAATGCAATTACTAATATTTCCAAAACTATAGCTTAGAACAACACGAAATTTACAGAGAATGGTATTTTGATTATTAAATTTTACCACATTAAAGATTGTAAACACAAACACAAACACAAACACAAACACGAAGGCGCACGGGAATAGTCGACTGGAGTGAACATAATAAAGCAGAGTGTTTATTTGAAAGCTAATATTTCGTGTAGTATAGCCTAGAACGTCACGCAATTTACGAAGAATGCTATATTCAACATGTTCTTTGGAAAGCGACATATATTTGTTCTGACCCTACCCTAGCTCGACTATACAGGTGAATGGCGAACATGTCGACATCTGACGATAGCTGTCGAGTATGACGTATAAGTGAGGTCCAAGACACCGAAGATCACGTCGACATGGTGGCTCCCGTTGATGGTCAGCCATGGCTACAAAAATTATACATATCTTTGCAATTATCAAACGAAATAACTTGAAACTAATCTTGGGCGTGTATGTTTCCCACAACACTAAACGTAAAATGTTTCAATCGATTTCGTTTAATAATTGCAAAGATAAATAGTTTTCTTTTCCGGTCAGTCGATCATTTTGCTTGTCAAATAAATGTCAATACCTCGAGAACGGAGTCACATGGCCAGAAAAGTCGGATATTGCGCCCTTGGTACAGCAGCGTTATCTCATAAAAGAGAAACATTTACAGCAAAATAGAACACAAGGGTTTACATAGAGAGCCTACAAACAATGACACCATAACTCATTAGCTTAAACAACATACATTATCCAATTTGCAACGATGGTTTCTAATTCTAGGTCTCTTACTGCTAACGATTTCATACAAGTGATCGTTAACTTGTTCCATTCGGAAGCTGGTTACGTGAAGTTTGCGCGCTCTATTGTGGACTTGTAAATATCCTCAAATAAAACGCTGAACGCGATATTTGATGGCAGATTACATGAATCAAATACTGCGGAATGCGGTTGAGTGTTTAATGACGTCATCACACACAGATAGTTGCAACGGTTGATCGATCATGTTGTCAAGTGAAATTTCGAACGTTGCTATGTGATCATTGCACGTTGTGGCCTTGTTGTCGGGGTTCGACAATGGATAACGTTATCGAAATAAGAGTGGAGTATAACTATTATAATAAAAGTCGAGTGACCCCAATATTCATTGCAAACGATGGCTTGTTATCGTTGACATTCGAAGGATTTTATGGACTGGTATGGAAAGAAGCTCGGAAAGAAGTTCGGAAAGAAGTTCCTCCGTTTGACGAAGATGTCGTCGGAAGCCGTGTCACTTCGAATGACAATTCTGGACGAAAACGGTTCTGAGGTTGACATTTCTACCAACTATTTTTCATCTCAGATGTTTTCGTTCCTAAATAAAGGAATGAAGATACTTTCCGTTTGTGTTGCAGCGGCAGAATCGACAGTCGCGGTTAGTAAGACGTACAGAATCTCTTCCACACATTTGAGACTACGGCAGAGGAAATATTCAGGGAACGCGCGATGTCGGTAAATTTGCTAGGGAAGACACCGGGAGCTGGGTCTCCACCTTCAATAATTATTTTATTTACTATTAGTGACCTCAAATCCTTCGATAATATTTTGGCCCCACATTTTGTTATTGTCAGTTGACCCTGGCAACATTCGAAATTTCACTTGACAACATGTTCAATCAACCATTGCAACGATCTGTGTGTCACGACGTCATTAAACACTCAACCGCATTCCGCAGTAAACTATTTTGAATTTGCAACGACCGAGTCTTGTGCTAAAATCTGAACTCTATTCTAATCGTATTTTTCGTTTTGAGAAAGTATTTTTCGTTTGAGCGATGAGAGAATTTGTTCAAAAATCCGGCAGTAAAAAATGTGTAGTTTGCAAGCTTTTCGTGAGCCAAGCTATTATGAGCTTCAACTAATTAAGTAAGGGTTAGAGAATGGTCACGTGTGCTCTATGGGATATAGAGTCCCGAGAATTTCGGCCCCAAGTGGTCTTCTATCTAATTAGAGGGACTCTATATTCCATAGAGCACACGTGACCATCCTCTAACTGTCTTAGAAAATGGTTGCAATCACGAAGAAGTTTCAATTTTAACTATAAATGTGTGTTTTTGGCATGTAGCATGTTTACCGGAGAATTTGCTCTATATAGACTATAGTAGTGACTCTATTGAATTCATTAGTGACTCTATATAAAGAGCTCACTGTACTGCTATCACAACAGAAAACAAAAGATCTTTGCAGTGGACTCTATATAGGGCTCACTAGTATGCCTAATGTTGATGAATCAAAACACTATGGAATATAGAGCGTTGAAATACTCGATAGGGATGGGCTGAGTGGGTGCAAGCATTCTCCAATTTAAGTTTAAACGCACGTTCATTTTCAGTCAAAAATACGATCAGAATAAGCAACATCATGGCCACATTTGGTATCAAAATTATCGCAGAAAAACGGGCTTACAGAGTCTGTAATTATTGAGGTGAGGAGCTTTATTCTGCTCCAGCAATAGACCGGGAGAGATTGGGAATAATTGAAAATTACCGGAAGCTCCAACGCTTGCGGGAAGACCCACTCGCAAAATTGAAAATGGTAAATACAGTCCTACAGGCTACAAAACTCATCCATAATTTATATATGTAGCCAAATTTCGAAACAATTTTTTCTAATTCAAAATAATGCTGAATGTGGCCTTGAGGAGGATCAAATATCTTTTAGAATTAATGTCCGTAATAAGTGTTTGAAAAGTTGGTATGATCTTAGCAGGAAGGTATGCGGTGCTTCTCAGAGAAAATTGTGATAGAGTTGAAAACCCTTTTAGAAAGTTGGTCTCCAACAAATAGCAAGTTGCCGGCAAAACCTAATGTTATGCAGGAATCCGCTGATTATTATGTGGGCTCAAATGTCCAAAATGTCCGACCATGTGAAATATAGAAGAGCTTTAAACGCAAATCATTATAATTTCAACAGTACTTCCAAATAAGAGAATATATTTTTACATGCAATTTTTTGTCCGATTGTTTCAAATAAACAAGAAAAACTGTTGAGGTTATTCTGGCATCTAGGCGGAAAGTTTTATCGCTTCAACACGCCTAGAAACGCAAATATCTTGCACGTGGTTGCTTTGGTGCTTTTTTAAAGATTGAACATTTCACGAAGCATACCCTTTTTTTAACATCCCCACATTTCGTTTTTTCCAAAGGAACCTAAAATATAAGGCAATCACCATGATACCAGTCATCATGATAACAGTGACCATGTTGTCAATTACTGTATGATAGTAACGGTTACAATTGCCATGTTAACAGTTTCGATGTGAACAGCAAATAGCTAGCGTTCTTCCGGTGTAATTAACAATTTAACTAGCGACTACTTAAAATGCAACACGTTTGTTATGCAAATAATAGGTAAGCCAATTACCGTTATACTTCTCATGAAATATCTCCAATTTAATTCTTCGAAAGTTTTCATTGCGATAATGTAGTATAAATAAATTTTGTGGAAAACCACGTCAAATATTTATTTGCTAAGCTTTCGAAGAACAAGGGAATCTATGGAGATTGCAAAACATCGCACTATCTCTCAGGAGGGACAGCCATTAAACAGCACGTGGTGTGCCCTATTCGGAGAACATTCTTGATTTTGTTTTTCTAATTAATAAAATTAACGTGATATACGCCAATGTATTCTTACGTGATTTAATTGATCAGTTGCTTAGTTTATCCCCGAGCCCAGGGAGGGCGCTAATTTCCACACGCGTGGAGCCCACTTATTACACGCGAGTTTGAAAGTCCATATGTATATAATGTATATATGTATATATGTATGTACATATGTACATATGTACATATGTACATATGTATATATGTATATATATATATATATGTATATATGTATATATGTATATATAGTATAATTTCAGAGGTGAATATAAAGATTCCGGACATTTGATTGGTTAAAAATTTCTTCATAAATCATTATATTCACCGCGCCAGGCGGTGAATATAACATCACTAGAAAGAGGTTTTCGAGGGGAGTCTGGGACTTTTTTCCAACTAAATTGAGTTAACTCGTTCCAGTCTCCCCTCGGAATTATGATTTTGATGAATGTTAATTTTCAAAATGGCGGAGTTTTTTTTTTAAATGGCGACCGTACTTTTAAAGCGAACATATCGTCAAAAATTCTCAAATAACTCAGGAGAAATAGACTGTATACATCGAATAGCTTGGAGATACAACTGTCTAAAGGTAAGGAAATGTTTTGTCGTAATTATTTTTTATTTTGGAAGAGTTTTGATCGTATTAAGCCGTGCTTTTGAAAGTGACTGAGTGAAGAAAAGATTCAACATTCAATTTCCAAGATCAAGATAAGATAAACTAATACATTTATAAACGTGTGTTTTAACTTCCTTGGATATTCACTTCCGAAATATTATACTGTAACAATTATTCACCTCAGTCTCGGTGAATATTGGTGAATATATTTACCTCGGCTTCGCCTCGGCAAATATTCACCGATATTCACCTCGACTTCGGTGAATAATTGTCATATGTATATATGTATATATGTATATATGAGATATGTATATATGTATAAGACTTGGGAAAGCAGCTTTTGCGAATAGATATAAAAGATAAAATATATCGCTTTCAAAAGAACATACACAAATCAACTTTTACGTATAAAGAAAAGCAACGTGTTGAATTAAAGTAACTCTTCAACTCGAAATGGGGAAAAACAATACTGAAGAAAAACCGACAAAGAGAAAGACCGAAAAGTTAAGTAAAAACATAGAGCAGCCGCTCTCAGTAGCAACACTGTTTAAAGGTCAACTATACCTTTTGAGGTTATATATATTTTCAAAGCAGTTATCATCTAATTTCGCAAAATTGAAGAAAAAAATGAATTTGAAGTAAAAGCGCATGACTTACTGAGGGGAGATTCTAAGTACCTCTTGATGCACGACCAAGTTGTTTAGAAGAATGGGTACTACATATTCGGTGACGTCATACCGGTAAGTTGCCTGAATTACCGCAGAAATATTCCAATGTTCGAGCTTTGGTTTTCCACCTATTTACTCATGAAAATACGTGTATTAGCATTATTTTGGGGCATTTTAAGGTATATCTTCTTCACACTCTGTCAACGAGTCTTCTTAATTGTATTTGGGTGAGTTTTGCGATATTTAAAGAAGAAGCCTGAGGTGATATAGATAAAGCTACGGCAGCAGATCCAATTTCGCAAAAGCAAAACTACAGTTCTGACGAACAATGTATATCCAGGTTTCTGTCAAATCAATAACTCAATAGTTAGAACTAACAATATACAGTAGATTAAAAGTCAATAGTTTTGTCTTATCAAGACAAAAATTAATCGTACCCTTCTTCCCCTCCATACTAGGCGTAGTGTTTTTTTTCTTGCGAAAACCCGTTGTACTGCTGTACCGTTTGGTAAGCTAAAATATCATAGCCATTCTTGATAAGTCGTGGAGTCGAACTTGTGGCCGGGTATCTTTTCGAAAAACTCTCCTGGTTAGCATGTTGACAATGTTGTAGCCTTTTGCCGAAGCGAGCTCTGTAATGTTTTACCGGTATGACGTCACAAGTTTGCTAGTGCCAGACTACCTTTTAACGCGGTCGTTGTTTAAATATGGTTCGGAAAAATGGCCAAAACTCGATCTTTGACAGAACATAAAAACAGAACCGAGTGCTTCGGTTTTGGAATGAACGTTTTCGAATTTAACAGAAAATATAATAACCTCAAAAGGTATAGTTGACCTTTAAGTTTCCGTGTTTATATCGTGTCACTGTTTATAATGCTGTTTTCTATTTTTGTTGGATGTTTTTGCTTGCCCGTTGTATTCTTTGCTTTTAGCTGCCGACTGTCGTCTTGTGTTCTTTTATAAAATAACTTTTTATGAATAAACCTTGTTTTTGTCGAAATGCCCCGATTAATTAAAACATGACTATATCTCTGACAACTGACAAGCAGCCAGTGATTTAAGTTGTTTTTAATGCATCTAAAAATTGCAAATGTTTTTAAAATACTTCAGCAGAAAAGTATTAAATATTAATTTCAGCCTGCATTCTGTTTTGTTAAACATAGAAAAAGAAAACGTACTGTAAGAGATTTAATACGAAATTTTACAGAACTTTTAATATCTTCCTCAGTAGCCATGCAGGTGGTAACGTCACTGGTTGTCACGCGAAGATAGTCTGGTTCAAATCCAGGCAGCGACATCCAACTTTTTCATTGAAAATCTTTTTTTCGAATGCTGCCCGAAATTTTTTGCGTTGCTTTCCCTTTGTTTTTCATTACTTTTTTAAAATATTAAAATAAACAGTTTTCTATTTGAAATATTCTACTTCATTTAAAACTATATTTTGAGTCAGAGGGCAGTGGCTATTTCCAGTCCCTAATATATAAGAATGCGAGGGGTAGTTGCATTTACGTATTTCTAGTAAATTACGTAAGCCAACAGCTTATTGTTATTGCTCTGATGAAAGCCTGAGTCAACAGACCGAAAGCTTAGCAAATAAACATTTGACGTGGTGTTTCCACAAAACCTATCTATATTTCCAATTTCCTATCATCACCTCATTTTCATTTCCCCCCATATTTAGATGTCGATGAATGTCAGGCCAGCGCTTGTGACGTAAATGCAAACTGTACAAATACAATGGGGTCGTTTTCGTGCGAATGTGAGACAGGTTTTACAGGAAATGGAACAAACTGTACAGGTATAACCAAAACTGTTAATGAGAAAGAGTATTCTATTAAGGTATAAAAAGACAAGGTGATAGTTGTTTTACACCTGATAAAACATCAACTGCAAATGTATTAAATAATAATTAAAACATGAGCAGCAGTGTTTTTACTGCGAATGTTTTAAATAGCTTCAAAAACGACCCATTTGGTAAGTTCATTGGCGTAGTAAGTTTCAAAAATAACGTTTTCTAAAAGAAAATCAAAGCCAAAGGTTATGCAAATCAGGAGGTTTCTTTATCAGATATAAAACCACGGACATGGTACTGACTTCCTTTGTGTTTTCCTCATGAATTATTAATGAGTTTTTGAAACGGTTTTTAAAACAAATAATTTTTGAGTTAATTAAGGTGAGAATTTTGAAGATTAACGTTTTGTGAGCCGTAAAGTTAGAAAAGGGCAAGCGTGTCTTGAGGTAATATTTAAAACATGAGCAGCAGTTTTTTATCAGCAGTTTTTAACAGCTTAAAAACGTTGCGTCATTGGTTGTTGTTGCTTTGATTTATTTAATTTCAAATAAGGATGACAATTTTATATAAAATTCCACGTTCATTTGTATGTCCACTTGTATTCTTTCTGATGTCAATAAGGTTTATCAGGTATAAAACCACTGACATAGACCTTATTCAAAAATGGCTGTTGAATTATAATTATTTTATATGCATATTGATTAGCCCTTATGAACTCGTTTTCATGTGGGAAATTCAAAATAATTTTTACTTTAAAACGAGGTTGTAAGGGCTAATTTATACGCACATTAAAGCATTCTAATCTGGCAGGCATTTTAAATAAGGTCTATGGTAATATTAGGTTTGTCTTTTCCTCATGAATTATTAATGATTTTTTAACATATTCTATAAAGAAACTCATTAAACATTTTGTTTTGTTTTTGTGTTATAAATTATTAATAGTCTTTAAAATGATTTTAACCCATTATTACGAACCATCTAATTACCATCACAAAGTGAAAATTAATTTAATATTGTCATTAATATGCAATTTTGGCAATTTTTAATTTTCAAGAATTAAATTTTCCCTTCATAGATATCAACGAGTGCTCTGGAAGTCCTTGTCATTCTGATGCAACGTGTTTTGATAACGCAGGCTCCTATGCTTGCCAATGCAACTCTGGTTTTACTGGAAGTGGAGTATACTGTGCAGGTATTCTTTGCAAAGGAACCACGGACCACCAAAAGAAGACTGGATCGAGCAACTATTGTTTGGAAAATATTAAAATAAACCCAAAATTTGCCATTACTAAGGGACTTTATGTGTGAGAACTGTCGCCATTTTTCTATTTTTGGTTTTCACATCCCATAACCTAACGCTGTGTCCCAAATTCACTATTATCGCATTGACCTACCTGTACATTTGTTAAAAGGAAAAGGTGGTAAATTGCCAAAAATCTGACGTTTTCGAAAGGAGCTTTTCATCAGAGTTCCATTACTTTTAGGCTCAGATTCCAGCCGTTGGGTCTCGGTGCGCCCGCGATCCCTCGCCCAACCAACGGCTGGGCGCATCGGCTTTATTCCTTGTCCGTGACGTAATGGGTTAATATTTAAATAATTTACAATTATGCAAATAACACTAAAGACTATCTCTCTTCTTTATTGATTAAAAACTGCCAGTGGCATGTACAGTGCACACATTTTGTCAATAAAACTGATGATCGAAAATATTTTACGTCTGCTAGTTGTAGCAAGACAAGTATCGGGTGAAGATTTAAATACGTCAATAGAACGACGATCTTGATATTCTGATCACAGACTCTCGTTTGCCTTCGACGAGTGGAAAAGATTAAAAGCGAAAGACTTTCAGGAGTTATAGCATTTCTCTTCAAGGCGTAAAGCATGTATAATTTATTATCAGTTGAACGCGTGATTTTATCACAATTCATGAAGTTTCGACATTTGCTGGCGAGAATGTTTTGCTGCACTCTTCTATTTATATCATGCAGTGGGCCATTGGCCAATCATATTCAATTGGTTCCACGGTCAATTCAGATTTCAAATGAAGTCATCAACATTTTTTCTTTCCCAACAGCGGCTCGCTACCAATTTACTTTGAGAAGCAGCTAAATTTTGTCACAAAACTAGCCGCATGTTACGCTAAACTCGTGATTGTAGTATCCAGGTAAAGATCGTTTTCCAATAACAATTTTGGTCGTTAATATTTTATTCATATTTTATTCACGGATTCGACTGTGATAGTATGATAATCAATCACTTGTGTGTGAACTGTTGAATATGGAAGACTTTACACTTATTCTAATTCGATTCCAAACGTAAAGTAATCTAACCTAACCGCCCCTGCATGAATATATATCATGGCTTGCATGCATCTTGCGGTTTAAATCAGATTGGTGTATTAAACTACTAATCAGGCATTCAGAATTCAATAACAGTTTGTGTGCTCTTTGTCGAGTGCTATTTTCTTTCCAAGGAAAGCCAGAGAGTTATAGACTGCCAACAAACGTCGAAGTTTCGCTAATCGTACTTAATACCGAAGCATATAATTATTTACGTTTCGTCATTTACGAGTGAAATTTATGCCCCCCAAAATTTGGGGGGCTGACATATGATTGGTCGATTTCAACAATGATGAACCCGATGCGCCCAGCCGTTGGTTGGGCGAGGGATCGCGGGCGCACCGAGACCCAACGGCTGGAATCTGAGCCTACATTACTTTTTGCTCTGATAAAAAAGCTCAGTATTCTGTTGTTTACTTGTATACGACAAAAAAATTAAGTTTGTCTTATTTGAAAGACAAAATACTTGAAACAACAAAGTAACATATTTTGCAGTTTTTGGTGTTCTTGCTTCGTTCTGGAGATATTTCAGTTCGTTTGATATGTAAATGTCACATGTTGTGACGTACATGTGCATAATGAGCTATCGGGAAACGTTATATATCTTTGCTTTTATCAAAGGAATCCACTTCAAATTCTACTTGTTTGGTATAGTGTTAGGAATACACCCACACGCTTCCTTCGAAGTAAATATGATTAGATAATAGCAAAGATACATAACCTTCTCTGATAACTCATTATGCACATGCACGTCACAACGTGTGACATGCGTTTACATATCAAATAAACAGAAATATCTCAGAAACGAAGCAAGAAAACAAGAAAAAAACCCAACAAAAGATGCTACTCTGTCATTTTAAATGTTCTTTCAAATAAGACAAACCTAATTTTCGTATCACATACACTTTAGTAAACTTGGCAATTTATTACCTTTCTACTTAATTCCTTTATGATGTAAAACACTGCCGTCGCACCATTATAATTTTTCACGCATTTGCTTGATGGAAATCATTTAGCAAGGGACCAAAGTGGATATATCGCGAGCTACGGTTTTTTTACTCGGACGAATAATGTGTTACTCAATCCAGTCTTAATTAATTACTTAAATCAGACAAACTTAACTTTTGGCGTGACATTTTAACACTAAACATTAATTAATGTTGTAATTAAGACGATTATCAATTTACAGCTGTTCCATAGTTCACTTTGTTCTTGAGGTATTTAGACTTATCTACAGTAATGTAACTGTATGCACAACATTTTAACACATTGGAAAATTATGTCGGGTTGTTGAAAGATATATATTTTTTTCTGACCTTTTAGATATCAATGAATGTGATACTTTAACACCTTGTCATGTTAATGCCACATGTACAAATTTAAATGGATCCTACATCTGTGCCTGCAAGACAAACTATAGTGGAGACGGAGTGTTTTGTGAAGGTAACCAATTTTAGAAACAGTTTTGGTAATTCAGGCTTGGACTGGCTATTGTGCCATTTTCCCTCGGAACAATAGCCGATCCATTGCTCTACAATACTCATCCATTGTTTTATGGCAAGATGGCACAATTAATGGCCAGTCCACGCCCGTGGTAATATTGGAAACACGCACAGTTAAAGCAGTAATGCCAAAACATGGTAATGCAGTGCACATATTACTCAGAGAATGATAAGCCAAAATTTAAGCCAATTTTGTAACAAAAAAAATGTTTTTATACTAGTGCAAATCAAATCAAATTGAAATACTTTTCTTTATAGCGTAAAAATAAGATTTGTGCTATAGACAAATAAATAATGCGTCATCACATTATTTACTTTATTTTATTAATGTATTTATCTTGTTTTAAGCTATATAGTGTTTATTACAGTATAATTGAGATAAGAAGGCTTAGTTTGGCGTCAGCCGCGGAGGGTGGCGCATTCTGTATAGTAAATAGTAGATCATTCTTTGTGTTCGTATCCACTTATTAGTATATATATATATATATATATATATATATATATATATATTCAAACAAACAAAGTGTTGTTCGCGAAATGTCGAAAAGTGCTCAATACCGTAAAGATAGAGCGAATATACTATAAGTGGGCTTACCTCAAATGTTGATGGTCGCTACTGTCAGTTTCACGCTGGGCGATCTTCTGATATATATATATATATATATATATATGGCACGAAACTAAATAGTAATAAAATGTCTAATCAAACCTGTTGAGTCTTTGAACTTTAACTATATATATATATATATATATATATGTAATATTTATAAACCGCGCAGGAGGGCTTTATCGGATATAAAACACGAGGCGATAGCCGAGTGTTTTAGAGCCGTTAAAGCCCGTACTGCAAGGTTTTTAAATGGCTTCTAAAAAGAATCACTTCATACGTTCATTGCAGCGTAGTAATTTTGAAAATTAAGCGTATCTCAGCCGTTAAAAACCAGCGAGAAACTTAGAGCGAGTCTATATCACATATATAGATCCGATACGCTCATGATTTTTCTTTGTATTTTCCTCATGAATTATTAATGAATTTTAGAAATATATATATATGTACTATTTACAGAATGAGTGGCCATTCTGTATCGGGGTATACAGACACGAGGCGAAGCCGAGTGCCTGTATCCCGATACAGAACGGAGACGAATTCTGTAAATAACTTCTAAAACGATCCAATTTGGTTAGTTCATTGGCGTTAGTAATTTTTCTAAAAAAACGTTGTCTAAGTCGAGAAAATCAAAGCTAAAGTTTATGTAAATCAAGAGGAATCTGTATCACATATACAGACACTCATTAAACATGGATTTTCTTTGTGTTTTCCTCATGAATTATTAATGAGTTTTAGAAATATATATATATATATAATATGCATGTTACGTTAGTTGTGAATACGTATCCATTTGCTAGCCCCTTATCAACCTCACCATTTTTTCTCTATACTGTATTGTAAATTATTGTCATTATTATTGTAATACTGTATGTATTCATTCTTTACGAAGTCAATAGGGCAATAGGCGTCTATGGGCAACATAAAGAAAACGTCCCAATTACCAATAGTACCACCGGAAACCTATGGAGATCTACAGGTGGATTTCCTATATAGGGTTGTTATTCCTATATAGTTCGCCCATAAGTAACGTTCCAATTAACAATTAGTATAAATTTACAAGTTTCTATCACAAATCCTTGAATTTAATTGGCTATCGTAGGAGTTTCTATTTAACAATTAGTCACCGAGACTGAGGTGACTAATTGTTTTAGTATAATTTCAGAGGTTGATAAAAAACCAATAACGTTCAAACAAAAACTTTTAAACAACTGCTTTCATTTTAACAGTGGTGATTCTGTTTATTCACAGACGATGTTAGCAAGCCACAGTCTTTGTCAGTAAATAATTTCAAAAAAAGAGTTAACAACATCCTACTTTGGAATTGAACTTGTACATACATTCAAATATATGCTAAGAAGACTTTTATTCTGGTGTTTTGGATCCTGTGTTACGGCTTTTTTGCACTTAATTCATGTTCAATATGTTCTTCACTCATGACGAATTTTTCGAAAACTTCGCTACGACCAAAACCTAGCCAAAGCATACAAAAAATACGAAGAATTATAGTAAATATAATTCCTTACCTTTATAAAGTTTTGTTTTTACGATATTTGATATGTACAACATCTCAGTGATAAATGTTTTCAGTATTATGCTCTTTTGCTTGTCTCAAAAACTACAGACCCCATTTTGAAAAAAAAAACAACACTTCAATGAATCGACAAATTCTAAAATCTCATACTTCAAAATGACAACTTCGAGTGGGAGACTGAAACGAGTAAAGTCAGTGCAGTGTTTAATAAGTACCAGTCTCTTTTCCAAAACTACTTTTGAAGAACAATTTCTTGTGATGTAATAGTCACCGCGCTAGGCGGTGACTATCACCTCAGATTCACCGCTGAGCGGACCAATCAGAAAGCTGGAAAGCCTCTTTTCCACTATGAAATTATACTAACCGCTGATAGAAACCTCTGGCGATAAGCCAATGAAAAGCCTTCTTTTAACGAAATTAACAAATGACAAAATGCGTAGTATAGCACGAGCAATGATCATTAGAGCCAGCGGTTGTTCTGTTAAGCAACAATGGCGCCGAAATTATAACGGAGTTAGGCAAATGAAAGAAGAAATTGAACATTTAGGCGAAGCAATAAGTTCTGCAGAAAACAAAAACGGCTACAAAATGGTTAGAATGGAAATTATTATTAATAATAATAATAATAATAATAATAATAATAATAATAATAATAATAATAATAATAATAATAATAATAATAATAATAATAATAATAATAATAATGGAAACTTTATTTGTTTATGATTTACGTATACTACAATGATAAACCTCTCTTTTACAGGTAGTTTACCAATGTCTACTTGAATTAACACTATATGGTATAAAAATATTAGTATGACATTAAAGTCGGGTCATCCCATTTTTTGTTACGTTTACAAAATATATAGTAAGAGGTCCTTATGCAAGTGTTCATAATTTTCTGAGTATAGTACTTTCTACATCGTTCGTCAAATTTCAGGTCTTTCAGCATTTCAATAAAGTCTACAGCTGACTGATTAAAAACTCCAAGCGAACTGATAGATAAATTTATAAATTTTACTTTTTCATAATTTTTGTGCTGTTCGTTGATAAGTTCTAGATATTTATGTCTCTTCCGGGTTGCATTAGTAAGAAGATTAGATTCAAATCCAACAGTCAGTTCGAGTATGTAGATGTATTTGTTTTCGATTGTTATCAGAAGATCAGGGCGTAACTTATCTCCGGTGATAACAGATGGACTGATGAAGCCAGGTAGGTCAGCATAAAGGTTTATAGAGTGTTGTACGGATTTAAGAGAGGTTGCAATGAAGTTAAGGACGGAATCGTGTCGCCACGTAAAACGTCCTTCGTTTAGGTATGTCTTGCATCCATTGACGACGTGGAGCAAGGTTTCGGGTTCCAAGCAGAAAGAGCAGTCGGATGTTGGTGATATTCCCCATTTCAACAGATTCTTGCGAGTTGGGAGCGTATTATTTATGTACCGGATGGTGAAGTTAAAGATATTCTTAGGAAGTTTGTAATAATAATAATAATAATAATAATAATAATAATAATAATAATAATAATAATAATAATAATAATAATAATAATAATAATAATAATAATAATAATAATAATAATAATAATAATAATAATAATAATGGAAACTTTATTAATGATTTTTTTTCTAAACAAACAATTGTAAATCTCACTCATCGAGGTAATTTACAATCGACTACTTGAATCACAACTAAGCTACTTAAAAACTTAAAAGTTCAGTAAGTCAGGATTCGTCCATTCCTTATTTCTGCAGCAAAAAATATAATAGGTTGTTCTGATGGCAATAGATATCATTTTTCTGACACAATAATTTTGATGCTTCACATCAACTCCTACATCGTTTAACATTGCTATAAAGGAGGTACACTCTTTTGCGAAAACACCGAGTGAACTAATCGAGAGATTGACAAATTTAACAGTGCTAAAGTGTTCACTTTGTTGTCTAACTATTTCTTCATATTTGGCTTTTTTGCGCTCTACGTTGTTTTGAAGGTTGGATTCAAATCCCACGGTAAGTTCGACTATATATAGACATCCCTTTGAAGTAGATAGGAGTAAATCTGGACGATATTTGTCACCAGTTATTATTGAGGGGCTTTTGAATTCAGGAAGATCAACAAAAAGGTTGGAGCAATTGGCAGTTTGTAGGGTCTTGGCAAGAAAGTTGAGAATAGAGTCGTGTCTCCACGTAAAACGTTCAAGGTATGATTGACATCCGGCAACCACGTGTAGGAGAGTTTCTGGGCGTAAGCAAAAGGAACAGTCAGAACTTGACGATATACCCCATCTGGAAAGGTTTTTGCGGGTAGGAAGAGAGTTATTGATATAACGCATAGTAAAATTATAGATGTTTTTTGGTAGTTTAGATTGAGAAGCAGACCAGAATTTGTTTAGCTTTGGTAAGGAGAATTTCGTAACATTCGAGGAAAATGAGCCTTGACAGGTCAAGTGGTTTTGAAGTTTATCCTCTTGTCCAGAACGGAAATCTTTGATAACTTCTTTGGTAGAGTTGTAAATATCATACTGAATGTTAGTGCTGTTATTAGTTGATTTCCAAAGCTCTTTTATTGATTCATTGGGAGATGTTTTTAAGGCATTTCGAAGAACTGTTTGACACTGAGTGAATTTGATAGATGGTGGGAAAATACTTAGACCAAATTTGTTACGGGTTAGAAAGTTGTTACTCAATGTTCCAGATACTGGTATTTCCAGCCATTTACGGATGTATTTGTTTACAACGGAATCAATATTTTCAGAGACCCAAGTTTTGGACAAGGTAGCAACAGTAAAATGCCAGGATATTTTAGATAAGACGTAGCGACTGTAAAGAAGAAGTTTATTTTTCGGATGTAGTGGTTTAAGGTCAATATCAGACATCAGTTCTGTGATGAGGGAGGTCAGCTCAGACTTGTGTTCTTGGTTGGACATATCAAAATCAAAGTATCTTCCTAAATATCGGAAAGATTCTCCAATTTTAGTAGTTGGGATTAGGTCACTGTTAATTAAGAGTTTAGGTAAATATTGGACTGATTTTGTTAAAGCTTTCTTGATACCAAATGTGCTACATTTGTCAACCCGGATAATCATACTGGACCATTGGCACCAGATACAGTAACGATTTAGAAGATGCTGGTTTTCTGATTCTTGGCCACTAATGACCGCGGCATCATCAGCAAACTGAAACCAGTGGTCGGGTTTAGAAATTGGAAGGAGAAACCAAATTGACGGTACTTATCGGCCTTTATGTGTTGAATGAAAGTGTTGAAGCACATATTAAATAGTAGAGGACTAAGACAATCACCTTGCAGTACACCACGGCCAACAGATATAAAAGGAGTACGAAATTCAGATGTTATTATTGAAGTCTTAAAATCCGTGTATAAACTTTTTATAACAGTTTTGATGTGATTAGGAATGTGATGGTAATCAAGGATGGACTGAATTAAATTATGATGAACTTCACCAAAGGCATTCTTGAGGTCAAGTAGAGTGATGACAAGAGAACGTTGTTTTATCCTAGCTTTGTTGATAATATTGGTCATCTGAGCTGTGTGTTCTAAAGTGCAAGACAGATTAGGTGTGAAGCCTTTCTGTATATTATGTTCAATAAAGTTATTAGTAACGAGGAAGGAGAATATTGCATTGCGAAGACATGATGTAAATACTTTTAATGGTATTGTTTCCAGAGTGATGGGACGAAAATTTGAGGGGTCATCTGTGTTGCCTTTCTTATGAATAAGTAATAATAATGGAAACTTTATTTGTTTATGATTTACGTATACTACAATGATAAACCTCTCTTTTACAGGTAGTTTACCAATGTCTACTTGAATTAACACTATATGGTATAAAAATATTAGTATGACATTAAAGTCGGGTCATCCCATTTTTTGTTACGTTTACAAAATATATAGTAAGAGGTCCTTATGCAAGTGTTCATAATTTTCTGAGTATAGTACTTTCTACATCGTTCGTCAAATTTCAGGTCTTTCAGCATTTCAATAAAGTCTACAGCTGACTGATTAAAAACTCCAAGCGAACTGATAGATAAATTTATAAATTTTACTTTTTCATAATTTTTGTGCTGTTCGTTGATAAGTTCTAGATATTTATGTCTCTTCCGGGTTGCATTAGTAAGAAGATTAGATTCAAATCCAACAGTCAGTTCGAGTATGTAGATGTATTTGTTTTCGATTGTTATCAGAAGATCAGGGCGTAACTTATCTCCGGTGATAACAGATGGACTGATGAAGCCAGGTAGGTCAGCATAAAGGTTTATAGAGTGTTGTACGGATTTAAGAGAGGTTGCAATGAAGTTAAGGACGGAATCGTGTCGCCACGTAAAACGTCCTTCGTTTAGGTATGTCTTGCATCCATTGACGACGTGGAGCAAGGTTTCGGGTTCCAAGCAGAAAGAGCAGTCGGATGTTGGTGATATTCCCCATTTCAACAGATTCTTGCGAGTTGGGAGCGTATTATTTATGTACCGGATGGTGAAGTTAAAGATATTCTTAGGAAGTTTGTTTTGGACCGAGGACCATATAGAGTTGAGCGAGAGTATAGAGTATTTGATGATATTGGAGAAGAATGAACCTTGTGAAATGAGGTGATTTTGAAGCCTTTTTTCATTTTCTTTCCTGATAGTGTTCAGTACGTCTTTCGTGTTTTTGTACTTGTCATATTGTACATTTTTGTGATTGCTTGTGGCCATCCATAGGTTTTTGATCTCATCATTTGGTGATGATTTCAAAACTTTCCGAGATATAGTTTGACATTGAAGAAATTTAGTTGATGGGAGAATGATATTTAAGCCGAATTTGTTATGAGGAAGTAGGACGTTGCTAAGAGTTGCGGAAATTGGAAGCTCGAGCCACTTTCGGATATATTTTGACGCGATATTATCTAGATTTTCGTTTACCCAGGTTTTACCTATATCAGAAACGGTGAAGTGCCAAGAGATTTTTGAAAGAACATAGCGATTGTACACTAGAATTTTGTTTTTCGGATGTAATGGTAGTTCGTCGATTTCATTCATGGTATTAGTCAGTGTGTCATATAATTCAGATTTGTGATCTTCGTCAGACATATTGAAGTTAAAGTAGCGGCCTAAGTATCGAAAGGATTTACCATTTTCAACACGTGGTACAAAACAGCTATTTATAAACAGTTTAGGGAGATATTGAACGGATTTTGTTAGTTCTTTTTTAATTCCAAATGTTGAGCATTTATCTACACGTATAATCATATTGGCCCACTGACACCAGATGGTAAAACGGTTTAGTAGCATTTGATTTTCTTTTTCCTGACCAGTGATAACGACAGCATCGTCGGCAAATTGGAACCAGTGGATTGGGTTGCATAAAATACCATTTTCGCTTAAATTCCAAAATCCAAGTTGACGGTATTTTTCAGATTTGATGTGCTGAATAAATGTATTGAATGACATATTGAATAAGAGAGGGCTGAGAGAGTCACCTTGGAGAACACCACGACCAACTGTAATGAAACGTGTGTTGAATTCTTCGGTTATGATGGAAGTTTGGAAATCAGTGTAGAGGCTGTGTATGATATTTTTTATGTGATCGGGAATGTGATGATACTCAAGGACTTCGTGAATAAGGTTATGATGGACTTCACCAAATGCATTCTTAAGGTCTAATAATGTTATGACGAGAGATCGTTGTTTTGTACGCGCTTTGTTTATTATGTGTGCCATCTGAGCTGTGTGTTCTAGCGTTCCGGAGAGTTTTGGGGTGAAACCTTTCTGGATGTTTTGTTCTATGTACTTGTTTTCTGCAAGAAATTGAAATGTTTTATTACGAAGGCATGATGTTAAAACTTTAAGCGGAATGGATTCAAGTGTTATTGGGCGAAAATTTGCAGGTTCGTCTGTTTCCCCTTTCTTGTGTATTAATATTGTGCATGCTTTTTTCCATTCTGAAGGTACAACACCGGATGACCAGGCAGCGTGAATTATCTCAGTTAAGTGTGAACGTAAATAAGGACAGCGTTTAAAGCAGATTATAGATATCTGGTCAAGTGGACATGGAGCGCCAGACGGTTTCATTTTACGGATGACGTTAGTAATCTCTTGATAGGTCGGGGGGTCAAGATTAAATGGTGTTTGCGGTGAAGCAAACTTTGGAATCCAACTTGGGATGCTGAATGTTTTACTTGGGTTGATTTCGGAGAATGTTTTAGTGAAATAAGATGTGCATTGAGCCATGTTAAATGATGGAAGTGAACTTGTGTTCTTTTTAAAAAATCTTTTGACATATCCCCAGAAATTTTTATTAATTAGGCTGTCATGATCAATTTCTCCTGGTTGATGGTTAACAGTATTACTTTGATGAGTATTAGATTTGAGAAGGTTGCGCAGTTGCTTCGCGACGAATTTAATCTCTAGAACATCTCCGTTTTGTGATTTTAATTTCTTTAAAGCTTTCTTCAAATCTTTGGCGGAGAATTTTTCATATTTCCTTTTTAATTGCACATCATTATTATTTTCAACATATCCAAAATTTTCACAAAAATAGTTGTACATGACTGTTGCCATGGTATTGATATTGTTATTTAAATCGTGCGGTGTGATTGGGTGGTTTAAAAAAGTTAATTTGAAAAATTCGTTGGCTGTTGACCATTGTAATGGCGATTTGGGTAGTTTAATTCCTTTCTTTAATACAGGAAAGTTTTCTTGGCGAATTAAAGACGGGATTTCAGGGTCGGTTTGCTCAACATTATCCTCATTCTGATGCTCGTTTAATGCGTCTGTCATTTGTTGTTGTAGTTCGTCTTCAAGGTCATCAATGACTTTACAGCTTCGTTGGTGCATTTTAAGACCGCGAGCCCCTTTGCAGACTTTACCACAGCAACATTTAACAGCCTTGTACGATTTAACTGGCAGACACTCGTTTGCAGGCAATTCAATAGCTGGATTTTCATTTACGTTATTTTCATTTACGTTATAATAATAATAATAATAATAATAATGATAATAATAATAATAATAATAATAATAATAATAATAGTAATAATAATAATAATAATAATATTTAATATTTATACAGGAAAGCCTAATCAGTTATGTTTACAACTGTTATCAACAAGGGTCCTGTATTTATCAAAAATGATAAAATTTAAATTATAAAAATTACAAATAAATTACAAATAAATATGCTAAAATGGAAGTATTGTCTAAAATATTAAAGTTTTATAAAATGAAAAATTATTAATGGTAAGATCGTTAAATTGTTTATCTGTGTTCGTTTAAAACGAAATAATTTTTCAAAGTTACGCTTGCCTGTGGACAAGATTTCGTGATGTAAACTATATGCTAAATTGAATGTTTCTTTCAACTTTCTGTCACTTTTACAAATCAAATGAGTGGATATATATATATTGTTTCAATATTGTACATGAAAACCCATGCTGAATTATGCAAGAAAACTTTACTTTTCCATCAGTTACTATACGGGACCAAGGAGATGTCCGAAATGACTGTTGAACGTTTGTTGTTGGCAGTTAAGAAATCTATTAAAGGAGCCTCAAAGAATACGTTATGGTCGAGAATTTATTTATCTTTTGTTGGTAAAATTATACTAAATCAATTAGACAACTCCCCCTAGAAAAGCCTCGTTGACTATCGCTCATAGAAAACTCGGGTTCGTTATCTAATTAACAATTAGACAACGAGCCCGAGTTTTCTAGGGGCGAGTTGTCTAATTGTTTTAGTATCATTTTACCAACAAAAGTTAAATAAATTCTCGACCATAACGTATTCTTTGAGGCTCGTTTAATATATTTTGTAACTGCGAACGACAAACGTTCAACAGTCATTTCGGAGATTTTTTGGTCTCGTATGGTAACTGATGTAAAAGTAAAGTTTTCTTGCATAATTTAGCATTGGTTTTCATGTACATATTGAAACAATATATTTCCATTCGTTTGATATGTAAAAGTGACAAAAATTTGAAAGAAACATTCATTTTAGTTAGTTGGTAATACATCACGAAATCTTGTCAATAGCAAGCGTAATTTTGAAATGTGTTATGTTTTCAGTTACTTCGTTTTAAATGAACAAACAAAAAACAATTTAACGATCTTACTATTAATAATTTCCATTCTAACTATTTTGTAGCCGTTTTTGTTTTCTGTAGAACTTATTGCTTCGCCTAAATGTTCAATTCCTTCTGTCATTTGCCCACTCATTATAATTCCGGCGCCATTGTTGCTTAATAGAACAACCGCTGGCTCTAATGATCATTGCTCGTGACATACTAAGCATTTTGTGATTGGTCAATTTCGTTAAAAGAAGGCTTTTCATTGGCGTATCGCCAGAGGTTTCTATTTAACAATTAGTCACCGAAGTCGAGGTGACTATCGGTGAATATTTACCGAGCCGCGAAGCGGCGAGGTAAATACACCAATAGTCACCGAGACTGAGGTGACTAATTGTTTTAGTATAATTTCAGAGGTTGATAAAAAACCAATCACGTTGAAACAAAAACTTTCAAACAACTGCTTTCATTTTAACAGTGGTGATACTGTTTATTCACTGACGATGTTAGCAAGCCACAGTCTTTGTCAGTAAATAATTTCAAAAAAAGAGTAAACGACAACCTACTTTGGAATTGAACTTGTACATACATTCAAATATATGCTAAAAAGACTTTTATTCTGGTGTTTTGGATCCTGTGTTACGCCTTTTTTGCACTTAATTATTCATGTTCAATATGTTCTTCACTCATGACGAAGTTTTCGCCACATCGCTACGACCAAAATCTAGACAAAACATGCAAAAAATACGAAGAATTATAGAAAATATACTTCCTTACCTTTATGAAGTTTTGTTTTTACGATATTTGATATGTACAACATCTCAGTGATAAATATTTTCAGTATTATGGTCTTTTGTTTGTCTCGAAAACTACAGACCCCATTTTGAAAAAAAAATAATCAACAGTTCAATGAATGAACAAATTCTAAAATCTCATACTTCAAAATGACAACTCCGAGGGGGAGACTGAAACGAGTAAAGTCAGTGCAGTGTTGAATAAGTACCAGTCTCTTTTCCAAAACTACTTTTGAAGAACAATTTCTTGTGATGCAATAGTCACCGCGCTAGGCGGTGACTATCACCTCAGATTCACCGCTGAGCGGACCAATCAGAAAGCTGGAAAGCCTCTTTTCCACTATGAAATTATACTAACAGCGGATAGTAACTCCTGCGATAACCAATGAAATTCAAGGATTTGTGATAGAAACATGTAAATTTATACTAATTGCCTGTATAAATCTATAGAGTAGACTACTCTATAGGTCATGCCACCGATAGACCTTTTTGTGAAGGTAATGAATTTGATTAAAGTTCTATTTTTCGTTTATTATTAGTAGTAGAGATTTATTAACACATCCCAAAAGGGCTTTTCAGTGATAATTTACAAGCGTTAGTCATAATAAAAAGGGCCTGTACAAGTCCTAGTACAGAAAATTACAACGTTATGTAACTCTAATCTAAATACAGATTATAAAAAAATAATGTGCTTAAGTTAAAATAAATCTGTTAACTAGCATATTCTTAAGTTTGTTTTTAAAAATTGAAACATTTGGACATTGTCTCAGTGGTTCCTCCATAGAGTTCCATATCTTACGTGCACGATAGAAAAATGTGCGTTGTCCAGTAGTCGTCCTGAACTTAGGAGGGCGTAAATAACCCTCATTGCGTAATTTATAATGACGCTTTTTCAGTTGACAAGACATTACTTTTGAACAGAGGTAATTTGGACCTATGTTATTAATACATTTATATGTCATTACAGCTTCTTGGAGGTACAATACATCCATTACAGGAATCCATTTTAATTGTTTAAGAACAGGCGTAATATGATGAAACTTACGTGTTTTTGTGACAATTCAATTTATTACATGAAGACCGCTACCGTTCTGGCTGTTTTCCCCGATACCCGATAAATCATTTTACCAAAATGGTGTTTTTAAAAAGTTACAAGTCGCAACCTTTTATATTTCTTTCTGAAATATTTCTTATTTGCTGACTGCATATAGAAATATGTCGGAGAATTTTTGAAATTCAGTTTTGCTTAATTTTTATTAATAAATGCATAAAATTAACAACTATACAAAATAGTTTATAGGATAAATATTAATTGTAAAACGTTAAATTATTTATCAATGATCATTCAAAAAAGGAATAATTGCAAACAGAATGTATTTCAAAATTGCACGATGTAAACTACAAAGTTAAAATAGATATTAAAATAGAATGTATGAAAAATACTGGTTTAGTATTGCCGTCGTGCAAACCTGTTTTAAATTATGTGTAGGTACATAACCTAACTCTCAGTTTATTAGCGGTATATTATCTTGAGGACGAAGACTTATTCATATTATTAGTGTAAATGGTAAATAAGTTCTTCCTTCCTTTCTTTCTTTCTTTCTTTCTTTCTTTCTTTCTTTCTTTCTTTCTTTCTTTCTTTCTTTCTTTCTTTCTTTCTTTCTTTCTTTCTTTCTTTCTTTCTTTTTGTAATCCATTTAATTAAACAGTTCAGCCTAATTAACAATATATAAAAAAACCAGATATATAGGGCCCTAGTGGGTAGCCTATATCTGTTATCCACACAAACCGAAGAAAACTATTTACAAATCATATGATATTTACATAGTTAAAAATTATAATAATTTTTTCTTTTTTTGTTATTGTCATAAAATAAGATAAAATAGAAAAAAGTTTAAGAAACAGATGCGGCGACAGTTGTTTTAAACAAGTTCTTGATCCTTATCGATCCGAACAAGACAGATCTTTGCATTATCTTTAAAACTCTAATTGTTTCTTGTTTTCCGAGGAGGCACACGAGGTTATCTTGTAGTTCCTTTGAGTACCCACCGAGGGCATCAACAATCACATTAATTTGATTTACTTTATAGTTGACATATCTTCTTTTTAGTTCATCACGAACCTCTTGGTATTTCTCTTGTTTTTCTAAGACTTTCTTCTGTCTATTCGAAATCCACGGGCAGCTAAACTCCACAACCACTATTTCTTTATTTTCATGATCGTTAACGACAACGTCAGGCCTGTTTCCTTGTTCCTGGGCGTAGAGAACTTGGCTTCCTGTTGATAGTATAGGGACGTCCCAGTAGACGCTTACTTTGTTGTTCTCTACAATCGGCTTTGGGTTTGTAATGTTGTTCCATGAAGGGACTTTCCTAACAAGTTTATAATGCTTTAGCAAGGAATAGTAGAGGCATTTCATCGCGTTGTTATGGCGATACAAATACTCTGACTGTGTCAGTCTTGGACATCCAGTCAGTATGTGAGCCACCGTTTCTGGTTTTGTGTTACATAGGCGACATCGGGTATTTGGTACTTCTTGTCCAAGTTTCTGTTGGTAGTATATACGCGTAGGCAGCAGCTGTTGATAAAGTTCCTCGACGTCAGCCACGACGTCAGCCTGACACTCTGTCCAGTAGTTCAGCCAAGTAAAACAGCATTCATTATTCACGGTGTTGTCAGTCCATCGAGTCGTCGTAAAATTTCCTAACCATTTCTGCCCTTCTATTTCTCGTTTTCGCTTGTCCCGGCTTGCTTTCTTCAACACTTCTTTTACACTTTCTTCTTTAGTCGCCAATAGTTGCGTTCTATCCTGCGTTGTGTATTTTATTTTCCACCCATGGTTCTCTCTATTATTATTGACTTCGACACCCAGTTTTGCTGCAAATTTCTCCGCATCTTTCATTATTGATCTTCTGCCTTTCTCTCCTCTTTGTTGGTCGATTTGGGCCACAGCTTGCATCCTTAAATCATCTGAGGAATACAGGTGTACAGCAGTTTTTATTTTCGTCTCTATATATTCATCCTCTACAGATTTCATACCACGGCCTCCCATGGATCTTGGCATGTAGAGAAGTGGTACCGACGCCCCAGGGTGTCTTGCGCCAGCATCGGTGAGAATTTTTCTGACTTCTCTATCTAACTCTTGTTGGTCATGCACAGTCCATTCAGTAGTGCACATGTAGTACGTAAGTGCTGGGATGGCAAACGTATTGGTGGCATGGATCTTTAATGGCTCGGACATAGGAGAGGACCATATTAACCACATTCTTTGCAGGAACTCTTTACTGACTTCATTACGAATTAATTTCGAATCATGACAAGTATGTTCATAAATGCCCAGAAATTTATATGGTCTGTCCTTACTTACTGCTCTAATTTTTGTAGTTTCATTCAGGTGTAGATCTGGCTGCTCTTCCAGTTTCCCTCTCTTCACATTCATAATGGCACATTTCTTTGCTCCCCATTCCATGTTCAAATCTTTCATACAGTTTTGTGTTAACTTTAAAACCAGGTGAAGTTTTTTCTCATTTGCAGCAAAGACTTTCAAATCGTCAATAAACATCAACTGAGTGATTTTAAGTCTTATTGGTTTACTTAAGATATAGCCATCGGTAGCTCTTATTTTCCAGGCAGCTGGATTGATGTAAATAGTAAAGAGTTTCGGGCACAGAGAGTCACCTTGCAGTAAGCCTTTTCTAATGGTTACTTTGCTTGATTCTTGCATACCTGCTTTTGTTTTAACTACCAGCGTTATCGAGCACTTGGTTACCAATTTCATAATGATGGATATCAAATATTTGGGGAAGCTATGAATTTCTAGAACTTTTCCAAGGATGGTATGATCTACACTGTCGTAGGCTTTTCGTACATCCACCCAAGCGCATGCCATGTTGCGTTTCTTCTCTTTAACATCCTCAAGAACAATCTTATCTATTAGAAGATTGTCAAGGCAGCCCGAGACCTCTTCCTTCGCCCCTCTTTGGTCCTGTTGGAGAAATTCATGACGCTTTAGGTGGTTGTCAACAATGGGGAGAGTTATTGATGTCATAAGTTTGTATGTTGTATTTAGGCACGTTATAGGTCTATGATTTGCGGAGCTCCATTCACCGTCTTTAGGGAAAAGTGTTGTTCGCCCCATATTTAGCCATTCTGGCAATGCTTCATTTTCGTTGATAACAGATTCAATAACTTTTGCCAAATGTCCGTGGAGAGATGTTATTTTCTTTAGCCAATAGTTTGCTATTCCGTCCGGGCCAGGCGCTGACCAATTCTTTTTCTTCTTAATGGCTTGCCTAATTTGTTGTTCTTTAATAGTCATCGAGTCTGTGTTATCAGAATTCTCTCGTACACAGCTTGCCATGATTTCTTCAATTTCTTTTAACCACGGGGCACTCGGATTTCCATTTCCCTCAGTTTCCCACATAGGTCGCCAAAACTCCTCAGCCTGTTCTAAGCTTTCAAAGCACATTGAATTGGAGTCTTCACTACGATTACCATCATCCATCAATAGATTAGGTTTCAGGTTGTTGGGGTCTTTCCGGATAGATTCTCGCATAATGTTATGTACCTTGGTTGGGGTGTTGATATACATCTTATTCCATTTTTTTGATTCATACCACTTTATCTTTCTTCTTCTCTTTCTTGCCATTCGTTTCAGTGTTGATTTCTGCTTTTCAATAAAGTTAATTATGCTTACACATGATATTTTGACACCTCTATTGTTTATTAAGTGCTCTCTATTTTTCTTTCCTTTCTTTGTTAGTTTCCCGTTTATTTGCAATCGTTTTAGTTCTGCTGTTGCAGAAGTTGTTATCTCCTTTATTTCTCTCTCAATCTTGCTTACACACGGCGGCGTCCACTTTCTCTGAGTACCATTCATTGTCGCTCGATGCATGTTGGATTCTTTAGCCATGCCTTGGCTCATTAACCACGCTATCGCTAATGCATATATTATGCAATTATAGTACCACAAAAGGTGACAAGCATTTGCATTTCTCCTGGTCGCCCATAGATTTTCGGCTACTTTATTTATTATCTGTAGATTTCTTTGGAAAGGAACTATTTTAGTTCTAGTATTCCATATCCGATTTGCAAAATCCCCAACATGTGTTGATATCTTTTCCATGATGTTTGTAGCTTCATCTTCAATTTTCTTAGCTGTTTCTCTCTCCTTGGGTGTAAAAACAATTTCTGCATATTCAAATTCGTCGGTCTCGAGGGATTCGGCTTCTTCTTGCACGTTTGGTAAAATTTCTTCGTTTCCTTCTTCTTGTTGATTTTGTTGAGATATAACTTCTTGCCGAATCTGACTCTTCGATGCCAGGTTTTGTACGTTTAACTGACCTGCCCTCACTCGCAAATTGTCCTTGGATAGCCTCAGATGTCCATATCCTTTCTCGTTCCATAGCTCTAACAATATGTCAACATATTTTTTCTTCTTACCGTTGGCATCTAATGGCGGATTTTCCCCGTTTTTTATCTCGAGTGCTTTGCTCCTACAGTCCTGTAGATCCGAGAGCATCGTAGATGTCCACCTAACCATTTTCTGATGTTATTCTGTATTTCCCTATCTCGAGTCTTTTAAGAAGATGATGGTTTGTTCTTCTCGTCTGTTCCGCTTTGTGATTTGAGACGTTGATCTCAAATTCAGATCGAAATAACACAAAATTATAAAGGTTTGTGATCGTTCAACACGCAACCTACTTATCTGGAAAGATAAGAGCTCAGTATGTCACCATACTTTAGTTCTTGAGGCTCGGTGCGTTGTCGCAAGGCTGGTTTTCGAGTCTAACATGCGGAGCTCATCCGAACACGTCTGCTCTACTAGCTTCTTTCTTTCTTTCTTTCTTTCTTTCTTTCTTTCTTTCTTTCTTTCTTTCTTTCTTTCTTTCTTTCTTTCTTTCTTTCTTTCTTTCTTTCTTTCTTTCTTTCTTTCTTTCTTTCTTTCTTTCTTTCTTTCTTTCTTTCTTTCTTTCTTTCTTTCTTTCTTTCTTTCTTTCTTTCTTTCTTTCTTTCTTTCTTTCTTACTTTTTTTCTTTCTTTCTTTCTTCATTGATTTTTTTATTTTTTAGAGCTAACTTGCAAAGTTGATGCTTTGTATTATGCAACGTCGACGAAAATTATGGGTGTTTTTGGCGATGGAAATGCAACCGTGCCAATACTAACCGCACGCGACGTGAAGTTGAACTATGACAAATCTAGTAAAAGAGTTATCTATTATGACGGCAGCGATCTGAAAAGTATTAAATTGGACGGTAGCGACGTCACGACAATAGCGTCTGGAGTATCCATTATGCAATTTGCAGTTGATTATTTGACTAGAAAGGTCTACTACATTACCATCGTATTTAGAAATGTTAAAAGTATTGACATTGGTAGCGGAGCTATAACTGCAATCAACACATCTCTTGGTACTCAAATTAAGGATCTTGATACCGATCCCGCAAACAAGTAAGAAAATATTCTTTGACTTTTCCTGCAGACAATGACAACAACGTTAACAACAATAATAATAATAATAATAATTTTATAATACAATATTTTATTAAAACAATCTTCTTTACAGCATACTATTTACAATTTTACCCAATTTTAAAGTTCTGTAGACTAACTGTTGTATATATATAAAAAATATTATAGTTACACTATTACATTTTAAAAATAAATAGAAAAAATTAATTAATTAAAAATTTACGTATAATATAATCGACTTTCTGCAATACTAAGTTCAATGTTCGTGCTCGTATTCGGACTTCGATGTGATGATGTTCTCGAGCCTCTGATATATGAAATAGCCGACATAAGTAGAGCAAATGAGAGGGAGCATCGCATCCAGGCTAGAGTAGTGCTGTATTCAGTTTTTCGTTTCATGGCCAATAGTTCGGCTAACCGTTTGTACGCTATCGTTGTTTCTTTACTGAGTCCTCCTGTTGCTGCTAAAAACAAAGGTGTAAAGGAGGGCATGCTCGACTTCTCTAATTCTGTCGCCGTATTGTCTCTTCTTTGCTTGTTCCTGTCTTCGGAATAAAGCAGCAATGCTTGTGTTGCGATAGCTTGGCGCCTTCGGATGAAACACCCTCACGTCAAAAAATGCGCTTTGCTGTCGAAACCAAAAGCCTTTTGCTTTGATATCCGCCCTGGCTTCTTCTTGCCGATTTGCTCCTCGGGGAAGGATGTTCTCACCAGATAGACGTTGTAGTTGCGGTTCTTTTTCCCTCTCAGTGCAAACTTCATTCAGCCAATCAGCAGTCAAATCTTGAATTTCATTCTGACGAACAATAGTCAATGGGGACAGATCATGGCATGATCAGTCGAAAAAAAAATTTAAAAAATAATAAATGATCATCATAATAATAATAATAATAATAATAATAATAATAATAATAATAATAATAATAATAATAATAATAATAATAATAATAATAATAATAATAATAATAATAATAATAATAGTAATAATAATAGTAATAATAATGTCTTTATTCATTTGATAAAAAACATATCAAACATTACAACTAAAGAAAAATAAGTTTTGTGGAAACACCACGTTTAATATTTATTTGATAGGCGATTCAACTCTATCCACTTTACCTTTTGAAGCCTGAAGACGAGTCTTTAGTATTTTATCTGGCTAACGCCAGACGATTTTAAGTGTTAACGCTCGTCGACACTCTTAGACAGCGACAAGCATTACTTCGCGTGAAGAGTGAGAGAATGTATTGAGATTGCAAAACATCAGACTATTTATCAGGAGGGACAGTCATTAAACAACACGTGGTGCGCCCTATTCCGGACAACATTCTTGATTTTGTTTAATTAATTAAATAATTTTGTGAAAAGAAGCTTCTCCTGTAGAGTTGCAAAATCATGGAACGAACTTTAGAGTGAACTGACTAATACTCTATTGTAATCAATTTCATCTTTTAAGCAACAACTGAAAACTCATGTCAAATTTAATTACTGTCCAGTCTATCCTTATACAATTTTGTAGTATTATGTAAATACTGTAGTTTTATTTTTTTATCAATCGTGAGCGGGCGGAATCCTAGGTAATGCTGCAATTTGATTGGTTGCGTGAGCGGGCAGTTTTTTACGATATCTGACCGCGGGCCGAAAGTGATATGTTTTTACAATTAAGAATTTACTGTTGATCTATTTCGCTTGACACTGGACAAAATAGATTCAGACGAAAGGTGATTATATGAATGAGTCATTTTATTTATTATCCAAAATGAAATGCTTCTGACAATTGTGAAAACAACAAATTTGTGGAAGAAAAGCCAGAAAAACTGTTTATACAAACAAAAATCAACGAGCGAAGCCATGTCGACTTGACATTCAAGTTATAATTTGCACGAACGGCGTTTTAGCTTTTCTTCGTAACTGTATTTTAAAGTTTTGACTGTTTCGCCGTCCCCAAAAAGGTTAATTCAAGCTTCGTGTCAATCCCATGCAGCTTGTTGTCGTTGACTTAACTGAACTTTAGATTTGAATATCACGTGAATATAATTATTTCAATTACGCAAATATCTTAATTTTGCTATGTATTTATTTTAAGTAATTTTTTTGTTATATTTACATGGTCTTTGAAAACCTGCTTGTGCTGTTCTAAGATACCGTTTTAAAATGTTAAAATTTTAATTAATTAAAGATCAAAGATAACGATAAAACGACAATACTAACAACAATAGCAATAGGGTTGACAAAAAGATGGTGAAATTTAAAATTAACCTTAGAAGCAACAGGTGCTGATGTTGTCAAAGCCCAAACCAAATGCGGTTGCAAAGACACGAAGTCGTCTCCTAAAGAAGAAATTTTAAAAACAAAATACTTTTGAATTATAACAAATGAAACAGTAATTTCTTGTTGTAAATATAACTTGTACATATTTGTAATTTTTTTAGATAGTTTAATTTTAGTATAGTATAGGTTAAGTTGTTAGAATATTATTTTCTAAAATTATCTTAAATACGTACACTTAAATAAATAAATAAGTAAGTAAGTACGTACGTAGATAAGTAAATAAATAAATAAATTATTAATGAATAAATAAATAAATGGCGACGATTACCATTACGATTACAATGGCTATGACGAGGACAATGTAATAACGATGCGTGCCCTTCGTATAAACGGTCTTTTTCATGCTAATACAAATCGAAATATAGTAAGGTTTGAGTACCACCTAAATTATTGAACGTAGATTTCTAACGTTTTGAGCGAAGGCCCTTCGTCGCTATTTCAACCCTGCCTATAGCAGCACACTACTTTTATCATGCTAATCCGCCTGTCCACTCGACACCAGACTTAGTAATCTAGTGGTAAGTCAAATACAGTTTTAAATCGGAAGATCATCTAAGCCTGTTGCTGTAATGCAATTGTTAGTGTCGAGGTTAATAATGCGAAAGCAAAAGTTTTCGTATCACGGGAAGACACTTTAGACAAAGGTTTTGAAGTTCAACTGTTTTTTTAACTTCTTTTTAGCTTGGATATATTCGGAGTTATGTTCAGTCAGAATGTTAGAGTTAGAGTTAAAAACCAACTAGTCGCGGTATGTCTTGCGTATATGTTAAACGGTAAACTCCGTAGCTGACTAGCGTTCATTTCTTATTCTGTGTTAGGAATATAGATTTTGTTGGAGTTAAGTGACGCAGATAAACAAGGCTTCCGGTTAACGTCTAAAAACAAGACAGCTAAAAACCGAAATCGATTCTTAGTCAGGGTGCTAATGGTACGCCTGGGATTGCAAATGAAATGGGGTGAAAAGTTTACGGGGAAAATATTGCAACTAACGAGTCCATGCATTGTTTATAGACTTTAAGAAATCCTTTGATATGATTGATCACAGGACTCTGTTCATGAAACTCGCTCAGCAGCATATCGACAAAAGCTTCTGGCTATGGATTAGGAGTTTCCTATCGCAAAGAACACAACAGGTCAAACTACAGAATACTGTATCAACATCAATGCCTTGTCCTGCGGGAGTTCCGCAAGGATCAGTTATATCTCCTGTTGTGTTCAATGTGATTATAAACGATCTAGAAGATGCTATACCTGATCATTTGACCATCAATACAAGTAAATATGCGGATGACTGCACGCAGGACGAACTCATATCCTTTGAATCACAGAGCAATATGCAGGAAGTGGTTGATGCTGTGTTAAACTGGGCAACCAACAACAAAATGGAGTTGAATTCAAAGAAAACCAAGGACATGTGGATATGTTTTCACAGTCGAGTCGAGATATTTAAACTATTGGGTGTCTGGCAGCAAAATAACCTTAAATGGAATACACATGTCCATGAGATCGTTTGTAAGGCCTGTAAAAAGCTTTTTCATCTGAGGGAATGTCGAAGATCTAAACTCCCGATGGAAATTGGGCTCACTACCTATATTTGAAAAATAAGACCTATACTGGAATATGCATCACCAGTATGGGGTGGCCTTCCAAAATATCTAGAAAATGAGATAGAACAAGTGCAAACAAGAAGCATGAAGATTATTGGTTTCCCTAAGGACTATCTACCTACGCTCAGAGAAAGAAGAGACGAAGCAACATGAGTATGACAATGACGTTGACAGAGCTACGGGGGTGTGTGGGGGTGTCAAATGAGTCCGAACTGGAGAAAGTTCTCGCGAGAAAAGTGTATGTACTGGTCCGTGGTATTAATCTTGAGAAGTGTGTATTTAGTGGATGTAATGTTACATTTGTTGTAGACGACAAGAAGTGAATCAATAAATAACAGCAATTTTGAGTGTGAATTTTTGTTGGGATGACTATGATTTTGCATGCGTAATTAAGATATTTGAGGAAGATCACTAGTGACTTTCATCAAATATCTTGATTACGCATGCAGAAAAAATCTATTGAATTACTTTACAATTGAGGGTGTTTCACTGGGATATCCAAATGCCATCTCGTGATCAAATGGGCCTTTATTACTGGTTAATTAGCTCATGAATTATTCATGAATTTGAGAAATCCTGATGAAACACTCCTCCGAGTGTATGATATAGCATCTCAAACAAATCAGTATTTTAAGAGAAAATCAAGATGAAAGTTTGCTTAATTTATGTAATTTCTTCCTCCGATATCCAAACCACCGACACGGTACTGATTTCCTTTGTGTTTTCTTCATGAATTATTAATGAGTTTGAGATATATATATATATAGATGAAATGATAGGGAAATGCACCATGTTCAAGCTTCAACGGGTCAGCATTGTGTAGCTCACAAAGACACTCGGTGACCGCCACTTTTTCTTAATTATTAATATCCTCCATCAGCTCTACAGCATATATGAAAGAATAGAGAAAAACTCACGTCGAAAATTTGAAATATCGTACGTTTTCGTTTTTGCAGTTTAAAAAAAACATGTAATAGAAAGAATGTGGACATTCTTATATCGTAAAAATGTTTGTCAATTGTTATTTTCGTCAAATTTTCTTTTATTATTTGTTGCCACTAAATAGTTAATATATAAGTGCATCTAAAATATCAAATATTTTCCCAGTCAGTATAAACTAAGTGCTTTTAGGAAGGATTTTTCAAAATAACAAGACGAAATCAAAAGTTAGCCAAAATAGCTCCAAAGTTGGAAAACGTCATGGTTTACTGGCAGCTGTATTTTCTAAACGACTTCGGTGGCCGTAACTTTCACTTCAGAAACATTACTGAGGAATTACCTTAATTAATCATTCTTTTATATAATTATGTGTACATGCACTGTTTTATAAACATGTAAGTTTGCTAAAGTCCTAATAATATTGTTTGTTTTCTAGTTCTTTGGTTTTTACTCATGCAGATAATGGAGATCTTATTCGATTTTTTATTGACAAGGAAACAGACACAATCATTTATCATAACGACAGCTCACCATTGTGTATGGCAATTGACTCAGAGAATGGAGTTATTTACTGGGTGAACTATCAAAGTAGTGATGATGCTCATGTTCTCATGAAAACATTTTATAACGGATCAACTTCAAAATTAAAAGATTACCCTGGTCCAACAAGTACAGTAAAAATTGCAATTGGCGAAGATGATTTTTATGTTCTGTATACTACTGGAAGTCAGATCGATCGTTTTGACAGAGAAACGACATCTTTGCAACATTCGTTTCAGGTCGATGATACCCCAAATGACTTTACTGTAGTTCAAGGTGAGTACATACTAAACTAACTTTATTTATTCATTACAAATATATCAATTGACTTTTTCCTTTACCAAAAATTCCTACAATATGCATTTTAATCGAGAAGAATGACAAATATTACTTGTAATATACAATATATGCAGAATTCATTATTCATGATCTTAAAGCTGAAAACATTATGTAAAAGCTAGTGGCAAAGTCTAATAAATAAATAAACTATAGTATCACAGGGTCGCAGGATAGCCTTGATGTTGTATTTTTGCAACTAGTTCCAGTCCTATAATTATATTCCACGAAACAAACTACATTTACAACATACAGTTTAACCAAGGAAAAGAACACGAGACTGCAAGTTCCTGTAACGTCATTCAACACTTACATTATCGATAATCGCTCTGTTGTCGTTTTTTCCCTATTTATCAGCAGACACAGCACTTGATATATTGTTTGCCAAAATTCGTCGTGATTCTTTTTTAATGTATCCATTATTATTATTATTATTATTATTATTATTATTATTATCATTATCATTATTATTATTATTATTATTATTATTATTATTATTATTATTATTATTATTATTATTATTATTATTATTATTATTATTATTATTATTCCACTTTCTTTTTATTCTGAGTCTTCTAAGGTTCCAACAGTTCTTTTCAGAACTTTCCAACATTATTACTCTCCACGGTTAATGAGTTTTTCAAAGCTGTATTTAAGTTTGTCAACACGATAAAATCGTTATTTTCTATATAAAATAGAGTTTTTTAAGTAGTATTTAAGACATGAGCAGCAGTGTTCTATCAGATTTAAAACACGAGACTCTAGCCGAGTGTTTTAGGTCTGATAAAACACGTACTGCGAATGTTTTAAATACCTTCAAAAACGACCCATTTGGTAAGTTCATTGGCGTAGCGAGTTTGAAAAATAACGCTGTCTAAGCCGAGAAAATCAAAGCTAAAGTTTATGTAAATCAGGGGGTTTCTTTATCAGATATAAAACCATGGACATTGTACGGATTTCCTTTGTGTTTTCCTCATGAATTATTAATGAGTTTTTGAATGATGTTTCCGCCACTAATAAAAACGATAATCTCACATGCGTGATTATTTATGATAATCCACATGTGTCGATTATCACGGGACGCATTAGAGTTTACTGCTCTATTTTTGTGGGGAAATAGCACTATTTTTCGCCGGGCGTAGTTATATAATAAACAGAACAATACATGGATGCTTGGAAATATGAAATTTATTTCTCCTGTTGAGCAAGATATCTCACTCGTTCGCTTTGCTCACTCGTGGGATATCCTAATCAACACTCGAAATAAATGTCATATTTCCACACAATCATGTATTATTCTCTATTTAATTATTCAATTCTTTGTATATATTGCTAATTTGCATAGTGTAGCGTGTCCTCCTGCTCCGTTTATCTGTAAATGTAATTTGTAAACATGTTGGCAATTTTTTAACCATAATTATAAGCCTCTTTCTTTGGCTATTTTGTACTATAATTTTTTTTTGTGTAAAAATAAATCATCATAACCAACGTTTGGTAGACGTTCGTCAAGCTCAAGTATACTCAGAAACGATGTCTGAGTGCCACTGTCTGTGGATCAGAAATCTTTTCTGAGAATACTTGAGCTTGACGAACGTCTGTCAAACGTCTGTTACATTACACCAAGCTCGCAAATATACTACATGCATTACATGTAAACATACAACTTATCATATCAATAAATCATCATCAATAAATTATCATCATCATAGTGCGTGTACTGTTAATTGCATAATTTCTTATTTATTTTAAAGATTTGGACGAATGTTGCGTTGGTGGTTACTGTCACGACAATGCAACCTGTACAAATACTCCTGGAAGCTATTTCTGCACTTGTAAACTAGGATTTACTGGAAACTCGACATATTGTGAAGGTAAAATAAATGAGAATACTGTTGCGTTATTGATAAAAAAGAAACACAAATTATCTTCCGAAGTCTAGACCTTAAAATGCATATGACATAAAAATTAAGTTTGTCACATTTGAACTTTTGAAAAAAAAGCCCACTTAAAATGACAATGTAACATCTTTTGCAGTTTTTGGTTTCCTTGCATCGTTTTTTATATACTTCAGTTTGTTTAATATGCGTATGTCACAAGCTGTGACGTACATGTGCATAATGACTTACTGGAGAAGGCAATATATCTTTACTATTATCAAACCAAGTTTAATTTGAAGGAAACATATGCGTGTGTTTCTCTCACAACACCAGACATGTAGAATTGTAAGTGGTTTTGTTTGATAATAGCAAAGATATATAACCTCCGAAAACACATTATGCACCACTACACCACAACTATAGAAATAATAGACTGACCTAGAATGCGGGCTCTGTCACATGAGAGAGGTCTAATTGAAATTTTATTTCGCCCTTATAAATCCACCATTTTAAATTTTGTAAGGGATAGGAGGAGGAGGAGGGTCACGTCAACGCAGCTTATTGTCCCCTCAATATTATTTTTTGAAAAATAGTTTATCCATAGTTCACTCTACATGGTCACCAACCGCCACTGCGTTAAAAGCTATCGAAAACTCCTAAGACGAGTTCCCTTTGCCCTCATAAATCGGCCATTTTGACTCCCTATAGTGGGGTCACTTTTTCGACCGAGAAGAGATAGGAGCCCGAATTCCTATATGTCACAACATGTGACATTTAGATATCAAACAAACTGAAATATCTTAAAAACAAAGCAACGAAGCCAAAAACTGCAACAGATGTCACTTTGTAATTTTAAGTGTTCTTTAAAATAAGAAAAAGCTAATTTTCGCATCATAAGCACCAAGCTATTTCATTAATCTGTATTTATTGTCAAATTTACTTAGAGTATAAGTACGTTTCAGTTTGTATTATAATTAGTGTCCCTATTTACTAGTTATATTACTGCTATTTCAGTAAATCAAGGTTATCTATTATTGAAGGTTATCTATCTATTTTACTATTTCAAGATATAAAAGACTTACTAGCTATACATAAATGCTATAACCACTCGTCATCCGTTATGTCCTATACTGTTTCTGTTTGTTGTAATTTTTTGAAAACATTACTACCAGAGAGTAAAAAAAGTAGAGTGCTGCGTAGGCAGGGTGTTAATTTGGATCGAGAGCAAAGTGAAAAGGCGATGAACTACCAAGAATTATAAAACTGATGTTCAAAAGAATTCTTACCTTGAAAAGAAAAAACACGAATACCAACTTGACTTGTTCGAAATTCAAGTAAAATGGATTCTTCCTCACACCATGAAGCTCACGTGGAAGAAATATCCTATAACAGCAGAGTTGCCACTATGCCCTATATGGGTAGCTGATATTCTATCTCTACCCTATGCAAGACCGACCTCCTGTTACGCTATGTTAGTCTGCATGCATGATAACAAGTCACAGGATCTTTACACATGTTATTACGTTATTTATATTACTTTTTACAATACAAACCGACAGATGAAAAACATAAAAATCCTATTTGTGTACAAATATTTCCTTTATCTGTACATGTGATCCTGGTTTTGGTGGTTTGGTTTTCCTGTTATTAATCCTTGCTTAATCAATTAAAAATGAATGAATTATATTATTTTTTGAGTATTATCAACGGAAGTTAAAAAATTTTCTTTCTAATGTTACTTTAGACATTATTGAATGTCTCAACAACCCATGTGATTCAAACGCAACTTGTAACAATACAGTTGGATCATTCATCTGTACCTGTAATGTTGGTTTTAGTGGAGATGGCATAAACTGTACAGGTATCTGCGTATCGACCGTTTAAAATCTCGCCCAAAAACGTTTTACCTTCATGTCTATAAACTAAGGAAAAACCTTTTATCACGTTTGCATTATGTTTTCTTTATCATATTTCGAATGTTAACGAGTGTCTTAATAAACCATGCCATGCACTTGACGTATATGTTTAAACTTTGATTGGAAAGCGTTCATAAATTATTAATAAACTTTACAATATGATTCAGAAATCACGATTTAAGGCAATCTATATTATTACTATTATTGTTGTTATTATTGTTATTATTTTTATTATTATTATTGTTTTTATTATTATTATTATAATTATAATTAAAGTCGAAATTGTATTCTTTATTGTTTTGTCATTTCAGATATCAACGAATGTCAAAACAATCCATGTCATTCAAACGCAACTTGTAACAATACAGTAGGATCGTACAATTGTACATGTGATGCTGGCTTTAGTGGAGATGGCATAAACTGTGCAGGTATCTGCGTATCGACCGTTTAAAATATCGCCCCAAAAGATTTTAATTCGACACTCCCTGTAGAAAGTATATCGTAAAGAAAATCATCAACATATCAATAAGAACCTCGTATTATGTATTTTGTCGACGTAACAAAGAATGGAATAACCCGAAACTAATGACATTCTAAGATTTTTATTCTCATGTAGCATCAGTTCAAATAGTCAGTGGTAAACTACCTGTAAAAGCGAGGTTTATCATTGTAATTTCTACGTTTAATGTTCAATAAATAAAGTTTACATTATTATTATTATTATTATTATTATTATTATTATTATTACTATTATTATTATTATTACTATTATTATTATTATAATTATAATTAAAGTCGAAATTGTATCTATATTGTCTTGTCATTTCAGACATCAACGAATGTCAAAACAATCCATGTCATTCAAACGCAACTTGTAACAATACAGTAGGATCGTACAATTGTACATGTGATGCTGGCTTTAGTGGAGATGGCATAAACTGTACAGGTATCTGCGTATCGGCCGTTTAAAATATCGCAAAAAAACCCGTTGTACCTTCATTTCTATAAACTAAGGAAAAACATTTTATCACGTTTACAGTATGTTTTCTTTATCATATTTCGAAGGTTAACGAGTGTCTTAATAAACCATGCCATTCAAGCGAAGCTTGTAACAATACAGTTAATTGAATCTTTTATCTGTATATGTGATCCCGGTTTTGGTGGAGACCTTTTCACTGTACAGTTGCATGCAAATTGAGAAAATGAAATAACACATTAAATTCATATGTTTGTTTTGGCAATTTCAAAGATTCAATAGTCCGGGTTTTATTGGTACTAATTCTTGCTTAATAAATTAAGAAATGAAATAATTCCATTATTTTTTGGGGTACTTTCAATGGAAATTAACAAATTTTTCTTTCTAATGTTACTTTAGACATCAATGAATGTCTCAGCAACCCATGTGACTCAAACGCATATTGTAACAATACAGTTGGATCATTCATGTGTACCTGTAATGTTGGTTTTAGTGGCGATGGCATAAACTGTACAGGTATATATCTTATAATCTTTTAAAATATTGATGCCACTTTTATCAGTTTATTCTCTGGAGTATACAGAAATAACAACCGTGTTGTATAACATATACAATCACGAACTGAAAAATGAAAGACAGAAAGTTCCTTTATGATATTGTCATTTTAGTTACAAACACTAGTGGTTGTATCAGAACAGTATACAAACCTATAGTGGTTGCAATTATAATTTTTATTGCTCTAATTGTATGGAATTTACAGAAGTATGCGCGTGACGTGTTTTTTCAAACTTTGATTGTAAAACGTTCATGAATTATTTCGAAATCACGATTTAAGACAATCTATATTATTATTATTATTATTATTATTATTATTATTATTATTATTATTATTTTATCATTTTTATTTAATGCTAAAAGACTTTAAATTCGACACTCCCTGTAGAAAGTATATCGTAAAGAAAATCATCAACATATCAATAAGAACCTCGTATTATGTATTTTGTCGACGTAACAAAGAATGGAATAACCCGAAACTAATGACATTCTAAGATTTTTATTCTCATGTAGCATCAGTTCAAATAGTCAGTGGTAAACTACCTGTAAAAGCGAGGTTTATCATTGTAATTTCTACGTTTAATGATCAATAAATAAAGTTTACATTATTATTATTATTATTATTACTATTATTATTATTATTACTATTATTATTATTATTACTACTATTATTATTATTATAATTATAATTAAAGTCGAAATTGTATCTATATTGTCTTGTCATTTCAGACACCAACGAATGTCAAAACAATCCATGTCATTCAAACGCAACTTGTAGCAATACAGTAGGATCATTCATCTGTACCTGTAATGTTGGTTTTAGTGGCGATGGCATAAACTGTACAGGTATATATCTTATAATCTTTTAAAATATTGATGCCACTTTTATCTGTTTATTCTCTGGAGTATACAGAAATAACAACCGTGTTGTATAACATATACAATCACGAACTGAAAAATGAAAGAGAGAAAGTTCCTTTATGATATTGTCATTTTAGTTACGAACACTAGTGGTTGTATCAGAACAGTATACAAACCTATAGTGGTTGTAATTATAATTTTTATTCCTCTAATTGTATGGAATTTACAGAAGTATGCGCGTGACGTGTTTTTTCAAACTTTGATTGTAAAACGTTCATGAATTATTTCGAAATCACGATTTAAGACAATCTATATTATTATTATTATTATTATTATTATTATTATTATTATTATTATTATTATTATTATTTTATTATTTTTATTTAATGCTAAAAGACTTTAAATTCGACACTCCCTGTAGAAAGTATATCGTAAAGAAAATCATCAACATATCAATAAGAACCTCGTATTATGTATTTTGTCGACGTAACAAAGAATGGAATAACCCGAAACTAATGACATTCTAAGATTTTTATTCTCATGTAGCATCAGTTCAAATAGTCAGTGGTAAACTACCTGTAAAAGCGAGGTTTATCATTGTAATTTCTACGTTTAATGATCAATAAATAAAGTTTACATTATTATTATTATTATTATTACTATTATTATTATTATTACTACTATTATTATTATTATAATTATAATTAAAGTCGAAATTGTATCTATATTGTCTTGTCATTTCAGACACCAACGAATGTCAAAACAATCCATGTCATTCAAACGCAACTTGTAGCAATACAGTAGGATCATTCATCTGTACCTGTAATGTTGGTTTTAGTGGCGATGCCATAAACTGTACAGGTATATGTTTATTGGTCTTTTAAAATATTGCATGGATATTTATCCGTTTATACCTTGGAGTATACAGGAATATACGACGATGTTATATGAAATATATAATTACAAACTGAAAAATTAAGATAAAGTACCTTTATGATATTTAAATTTTAGTTAGAAACACTAGTGGTTGTATCAGAAGAATATACATGCCTATAGTGGTTGTAACTACTTATAATTTTTATTTCTCTAATTGCATGGAGTCTACAGAGGTATGCATCTGACGTATTTTTTAAAAATTTGATTGGAAAACGCTGAATTAGAATTATTAATGAATTTCACAATATAATTTAGTAAAACACGTTTTAAGACAATTTATATTATTATTATCATTATTATTAAAGTCTAAACTGCAATTTTATCTTTATTGCTCTGTATAACATATACAATCACGAACTGAAAAATGAAACAGAAAAAGTTCCTTTATGATCTTGTAATTTTAGTTACAAACACTAGTGGTTGTATCAGAAGAGTATACATGCCTATAGTGGTTGTAACTACTTATAATTTTTATTTCTCTAATTGCATGGAGTCTATAGAGGTATGCATCCGACGTATTTTTTTAAAATTTGATTGGAAAACGCTGAACTAGAATTATTAATGAATTTCACAAATGAAACGGAAAAGTTCCTTTATGATCTTGTAATTTTAGTTACAAACAGTAGTGGTTGTATCAAAAGAGTATACATTCCTATAGTGGTTGTAATTATAATTTTTATTGCTCTAATTGTATGGAGTTTACAGAGATATGCACTTGACGTAAATTTTTAAACTTTGATTGGAAAACGTTCATGAATTATTAATAAACTTCACAATATGATTTAGAAATCACGATTTAAGGCAATCTATATTATTATTATTATAATTATAATTAAAGTCGAAATTGTATCTTTATTATTTTGTCATTTAAGATATCAACGAATGTCAAAACAATCCATGTCATTCAAACGCAACTTGTAACAATACAGTAGGATCATTCATCTGTACCTGTAATGTTGGTTTTAGTGGCGATGGCATAAACTGTACAGGTATATGTTTATTGGTCTTTTAAAATATTGCATCGATATTTATCCGTTTATACCTTGGAGTATACAGGAATATACGACGATGTTATATGAAATATATAATTACGAACTGAAAAATTAAGATAAAGTACCTTTATGATATTTAAATTTTAGTTAGAAACACTAGTGGTTGTATCAGAAGAATATACATGCCTATAGTGGTTGTAACTACTTATAATTTTTATTTCTCTAATTGCATGGAGTCTACAGAGGTATGCATCTGACGTATTTTTTAAAAATTTGATTGGAAAACGCTGAATTAGAATTATTAATGAATTTCACAATATAATTTAGTAAACACGTTTTTAAGACAATTTATATTATTATTATCATTATTATTAAAGTCTAAACTGCAATTTTATCTTTATTGCTCTGTATAACATATACAATCACGAACTGAAAAATGAAACAGAAAAAGTTCCTTTATGATCTTGTAATTTTAGTTACAAACACTAGTGGTTGTATCAGAAGAGTATACATGCCTATAGTGGTTGTAACTACTTATAATTTTTATTTCTCTAATTGCATGGAGTCTATAGAGGTATGCATGCGACGTATTTTTTAAAAATTTGATTGGAAAACGCTGAACTAGAATTATTAATGAATTTCACAAATGAAACGGAAAAGTTCCTTTATGATCTTGTAATTTTAGTTACAAACAGTAGTGGTTGTATCAAAAGAGTATACATTCCTATAGTGGTTGTAATTATAATTTTTATTGCTCTAATTGTATGGAGTCTACAGAGATATGCACTTGACGTAAATTTTTAAACTTTGATTGGAAAACGTTCATGAATTATTAATAAACTTCACAATATGATTTAGAAATCACGATTTAAGGCAATCTATATTATTATTATTATAATTATAATTAAAGTCGAAATTGTATCTTTATTATTTTGTCATTTAAGATATCAACGAATGTCAAAACAATCCATGTCATTCAAACGCAACTTGTAACAATACAGTAGGATCATTCATCTGTACCTGTAATGTTGGTTTTAGTGGCGATGGCATAAACTGTACAGGTATATGTTTATTGGTCTTTTAAAATATTGCATCGATATTTATCCGTTTATACCTTGGAGTATACAGGAATATACGACGATGTTATATGAAATATATAATTACGAACTGAAAAATTAAGATAAAGTACCTTTATGATATTTAAATTTTAGTTAGAAACACTAGTGGTTGTATCAGAAGAATATACATGCCTATAGTGGTTGTAACTACTTATAATTTTTATTTCTCTAATTGCATGGAGTCTACAGAGGTATGCATCTGACGTATTTTTTAAAAATTTGATTGGAAAACGCTGAATTAGAATTATTAATGAATTTCACAATATAATTTAGTAAACACGTTTTAAGACAATTTATATTATTATTATCATTATTATTAAAGTCTAAACTGCAATTTTATCTTTATTGCTCTGTATAACATATACAATCACGAACTGAAAAATGAAACAGAAAAAGTTCCTTTATGATCTTGTAATTTTAGTTACAAACACTAGTAGTTGTATCAGAAGAGTATACATGCCTATAGTGGTTGTAACTACTTATAATTTTTATTTCTCTAATTGCATGGAGTCTATAGAGGTATGCATCCGACGTATTTTTTTAAAATTTGATTGGAAAACGCTGAACTAGAATTATTAATGAATTTCACAAATGAAACGGAAAAGTTCCTTTATGATCTTGTAATTTTAGTTACAAACAGTAGTGGTTGTATCAAAAGAGTATACATTCCTATAGTGGTTGTAATTATAATTTTTATTGCTCTAATTGTATGGAGTTTACAGAGATATGCACTTGACGTAAATTTTTAAACTTTGATTGGAAAACGTTCATGAATTATTAATAAACTTCACAATATGATTTAGAAATCACGATTTAAGGCAATCTATATTATTATTATTATAATTATAATTAAAGTCGAAATTGTATCTTTATTATTTTGTCATTTAAGATATCAACGAATGTCAAAACAATCCATGTCATTCAAACGCAACTTGTAACAATACAGTAGGATCATTCATCTGTACCTGTAATGTTGGTTTTAGTGGCGATGGCATAAACTGTACAGGTATATGCTTATTGGTCTTTTAAAATATTGCGTCGATATTTATCCGTTTATACCTTGGAGTATACAGGAATATACGACGATGTTATATGAAATATATAATTACGAACTGAAAAATTAAGATAAAGTACCTTTATGATATTTAAATTTTAGTTAGAAACACTAGTGGTTGTATCAGAAGAATATACATGCCTATAGTGGTTGTAACTACTTATAATTTTTATTTCTCTAATTGCATGGAGTCTACAGAGGTATGCATCTGACGTATTTTATAAAAATTTGATTGGAAAACGCTGAATTAGAATTATTAATGAATTTCACAATATAATTTAGTAAACACGTTTTAAGACAATTTATATTATTATTATCATTATTATTAAAGTCTAAACTGCAATTTTATCTTTATTGCTCTGTATAACATATACAATCACGAACTGAAAAATGAAACAGAAAAAGTTCCTTTATGATCTTGTAATTTTAGTTACAAACACTAGTGGTTGTATCAGAAGAGTATACATGCCTATAGTGGTTGTAACTACTTATAATTTTTATTTCTCTAATTGCATGGAGTCTATAGAGGTATGCATCCGACGTATTTTTTAAAAATTTGATTGGAAAACGCTGAACTAGAATTATTAATGAATTTCACAAATGAAATGGAAAAGTTCCTTTATGATCTTGTAATTTTAGTTACAAACAGTAGTGGTTGTATCAAAAGAGTATACATTCCTATAGTGGTTGTAATTATAATTTTTATTGCTCTAATTGTATGGAGTCTACAGAGATATGCACTTGACGTAAATTTTTAAACTTTGATTGGAAAACGTTCATGAATTATTAATAAACTTCACAATATGATTTAGAAATCACGATTTAAGGCAATCTATATTATTATTATTATAATTATAATTAAAGTCGAAATTGTATCTTTATTATTTTGTCATTTAAGATATCAACGAATGTCAAAACAATCCATGTCATTCAAACGCAACTTGTAAGAATACAGTAGGATCGTACAATTGTACATGTGATGCTGGCTTTAGTGGAGATGGCATAAACTGTACAGGTATCTGCGTATCGACCGTTTAAAATATCGCCCCAAAACGTTATACCTTCATTTCTATAAACTAAGGAAAAACCTTTTATCACGTTTACATTATGTTTTCTTTATCATATTTCGGATGTTAACGAGTGTCTTAGTAAACCATGCCATTCAAGCGAAGCTTGTAACAATACAGTTAATTGAATCTTTCATCTGTATATGTGACCCTGGTTTTGGTGGAGATCTTTTAACTGTACAGCTGCACGCAAATTGAGAAAATGAAATAACACATTAAATTCATACGTTTGTTTTGGCAATTTCAAAGATTCAATAGTCCGGCTTTTCCTGGTACTAATCCTTTGTTAATAAATTAAGAAATGAAATAATTCTATTATTTTTTTGGGTACTTTCAATGGAAATTAACAAATTTTTCTTTCTAATGTTACTTTAGACATCAATGAATGTCTCAGCAACCCATGTGACCCAAACGCATATTGTAACAATACAGTTGGATCATTCATGTGTACCTGTAATGTTGGTTTTAGTGGCGATGGCATAAACTGTACAGGTATATATGTTATAATCTTTTAAAATATTGATGCCACTTTTATCTGTTTATTCTCTGGAGTATACAGAAATAACAACCGTATTGTATAACATATACAATCACAAACTGAAAAATGAAAGAGAGAAAGTTCCTTTATGATATTGTCATTTTAGTTACAAACACTAGTGGTTGTATCAGAACAGTATACAAGCCTATAGTGGTTGTAATTAAAATTTTTATTGCTCTAATTGTTTGGAATTTGCAGAGGTATGCGCGTGACGTGTTTTTCAAACTTTAATTGTAAAACGTTCATGAATTATTTCGAATCACGATTTAAGACAATCTATATCATTATTATTATTATTATTATTATTATTATTATTATTATTATTATTTTATTATTTTTATTTAATGCTAAAAGACTTTAAATTCGACACGCCCTGTAGAAAGTATATCGTGAAGAAAATCATCAACATATCAACAAGAACCTCGTATTATGTATTTTGTCGACGTAACAAAGAATGGAATAACCCGAAACTAATGACATTCTAAGATTTTTATTCTCATGTAGCATCAGTTCAAGTAGTCAGTGGTGAACTACCTGTAAAAGCGAGGTTTATCATTGTAATTTCTACGTTTAATGATCAATAAATAAAGTTTACATTATTATTATTATTATTATTATTATTATTATTATTGTTATTACCATTATTATTATTATTACTATTATTATTTTTATTACTATTATTATTATTATAATTATAATTAAAGTCGAAATTGTATCTATATTGTCTTGTCATTTCAGACACCAACGAATGTCAAAACAATCCATGTCATTCAAACGCAACTTGTAACAATACAGTAGGATCATTCATCTGTACCTGTAATGTTGGTTTTAGTGGCGATGGCATAAACTGTACAGGTATATGTTTATTGGTCTTTTAAAATATTGCATCGATATTTATCCGTTTATTCCTTGGAGTATACAGGAATATACGACGATGTAATATGAAATATATAATTACGAACTGAAAAATTAAGATAAAGTTCCTTTATGATATTTAAATTTTAGTTAGAAACACTAGTGGTTGTATCAGAAGAGTATACATGCCTATAGTGGTTGTAACTACTTATAATTTTTATTTCTCTAATTGCATGGAGTCTACAGAGGTATGCATCTGACGTATTTTTTAAAAATTTGATTGGAAAACGCTGAATTAGAATTATTAATGAATTTCACAATATAATTTAGTAAACACGTTTTAAGACAATTTATATTATTATTATCATTATTATTAAAGTCTAAACTGCAATTTTATCTTTATTGCTCTGTATAACATATACAATCACGAACTGAAAAATGAAACAGAAAAAGTTCCTTTATGATCTTGTAATTTTAGTTACAAACACTAGTGGTTCTATCAGAAGAGTATACATGCCTATAGTGGTTGTAACTACTTATAATTTTTATTTCTCTAATTGCATGGAGTCTATAGAGGTATGCATCCGACGTATTTTTTAAAAATTTGATTGGAAAACGCTGAACTAGAATTATTAATGAATTTCACAAATGAAACGGAAAAGTTCCTTTATGATCTTGTAATTTTAGTTACAAACAGTAGTGGTTGTATCAAAAGAGTATACATTCCTATAGTGGTTGTAATTATAATTTTTATTGCTCTAATTGTATGGAGTCTACAGAGATATGCACTTGACGTAAATTTTTAAACTTTGATTGGAAAACGTTCATGAATTATTAATAAACTTCACAATATGATTTAGAAATCACGATTTAAGGCAATCTATATTATTATTATTATAATTATAATTAAAGTCGAAATTGTATCTTTATTAGTAGGTAACCCCCCCCATATACGGACCAAAGGGATGCCGCCTCATTAAATATTCGGTGTGATGCACGGTGTGACGCACGGTGTGACGCACGGTGTGACTCACGAATGACTCACGCCTGGGACATGATTGGGCAAGATAGGATTATATTTTTAGGACCTAGATATTCAAACAGAGTAAGTCATCCTAGAATTATTGCTAACTAAACCCTAGTTCATGAGCGAGGAAATTGTAGGAAGATAGAATGAGGAATCACTTCGAGAAGTCGTGAAAAGAACGATTTTAAGTGTCGAAATATGAACGAAAGGCAAAGCGATTTATTACTTTGAAAGCGTTGCTAGGTTAACTGGAGTACAAACAGAGTAAGTCATCCTAGTGATTACTGCTAACTAAACCCTTGTTTATAAGCGAGTAAATCGTAGGAAGATAGAATGAAGAATCACTTTAAGAAGTCATGAAAAGAACGATTTTAAATGTCGAAATATAAAGGCAAAGCGATTTATTACTTTGAAAGCGTTGCTACGCTTTCTGTTACTAAGTGTGATATTTGCACATTTATCCTGAGTGCACGTGCAGGAGACAAAAGAGAAACTCATTAGGGTCACTAAGGAGATTAAGCGCTTGGGCAAGTCTAGTCAAGAGAGTCATTAGCAACACGCGTACATGTAATACAGAATTTAAAATATTTTATTGAGAAATATATCTTTACACAAAAAACTCTTGATTATTTAGTGATCTATCGGTAACACTAGCATATGGGCATACAGTACACCTTATAATCCGAAGGCATGGATCATGAGCCTTGAATTCTGTACCACAAACATTACATATCAGATTTCGATTAACGCATTTGTTAAAATATTTCCACAAACACTTAGGACACTCAATTACATGTGTAAAATTAACATGATTCTGACAAACGTTCGCAATCAACAGGTTCGTCAATTATAGAATTTTCTGATTCTATTTCGGTGTAGTCCTTATCGTTTTTCTGAATCTTCTTCGCAGGAAGTTTCTTCGTTTTCGCTCTCTGATTCTGTTTCCTTCTTCTGCCTGCGCCAACATTGTTAGCACTCGAACATTTTCGATAAGGTTTTTGTCAATGTTAATGTCGGCGAGTCCTTTTACAAATACGTTTAAACCAGCTGGTTCGGGAATTCCTGAGAAGTAAGGTGATACACAGTATTCTACCAATTCGGCTATTTTTGTGTTTGGTATAGTTCTTCCTTGATACACAATTTCTCCTTTGGGATTCCATGTTAAGTTGACATAGGAGGCGAGTAAACTATTCAACAAAGAGGACGCGTTCGCTTCATCGACTCCGTAGTCAAAATGTGACAGTATTTCTTTAACACGAAAATCGTCATGTAACCTTTCTCCCATAGTGTTCAGGGTTCGAATGATGGTCTTTAAAAAAATATCGTTGTTTTTATATTAGTTCTGCGAGTCCTTCTAAAACTGGACCAAGTAGGACATCAAGAAATCCTTCACCTTTTTGAACCAGTATCTCTTTTTTTCTCATAAAACTACTTCGGGGACTAGTCAAAGTTGATATGTCGTCGCTATAAGGCCTAACGACTTCAAGCAAAGCAGGTGATAATTGATATTGCGTTTGACCAAAAGTTCAACATACAATCACAAATGCATCTAATTTTGCTCAGGGCTAGCAGTCTCCAACAAACCTCGCTGTTGAATAGGTTCACTTGTACATAAAAGTTCAAGAAACGGTTTGTGCTTTTTGATCAACATCTCTATTTGACAGTCAGTGTCTAAATGAGGAAAACGCCACCAAAACACATATTTTAAGAGGGGGGAGGAGGAGGAGAAGGAGGAGGAGGAGAAGGAGGAATATTTTAAGAGGGGGAGGAGGAGGAGAAGGAGGAGGTGGAGAAAGAGGAGGAGAAAGAGGAGGAGGAGGAGGAGGAGCAAATAGACACACACACACATACAAAAGCATTTAGCTTAAAATATTTATTTCGGTTTTCGCTCAAACATATACATATCAAAAGTTTTAGTAAGGTCTGCTTCTTAGATTATATTTAGGCGTTTTTATTTTAAAAGTAGCGTGATAGTCTTTATTGTCTTCTGGTGATAATTGTGATACATCTTCTTTTGTCATGGGTAAATATTTTGATCGAGTTATCAATAGATGATGTTCATACTCTTCTCTATCATCTGGGGTCATCTTTGCCAAGTCGCTTTCTTTCCAATCCGAAGAGCTTTCCCAGTTATGAAAGAAATTATGTTTAAGCGTTGGTTGTTCAACGGTGGGAGGCGGTGTTACAAAATAGGTTTTAGGTGTAGCGGAGCTGTAGGGAAACTCCACGGAAGATCGTCAGTTTCTTGCTTTATCTTTGGTGTCAAATTTTCTGAAGTTTTTGGTGGCTGAGTTTGAAGATTAGTCAGAGGTTGAGACTGATTCTGCAGTTGGTTTTGAAACGTCAGAAAACGTCCTAACTGATTGGAGTAGAGTATGCTCTTTTCTTCAGGTGTTAACTGTGGCGCTTGTACAATATCTTGCATTTTTTGTTCTGTATTGTACATGGCATTAACGATCGGAGGTAATTGATAGGATTGCTTTTGTATGAAACTACCCAGCTGTTGCTGCAGGCTGGAGCTATTTTCTCCGGGTAGAACATTGGTCTTGAGGCGGTGATCGTCGTCCGTAGTCGGCTTTAGATCAAGCATTAAATAACCATGAGGGCGACTTGTGGCTTCCTCGGAGGAGAAAGAGGAGGAGGAGAAAGAGGAGGAGGAGGAGAAAGAGGAGGAGGAGAAAGATAAATATATAATACGAAATTCTCTAGAAGTATTTATTCTGCTCATGCTCTTCAACGAGTGAACATGTCTTATGCCTGCAGCACTTGTGGAAAAACGTTTTCAACACTATTCAACATGCAACGTCATATAAAAAATTCCCATAAAAACAGTACTTATTCAAGACCAGCACATCTTCTCACACGCAACAGTCATGCAGCATCCGTTCACATGCATTGTTGCAGGGTGTACTCAGAGCGGCAAAACAGTATGGGTGAAGACACTTCTGGAAAACGCCAAAACTACGATTAATCCTCCTCCCGAACGTATCATTTGGTGTTATGGACAGTGGCAGCCCCTGTATTTAGAAATGATCAAGACAATACCAGGCATTGAGCTTAACGAAGGCATACCCTCTGATATAGACTCTGATAATTTTCTTGATGTTTCTAAGCGAAACCTTATTGTTCTTGACGATCTCATGGATCAGTCAGGAAGAGATAAACGTATTGCTAGTTTATTTACTAAGGGAAGTCATCACCGGAATCTCTCCGTGATCTATATTGTTCAGAACATATTTCACCAAGGAAAGGAAACCAGAAACATCAGCCTCAACGCACACTATATCGTACTATTCAAGTCTCCGAGGGATAAGCAACAAATTTCTGTCTTGGCACGGCAGGTGAACCCAGGTCCATGTCCATGAATTTATGAAGAGTTACGAGGAAGCCACAAGTCGCCCTCATGGTTATTTAATGCTTGATCTAAAGCCGACTACGGACGACGATCACCGCCTCAAGACCAATGTTCTACCCGGAGAAAATAGCTCCAGCCTGCAGCAACAGCTGGGTAGTTTCATACAAAAGCAATCCTATCAATTACCTCCGATCGTTAATGCCATGTACAATACAGAACAAAAAATGCAAGATATTGTACAAGCGCCACAGTTAACACCTGAAGAAAAGAGCATACTCTACTCCAATCAGTTAGGACGTTTTCTGACGTTTCAAAACCAACTGCAGAATCAGTCTCAACCTCTGACTAATCTTCAAACTCAGCCACCAAAAACTTCAGAAAATTTGACACCAAAGATAAAGCAAGAAACTGACGATCTTCCGTGGAGTTTCCCTATCAGCTCCCGCTACACCTAAAACCTATTTTGTAACACCGCCTCCCACCGTTGAACAACCAACGCTTAAACATAATTTCTTTCATAACTGGGAAAGCTCTTCGGATTGGAAAGAAAGCGACTTGGCAAAGATGACCCCAGATGATAGAGAAGAGTATGAACATCATCTATTGATGACTCGATCAAAATATTTACCCATGACAAAAGAAGATGTATCACAATTATCACCAGAAGACAATAAAGACTATCACGCTACTTTTAAAATAAAAACGCCTAAATATAATCTAAGAAGCAGACCTTACTAAAACTTTTGATATGTATATGTTTGAGCGAAAACCGAAATAAATATTTTAAGCTAAATGCTTTTGTATGTGTGTGTGTGTCTATTTGCTCCTCCTCCTCCTCCTCCTCTTTCTCCTCCTCTTTCTCCACCTCCTCCTTCTCCTCCTCCTCCCCCTCTTAAAATATTCCTCCTTCTCCTCCTCCTCCTTCTCCTCCTCCTCCCCCCTCTTAAAATATGTGTTTTGGTGGCGTTTTCCTCATTTAGACACTGACTGTCAAATAGAGATGTTGATCAAAAAGCACAAACCGTTTCTTGAACTTTTATGTACAAGTGAACCTATTCAACAGCGAGGTTTGTTGGAGACTGCTAGCCCTGAGCAAATTAGATGCATTTGTGATTGTATGTTGAACTTTTGGTCAACGCAATATCAATTATCACCTGCTTTGCTTGAAGTCGTTAGGCCTTATAGCGACGACATATCAACTTTGACTAGTCCCCGAAGTAGTTTTATGAGAAAAAAAGAGATACTGGTTCAAAAAGGTGAAGGATTTCTTGATGTCCTACTTGGTCCAGTTTTAGAAGGACTCGCAGAACTAATATAAAAACAACGATATTTTTTAAAGACCATCATTCGAACCCTGAACACTATGGGAGAAAGGTTACATGACGATTTTCGTGTTAAAGAAATACTGTCACATTTTGACTACGGAGTCGATGAAGCGAACGCGTCCTCTTTGTTGAATAGTTTACTCGCCTCCTATGTCAACTTAACATGGAATCCCAAAGGAAAAATTGTGTATCAAGGAAGAACTATACCAAACACAAAAATAGCCGAATTGGTAGAATACTGTGTATCACCTTACTTCTCAGGAATTCCCGAACCAGCTGGTTTAAACGTATTTGTAAAAGGACTCGCCGACATTAACATTGACAAAAACCTTATCGAAAATGTTCGAGTGCTAACAATGTTGGCGCAGGCAGAAGAAGAAACAGAATCAGAGAGCGAAAACGAAGAAACTTCCTGCGAAGAAGATTCAGAAAACGATAAGGACTACACCGAAATAGAATCAGAAAATTCTATAATTGACGAACCTGTTGATTGCGAACGTTGTCAGAATCATGTTAATTTTACACATGTAATTGAGTGTCCTAAGTGTTTGTGGAAATATTTTAACAAATGCGTTAATCGAAATCTGATATGTAATGTTTGTGGTACAGAATTCAAGGCTCATGATCCATGCCTTCGGATTATAAGGTGTACTGTATGCCCATATGCTAGTGTTACCGATAGATCACTAAATAATCAAGAGTTTTTTGTGTAAAGATATATTTCTCAATAAAATATTTTAAATTCTGTATTACATGTACGCGTGTTGCTAATGACTCTCTTGACTAGACTTGCCCAAGCGCTTAATCTCCTTAGTGACCCTAATGAGTTTCTCTTTTGTCTCCTGCACGTGCACTCAGGATAAATGTGCAAATATCACACTTAGTAACAGAAAGCGTAGCAACGCTTTCAAAGTAATAAATCGCTTTGCCTTTATATTTCGACATTTAAAATCGTTCTTTTCATGACTTCTTAAAGTGATTCTTCATTCTATCTTCCTACGATTTACTCGCTTATAAACAAGGGTTTAGTTAGCAGTAATCACTAGGATGACTTACTCTGTTTGTACTCCAGTTAACCTAGCAACGCTTTCAAAGTAATAAATCGCTTTGCCTTTCGTTCATATTTCGACACTTAAAATCGTTCTTTTCACGACTTCTCGAAGTGATTCCTCATTCTATCTTCCTACAATTTCCTCGCTCATGAACTAGGGTTTAGTTAGCAATAATTCTAGGATGACTTACTCTGTTTGAATATCTAGGTCCTAAAAATATAATCCTATCTTGCCCAATCATGTCCCAGGCGTGAGTCATTCGTGAGTCACACCGTGCGTCACACCGTGCATCACACCGAATATTTAATGAGGCGGCATCCCTTTGGTCCGTATATGGGGGGGGGGGGTTACCTACTTTTATTATTTTGTCATTTAAGATATCAACGAATGTCAAAACAATCCATGTCATTCAAACGCAACTTGTAACAATACAGTACGATCGTACAATTGTACATGTTATGCTGGCTTTAGTGGAGATGGCATAAACTGTACAGGTATCTGCGTATCGACCGTTTAAAATATCGCAAAAAAAAACGTTGTACCTTCATTTCTATAAACTAGGAAAAACGTTTTATCACGTTTACATTATGTTTTCTTTATCATATTTCGAATGTTAACGAGTGTCTTAATAAACCATGCCATTCAAGCGAAGCTTGTAACAATACAGTTAATTCAATCTTTTATCTGTATATGTGATCCTGGTTTTGGTGGAGACCTTTTCACTGTACAGCTGCATGCAAATTGAGAAAATGAAATAACACATTAAATTCATATGTTTGTTTTTGGCAATTTCAAACATTCAATAGTCCGGGTTTTCCTGGTACTAATTATTGCTTAATAAATTAAGAAATGAAATAATTCCATTATTTTTTTGGGTACATTCAATGGAAATTAACAATGTTTTCTTTCTAATGCTACTTTAGACATCAATGAGTGTCTCAGCAACCCATGTGACTCAAACGCATATTGTAACAATACTGTTGGATCATTCATGTGTACCTGTCATGTTGGTTTAAGTGGAGATGGCATAAACTGTACAGGTATATATGTTATAATCTTTTAAAATATTGATTCAACTTTTATCCGTTTATTCTCTGGAGTATACAGTAATAACAACCGTGTTGGAAAATATATACAATCACGAATTGAAAGAGAAAAAGTCCCTTTATGAACTTGTAATTTTAATTACAAACGCTAGTTGTTGTATCAGAAGAGTATAAATACCTTTAGTGGTTGTAATTATAATTTTTATTGCTCTAATTGTATGGAGTCTACAGAAGTATGCACTTGACGTATATGTTTAAACTTTGATTGGAAAGCGTTCATAAATTATTAATAAACTTTACAATATGATTCAGAAATCACGATTTAAGGCAATCTATATTATTACTATTATTATTATTATTGTTATTATTGTTATTATTGTTATTATTTTTATTATTATTATTATTGTTTTTATTATTATTATTATAATTATAATTAAAGTCGAAATTGTATTCTTTATTGTTTTGTCATTTCAGATATCAACGAATGTCAAAACAATCCATGTGATTCAAACGCAACTTGTAACAATACAGTAGGATCGTACAATTGTACATGTGATGCTGGCTTTAGTGGAGATGGCATGAACTGTACAGGTATCTGCGTATCCACCGTTTAAAATATCGCCCCAAAACGTTATACCTTCATTTCTATAAACTAAGGAAAAACCTTTTATCACGTTTACATTATGTTTTCTTTATCATATTTCGAATGTTAACGAGTGTCTTAGTAAACCATGCCATTCAAGCGAAGCTTGTAACAATACAGTTAATTGAATATTTTATTTGTATATGTGACCCTGGTTTTGGTGGAGATCTTTTAACTGTACAGCTGCACGCAAATTGAGAAAATGAATAACACATTAAATTCATACGTTTGTTTTGGCAATTTCAAAGATTCAATAGTCCGGGTTTTCCTGGTACTAATTCTTGCTTAATAAATTAAGAAATGAAATTATTCTATTATTTTTTTGGGTACTTTCAATGGAAATTAACAAATTTTTCTTTCTAATGTTACTTTAGACATCAATGAATGTCTCAGCAACCCATGTGGCTCAAACGCATATTGTAACAATACAGTTGGATCATTCATGTGTACCTGTAATGTTGGTTTTAGTGGAGATGGCATAAACTGTACAGGTATATATGTTATAATCTTTTAAAATATTGATTCGACTTTTATCCGTTTATTCTCTGGAGTATACAGTAATAACAACCGTGTTGGAAAATATATACAATCACGAAATGAAAGAGAACAAGTCCCTTTATGATCTTGTAATTTTAGTTACAAACGCTAGTTGTTGTATCAGAAGAGTATAAATGTCTTTTGTGCTTGTAATTATAATTTTTATTGCTCTAATTGTATGGAGTCTACAGAAGTATGCACTTGACGTATATGTTTAAACTTTGATTGGAAAGCGTTCATAAATTATTAATAAACTTTACAATATGATTCAGAAATCACGATTTAAGGCAATCTATATTATTACTATTATTATTATTATTATTATTATTATTATTATTATTATTATTATTATTATTATTATTATTATTATTATTATAATTAAAGTCGAAATTGTATTCTTTATTGTTTTGTCATTTCAGATATCAACGAATGTCAAAACAATCCATGTAATTCAAACGCAACTTGTAACAATACAGTAGGATCGTACAACTGTACATGTGATGCTGGCTTTAGTGGAGATGGCATAAACTGTACAGGTATCTGGGTATCGACCGTTTAAAATATCGCCCAAAAACGTTTTACCTTCATTTCTATAAACTAAGGAAAAACCTTTTATCACGTTTACATTATGTTTTCTTTATCATATTTCTAATGTTAACGAGTGTCTTGATAAACCATGCCATTCAAGCGAAGCTTGTAACAATACAGTTACTTGAATCTTTTATCTGTATATGTGATCCTGGTTTTGGTGGAGGCCTTTTCACTGTACAGTTGCATGCAAATTGAGAAAATGAAATAACACATTAATTTCATACGTTTGTTTTGGCAATTTCAAAGATTCAATAGTCCGGGTTTTCCGGGTACTAATTCTTGCTTAATAAATTAAGAATGAAATAATTATATTATTTTTGGGGGTTCTTTCAATGGAAATTAACAAATTTTTCTTTCTAATGCTACTTTAGACATCAATGAATGTCTCAGCAACCCATGTGGCTCAAACGCATATTGTAACAATACAGTTGGATCATTCATGTGTACCTGTAATGTTGGGTTTAGTGGAGATGGCATAAACTGTACAGGTATATATGTTATAATCTTTTAAAATATTGATTCGACTTTTATCCGTTTATTCTCTGAAGTATACAGTAATAACAACCGTGTTGGAAAATATATACAATCACGAAATGAAAGAGAACAAGTCCCTTTATGATCTTGTAATTTTAGTTACAAACAATAGTTGTTGTATCAGAAGAGTATAAATGCATTTTGTGGTAGTAATTATAATTTTTATTTCTCTAATTGTATGGAGTCTACAGAAGTATGCACTTGACGTATATGTTTAAACTTTGATTGGAAAGCGTTCATAAATTGTTAATAAACTTCACAATATGATTCAGAAATCACGATTTAAGGCAATCTATATTATTACTATTATTATTATTATTGTTATTATTTTTATTATTATTATTATTGTTTTTATTATTATTATTATAATTATAAATTATAATTAAATCGAAATTGTATTTTTTATTGTTTTGTCATTTCAGATATCAACGAATGTCAAAACAATCCATGTCATTCAAACGCAACTTGTAACAATACAGTAGGATCGTACAATTGTACATGTGATGCTGGCATGAACTGTACAGGTATCTACGTATCGACCGTTTAAAATATCTCCCAAAAACGTTTTACCTTCATTTCTATAAACTAAGGAAAAACCTTTTATCACGTTTACATTATGTTTTCTTTATCATATTTCGAATGTTAACGAGTGTCTTAATAAACCATGCCATTCAAGCGAAGCTTGTAACAATACAGTTAATTGAATCTTTTATCTGTATATGTGATCCTGGTTTTGGTGGAGGCCTTTTCACTGTACAGTTGCATGCAAATTGAGAAAATGAAATAACACATTAAATTCATATGTTTGTTTTGGCAATTTCAAAGATTCAATAGTCCGGGTTTTATTGGTACTAATTCTTGCTTAATAAATTAAGAAATGAAATAATTCCATTATTTTTTGGGGTACTTTCAATGGAAATTAACAAAGTTTTCTTTCTAATGCTACTTTAGACGTCAATGAATGTCTCAGCAACCCATGTGACTCAAACGCATATTGTAACAATACAGTTGGATCATTCATGTGTACCTGTAATGTTGGTTTACGTGGAGATGGCATAAACTGTGCAGGTATATATGTTATAATCTTTTAAAATATTGATTCGACTTTTATCCGTTTATTCTCTGAAGTATACAGTAATAACAACCGTGTTGGAAAATATATACAATCACGAAATGAAAGAGAAAAAGTCCCTTTATGATCTTGTAATTTTAATTACAAACGCTAGTTGTTGTATCAAAGTATAAATGCATTTAATGGTAGTAATTATAATTTTTATTGCTCTAATTGTATGGAGTCTACAGAAGTATGCACTTGGCGTATATGTTTAAACTTTGATTGGAAAGCGTTCATAAATTATTAATCAACTTCACAATATGATTCAGAAATCACGATTTAAGGCAATCTATATTATTACTATTATTATTATTATTGTTATTATTGTTATTATTATTATTATTATTATTGTTTTTATTATTATCATTATAATTATAATTAAAATCGAAATTGTATTCTTTATTGTTTTGTCATTTCAGATATCAACGAATGTCAAAACAATCCATGTCATTCAAACGCAACTTGTAACAATGCAGTAGGATCGTACAATTGTACATGTGATGCTGGCTTTGGTGGAGATGGCATAAACTGTACAGGTATCTGCGTATCGACCGTTTAAAATATCGCCCCAAAACGTTATACCTTCATTTCTATAAACTAAGGAAAAACCTTTTATCGCGTTTACATTATGTTTTCTTTATCATATTTCGAATGTTAACGAGTGTCTTAATAAACCATGCCATTCAAGCGAAGCTTGTAACAATACAGTTAATTGAATCTTTTATCTGTATATGTGACCCTGGTTTTGGTGGAGATCTTTTAACTGTACAGCTGCACGCAAATTGAGAAAATGAATAACACATTAAATTCATACGTTTGTTTTGGCAATTTCAAAGATTCAATAGTCCGGGTTTTCCTGGTACTAATTCTTGCTTAATAAATTAAGAAATGAATTAATTCTATTATTTTTTTGGGTACTTTCAATGGAAATTAACAAATTTTTCTTTCTAATGTTACTTTAGACATCAATGAATGTCTCAGCAACCCATGTGACTCAAACGCATATTGTAACAATACAGTTGGATCATTCATGTGTACCTGTAATGTTGGTTTTAGTGGAGATGGCATAAACTGTACAGGTATATATGTTATAATCTTTTAAAATATTGATTCGACTTTTATCCGTTTATTCTCTGGAGTATACAGTAATAACAACCGTGTTGGAAAATATATACAATCACGAAATGAAAGAGAACAAGTCCCTTTATGATCTTGTAATTTTAGTTACAAACAATAGTTGTTGTATCAGAAGAGTATAAATGTCTTTTGTGCTTGTAATTATAATTTTTATTTCTCTAATTGTATGGAGTCTACAGAAGTATGCACTTGACGTATATGTTTAAACTTTGATTGGAAAGCGTTCATAAATTGTTAATAAACTTCACAATATGATTCAGAAATCACGATTTAAGGCAATCTATATTATTACTATTATTATTATTGTTATTATTGTTATTATTTTTATTATTATTATTGTTTTTATTATTATCATTATAATTATAATTAAAATCGAAATTGTATTTTTTATTGTTTTGTCATTTCAGATATCAACGAATGTCAAAACAATCCATGTCATTCAAACGCAACTTGTAACAATACAGTAGGATCGTACAATTGTACATGTGATGCTGGCATGAACTGTACAGGTATCTGCGTATCGACCGTTTAAAATATCGCCCCAAAACGTTATACCTTCATTTCTATAAACTAAGGAAAAACCTTTTATCGCGTTTACATTATGTTTTCTTTATCATATTTCGAATGTTAACGAGTGTCTTAATAAACCATGCCATTCAACCGAAGCTTGTAACACTACAGTTAATCGAATCTTTTATCTGTATATGTGATCCTGGTTTTGGTGGAGATCTTTTAACTGTACAGCTGCATGCAAATTGAGAAAATGAAATAACACATTAAATTCATACGTTTGTTTTGGCAATTTCAAAGATTCAATAGTCCGGCTTTTCCTGGTACTAATTCTTGCTTAATAAATTAAGAAATGAAATAATTCTATTATTTTTTTGGGTACTTTCAATGGAAATTAACAAATTTTTCTTTCTAATGTTACTTTAGACATCAATGAATGTCTCAGCAACCCATGTGACTCAAACGCATATTGTAACAATACAGTTGGATCATTCATGTGTACCTGTAATGTTGGTTTTAGTGGCGATGGCATAAACTGTACAGGTATATATGTTATAATCTTTTAAAATATTGATGCCACTTTTATCTGTTTATTCTCTGGAGTATACAGAAATAACAACCGTGTTGTATAACATATACAATCACGAACTGAAAAATGAAAGAGAGAAAGTTCCTTTATGATATTGTCATTTTAGTTACAAACACTAGTGGTTGTATCAGAACAGTATACAAACCTATAGTGGTTGTAATTATAATTTTTATTGCTCTAATTGTATGGAATTTACAGAGGTATGCGCGTGACGTGTTTTTTCAAACTTTGATTGTAAAACGTTCATGAATTATTTCGAAATCACGATTTAAGACAATCTATATTATTATTATTATTATTATTATTATTATTATTATTATTATTATTATTATTATTATTATGGAAATCCACTAATAATCATACTAATATTCAATACGACGTCTATAACTCTACTAAAGAAGTTCTGAAAGATTTCCGTTCTGGGCATGAAGATAGACTTCAAAACCACTTGACTTGTCAGGGATCCTTTTTCTCTAACGTTACAAAGTTCTCCTTATCAAAGCTTAACAAGGTGTGGTCAACTGCTCAATCAAAACTTCCAAAAAACATTTATAACTTTACTATACGTTATGTGAACAATTCTACTCCGACACGCAAAAACCTTCACAGATGGGGAATATCTTCAAGTCCAGAATGCTCCTTTTGTCTGAGCCCAGAAACACTACTACACGTTGTTGCTGGTTGTCAATCGTATCTTGAACGCTTTACATGGAGGCACAATTCAATTATTAACTTTCTTGCAAATACCTTACAAACTGTTAACGGTTCAAACCTCTTTGTCGATCTGCCAGGATTCAAAAGCCCATCTATCCTAACTGGTGACGCGTATCGTCCAGATTTGCTATTGCATTGTTCAAACGGCCGTCTTTATGTTCTCGAACTTACTGTTGGTTTTGAATCAAACCTCCAAAACAACGTCAAACGGAAAGAAGATAAATATAGTGAACTAGTAAAACAGCAAAGTGAACATTTTAATGATGTGAAATTTGTAAATCTCTCCATGAGCTGCCTAGGTGTTTTTGCGAATGAGTGTTCTACTTTTTTAGATATGCTAGATATGCTAGATAAGGTTGGTCTTGATAACAAGCACCAAATGTACTGCGTAAGGAAAATGATGACTATTGCTATCAGAACTACGTATTACATTTTCTGCTGCCGAAATAAGGAATGGGGAAATCCCGAATTATTAGCTTTTTGAAATATTTGTATATAAATTTGCATGTTTTATTATATAGTCATTAGTTGTTATTATATATTATTAGTTGTGATTCAAGTAGCCAATTGTAAATTACCTTAATAAGCGAGATTTATAATTGTATATGTAGAAAAGAAAAAACATTTAATAAAGTTTCCATTTTATTATTTTTATTTAATGCTAAAAGACTTTAAATTCGACACTCCCTGTAGAAAGTATATCGTAAAGAAAATCATCAACATATCATTAACAACCTCGTATTATATATTTTGTCGACGTAACAAAGAATGGAATAACCCGAAACTAATGACATTCTAAGATTTTTATTCTCATGTAGCATCAGTTCAAATAGTCAGTGGTAAACTACCTGTAAAAGCAAGGTTTATCATTGTAATTTCTACGTTTAATGATCAATAAATAAAGTTTACATTATTATTATTATTATTATTACTATTATTATTATTATTATTAAGTAGCTTAGTTGTGATTCAAGTAGTCGATTGTAAATTACCTCGATGAGTGAGATTTACAATTGTTTGTTTAGAAAAAAATCATTAATAAAGTTTCCATTATTAATATTATTATTATTATAATTACAGTTAAAGTCGAAATTGTATCTATATTGTCTTGTCATTTCAGACATCAACGAATGTCAAAACAATCCATGTCATTCAAACGCAACTTGTAACAATACAGTAGCATCATTCATCTGTACCTGTAATGTTGGTTTTAGTGGCGATGGCATAAACTGTACAGGTATATGTTTATTGGTCTTTTAAATATTGCATCGATATTTATCCGTTTATTCCTTGGAGTATACAGGGATATACGACGATGTTGTATGAAATATATAATTACGAACTGAAAAATTAAGATAAAGTTCCTTTATTATATTTAAATTTTAGTTAGAAACACTAGTTGTTGTATCAGAAGAATATACATGCCTATAGTGGTTGTAACTACTTATAATTTTTATTTCTCTAATTGCATGGAGTCTACAGAGGTATGCATCTGACGTATTTTTTAAAAATTTGATTGGAAAACGCTGAATTAGAATTATTAATGAATTTCACAATATAATTTAGTAAACACGTTTTAAGACAATTTATATTATTATTATCATTATTATTAAAGTCTAAACTGCAATTTTATCTTTATTGCTCTGTATAACATATACAATCACGAACTGAAAAATGAAACAGAAAAAGTTCCTTTATGATCTTGTAATTTTAGTTACAAACACTAGTAGTTGTATCAGAAGAGTATACATGCCTATAGTTGTTGTAACTACTTATAATTTTTATTTCTCTAATTGCATGGAGTCTATAGAGGTATGCATCTGACGTATTTTTTTAAAATTTGATTGGAAAACGCTCAACTAGAATTATTAATGAATTTCACAAATGAAACGGAAAAGTTCCTTTATGATCTTGTAATTTTAGTTACAAACACAAGTGGTTGTATCAAAAGAGTATACATGCCTATAGTTGTTGTAATTATAATTTTTATTGTTCTAATTGTGTGGAGTCTACAGAAGTATGCACTTGACGTATATGTTTAAACTTTGATTGGAAAGCGTTCATAAATTATTAATAAACTTCACAATATGATTCAGAAATCACGATTTAAGGCAATCTATATTATTACTATTATTATTATTATTATTATTGTTATTATTGTTATTATTTTTATTGTTATTATTATTGTTTTTATTATTATTATTATTATAATTATAATTAAAGTCGAAATTGTATCTTTATTATTTTGTCATTTAAGATATCAACGAATGTCAAAACAATCCATGTCATTCAAACGCAACTTGTAACAATACAGTAGGATCGTACAATTGTATATGTGATGCTGGCTTTCGTGGAGATGGCATAAACTGTAGAGGTATCTGCGTATCGACCGTTTAAAATATCGCCAAAAAAACGTTGTACCTTCATTTCTATAAACTAAGGAAAAACATTTTATCACGTTTACATTATGTTTTCTTTATCATATTTCGAATGTTAACGAGTGTCTTAATAAACCATGCCATTCAAGCGAAGCTTGTAACAGTACAGTTAATTGAATCTTTTCTCTGTATATGTGATCCTGGTTTTGGTGGAGACCTTTTCACTGTACAGCTGCATGCAAATTGAGAAAATGAAATAACACATTAAATTCATATGTTTGTTTTGGCAATTTCAAAGATTCAATAGTCCGGGTTTTTCTGGTACTAATTCTTGCTTAATAAATTAAAAAAATGAAATAATTCCATTATTTTTTTGGGTACTTTCAATGGAAACTAACAAAGTTTTCTTTCTAATGCTACTTTAGACATCAATGAATGTCTCAGCAACGCATGTGACTCAAACGCATATTGTACCAATACAGTTGGATCATTCATGTGTACCTGTAATGTTGGTTTTAGTGGAGATGGCATAAACTGTACAGGTATATATGTTATAATCTTTTAAAATATTGATTCGACTTTTATCCGTTTATTCTCTGGAGTATACAGTAATAACAACCGTGTTGGAAGATATATACAATCACGAAATGAAAGAGAAAAAGTCCCTTTATGATCTTGTAATTTTAATTACAAACACTAGTTGTTGTATCAGAAGAGTATAAATACCTTTAGTGGTTGTAATTATAATTTTTATTGTTCTAATTGTATGGAGTCTACAGAAGTATGCACTTGACGTATATGTTTAAACTTTGATTGGAAAGCGTTCATAAATTTTTAATAAACTTCACAATATGATTCAGAAATCACGATTTAAGGCAATCTATATTATTACTATTATTATTATTATTATTGTTATTATTTTTATTATTATTATTGTTTTTATTATTGTTTTTATTATTATTATTATTATAATTATAATTAAAGTCGAAATTGTATCTTTATTATTTTGTCATTTAAGATATCAACGAATGTCAAAACAATCCATGTCATTCAAACGCAACTTGTAACAATACAGTAGGATCGTACACTTGTACATGTGGTGCTGGCTTTCGTGGAGATGGCATAAACTGTACAGGTATCTGCGTATCGACCGTTTAAAATATCGCCAAAAAAAACGTTGTACCTTCATTTCTATAAACTAAGGAAAAACATTTTATCACGTTTACATTATGTTTTCTTTATCATATTTCGAATGTTAACGAGTGTCTTAATAAACCATGCCATTCAAGCGAAGCTTGTAACAGTACAGTTAATTGAATCTTTTCTCTGTATATGTGATCCTGGTTTTGGTGGAGACCTTTTCACTGTACAGCTGCATGCAAATTGAGAAAATGAAATAACACATTAAATTCATATGTTTGTTTTGGCAATTTCAAAGATTCAATAGTCCGGGTTTTTCTGGTACTAATTCTTGCTTAATAAATTTAAAAAATGAAATAATTCCATTATTTTTTTGAGTACTTTCAATGGAAACTAACAAAGTTTTCTTTCTAATGCTACTTTAGACATCAATGAATGTCTCAGCAACCCATGTGACTCAAACGCATATTGTAACAATACAGTTGGATCATTCATGTGTACCTGTAATGTTGGTTTTAGTGGAGATGGCATAAACTGTACAGGTATATATGTTATAATCTTTTAAAAAATTGATTCGACTTTTATCCGTTTATTCTCTGGAGTATACAGTAATAACAACCGTGTTGGAAGATATATACAATCACGAAATGAAAGAGAAAAAGTCTCTTTATGATCTTGTAATTTTAATTACAAACACTAGTTGTTGTATCAGAAGAGTATAAATACCTTTAGTGGTTGTAATTATAATTTTTATTGTTCTAATTGTATGGAGTCTACAGAAGTATGCACTTGACGTATATGTTTAAACTTTGATTGGAAAGCGTTCATAAATTTTTAATAAACTTCACAATATGATTCAGAAATCACGATTTAAGGCAATCTATATTATTACTATTATTATTATTATTGTTATTATTTTTATTATTATTATTGTTTTTATTATTGTTTTTATTATTATTATAATTATAATTAAAGTCGAAATTGTATCTTTATTATTTTGTCATTTAAGATATCAACGAATGTCAAAACAATCCATGTCATTCAAACGCAACTTGTAACAATACAGTAGGATCGTACAATTGTACATGTGATGCTGGCTTTCGTGGAGATGGCATAAACTGTACAGGTATCTGCGTATCGACCGTTTAAAATATCGCCAAAAAAAACGTTGTACCTTCATTTCTATAAACTAAGGAAAAATATTTTATCACGTTTACATTATGTTTTCTTTATCATATTTCGAATGTTAACGAGTGTCTTAATAAACCATGCCATTCAAGCGAAGCTTGTAACAGTACAGTTAATTGAATCTTTTCTCTGTATATGTGATCCTGGTTTTGGTGGAGACCTTTTCACTGTACAGCTGCATGCAAATTGAGAAAATGAAATAACACATTAAATTCATATGTTTGTTTTGGCAATTTCAAAGATTCAATAGTCCGGGTTTTTCTGGTACTAATTCTTGCTTAATAAATTAAAAAAATGAAATAATTCCATTATTTTTTTGGGTACTTTCAATGGAAACTAACAAAGTTTTCTTTCTAATGCTACTTTAGACATCAATGAATGTCTCAGCAACCCATGTGACTCAAACGCATATTGTAACAATACAGTTGGATCATTCATGTGTACCTGTAATGTTGGTTTTAGTGGAGATGGCATAAACTGTACAGGTATATATGTTATAATCTTTTAAAATATTGATTCGACTTTTATCCGTTTATTCTCTGGAGTATACAGTAATAACAACCGTGTTGGAAGATATATACAATCACGAAATGAAAGAGAAAAAGTCCCTTTATGATCTTGTAATTTTAATTACAAACACTAGTTGTTGTATCAGAAGAGTATAAATACCTTTAGTGGTTGTAATTATAATTTTTATTGTTCTAATTGTATGGAGTCTACAGAAGTATGCACTTGACGTATATGTTTAAACTTTGATTGGAAAGCGTTCATAAATTTTTAATAAACTTCACAATATGATTCAGAAATCACGATTTAAGGCAATCTATATTATTACTATTATTATTATTATTGTTATTATTTTTATTATTATTATTGTTTTTATTATTATTATTATAATTATAATTAAAGTCGAAATTGTATTCTTTATTGTTTTGTCATTTAAGATATCAACGAATGTCAAAACAATCCATGTCATTCAAACGCAACTTGTAACAATACAGTAGGATCGTACAATTGTACATGTGATGCTGGCTTTAGTGGAGATGGCATAAACTGTACAGGTATCTGCGTATCGACTTTTATCCGTTTATTCTCTGGAGTATACAGTAATAACAACCGTGTTGTAAAATATATACAATCACGAAATGAATATCTTGTGGGTCTTTTGATGTGCTGTCTTAGGCCCCCGTTTACACTGGAGGAAAAGTATCCGGATTCACATTGTTTTTCATCCTCATGGGAAAACAATGTGGATCCGGATAGTTTTGCTCTAGTGTAAACGGGGCCTTAGATTGGCCTATTATATTTATATTGGCGTGGTTTAGATCCAGTGCGAGTCTATGTTCGAATTTGCTACTGCGCATTAAATCTGCGCATTTTTTATTAAAACAGGAATGGCTTTGCGGGAATGGCGGGAATGGCGTCCAATCAAAGGACGAGTTCAAATGGGACCTCGAATTACTCGCACTGGACCTAAACTTCTCCGATATTAATGCCCTCGCCACATGCTTGAAACACGACAATGGTCGAATATCACCGTCGTCGAGTAGCCAGGCATACTCAGTGTCTATCAAGCAACTGGGTGAAATTTTCCTGAATGCACGCGTACAGCACTGATTTGGAAATTTTATTTGTGAAGGAAATCTAGGCTTAATACTTATAAATACAAATCTACGTACTTTATATATAATACATTCATTTCTTATGCACATGCAATCTCGTACCCAGAGCCTGCGATCCTTTTGGTCATTACCAAGGAACGGAGGCTCTGGGAAACTCCAATGAAAAAGACCAAAATTGCGTTTTTGTTCCCTCCAGTCCTCTGGTTCCCAGTTCGCTATAATTTGTTACTGTCATCGACGATCTTTAGCTTGTTCGAAGACCTTTAGCTTGTTCGAAGACCTTTAGCTTGTTCGAAGACCAGGGAAAATATTTGTTTACCGATAAAGAATGGCCCAATATGTTTTACAAAGCTCTTGACCAAGCGTTGTGATACAAATGGTCTTTTTTCTGAATCGTCAACCGGACGATTTGACGAGAGTGTTTTATATGTCCGCGTCGCCGTCGGCACTCGGCAGTGATCGGCTCAGCCGCTCAGGTAAGGAATTGTACTTTCTGTCAGGAATTTTGGCTAAACTACATCGACCTTGTATTCTCTAATATAATTTTAAAGTTCTGAGACGAAACTGCGAAGAAATACGAGACGAGCCAGACGATGGATATTTGTTTGGCGACGAAGCGAGAATAATAATAGTTTTAACTTGTAAATTGTCGGGATTTTTGCTGTTTTGAATTATTTCATGTGTTCAATTGTATTTGGGTCTGTCTTGTATCATTATGTGTTACAGAACGTCGAGAAATCGCTTATACAAGTGAGGAACGTGCCCATTATTTGAAACTTTACTGTTTTAAGACCAACCAATCAGATGACAAGTTTCATCGGAGTTCCCCAGAGCCTCTGTTCCTTGGTAATGACTAAAAGGATCGCAGGCTCTGGGTGCGAGATTGATGCACATGCAGTTCAAGAATCTACACAACCTCGTTCCCAGGGCCTTTTTGAAATTGGGAGGGCCGGAAAAGGCCCTGGCATCGGCTGGTCACAGCACCCACAAATACTGGGCGTAATAAATTATATAGTAATTCAATTTAGTATGCAAAATCATTTGGAGTAATGGCGGTCCCGTGGGAGAAGTTCGTTGCAATGAGCGGTCTCATTGGTCCCGTTGGCGGTTCCGTTGAAGCTATTTGATTATAACTGGCACAAAACTATCATAATTACGTTTCCTGAGGAATGTTTAAAGGGTATTGGCAATAAAAATCAAGTTTGTCCCATCTGAAAGAACTCGTCAAATGGTATAAGAAGACCTTTTACAATTTTTCCGTATCTGTTTTGGTTTTGGAAATATTTCGACCAAAGACAGCGTGCTGTCCGCCATTTTGTTGTAATATTGGGTCTAATTAACTAGGAAATTGGTGACGTCACAACCAGGGTAAACCTGATGTTTCATCAGGTTTACCCTGGTTGTGACGTCACCAATTTCCTAGTTAATTAGACCCAATATTACAACTACTAGAACTACTCCGTGGGTGGGTGACCAAATTTCCACGGAAGGCTTTTTAAATGTTGTGGGTCAATTTAAAATGGAAATAGCGCAACAAAATCGAGTTTCTAGCTCATAATGTCATAAGGTTGGCAAGATAAAAATTTCACTTTACCCTGCTTATGATGTCACATGCATATCGAAAATAATTCCAAGATGGCGGACAGCAGGCTGTCTTTGGTCCAAATATTTCCAAAACCAAAACAGATACGGAAATTGTAAAAGGTCTTCTTATACCATTTGACGAGTTCTTTCAAATGAGACAAACTTAATTTTTATTGCCAATACCCTTTAAGAAAAGCAATCACCAATGAATGTCCACCAGTCTTTTTCCCGCCCTCATAATTTCAAAAAAGCCCTTGGAACGAGGTTGGAATCTACAATCTACATGCACAAAAAATCTAGTTTTGTTGTGTTAAGTTAGTGCAAGACGATGAGGTAGTTCAGTTGTCTTTTTTACGCCAAAAATTTATTATTCTCTATTTTTTTAGGAAACAAAGAAAAGTGCCAGGCTAAAGTTGACCTAGCTTTTATTCTGGATTCTTCCGGGAGTATTTCTCGCCCACATTTTCAAAGCATGAAGGCATTCGTCAAAAATCTCACAAACTTTTTTAAAATATCACTTGAAGAAACACGTGTATCAGTGATGTCATTTTCTAATTCTCCCTCTATTTTTATTCAATTCAACCAGTATTTTCCAAACAAACTTGCTTTTGATAGCGAGGTCGGAAAAACACCATATTTTGGAGGTAGTACAGGCACTTCACACGCGCTAAACCTTGCGTGCACCAAAATGTTCACCAAGTCATATGGAGGTAGGAATACTGGTAAGTATAGCTTACTTATTATAGATATATGACGAAATTAAATTATTTTAATAATAGAGTGCAATTATTAACATCTAATTAACCGAGAGCGCAGTCATTACGGAGAAATATATCAGACCGAGGTCTTGATAGTGCGGACTGAGCTCGTAGAGCGAGGTTCGTACACAAAAAAACCGAGGTCTGATATTTTCCGCACTCTCGGTTAATAAGAAGTTTATTATACTGGCTTTTTGAAACATACCTTACATTACCTTACACGATACGTATACTTATAGCGTGACCTCGAGCGTGTGACAAAGACTCGAGATTTTCAATGTTGTTCTTGTTTTTATCGCTTTTGGAATCCTAAAACTCACTTCCAGCATAGTCATTCAACTATATGGTCTGGAAACTCAGCTAAAGTCTTTGTTCTATTTTTTATTGGACTTTATGCAGATTTGGACACGGTCACTGGACCCATTGTATTTTAGTATAATGAAGGAATTATCCAATAGCAGCGTTTCAGTTCAATCACTCAACCGTGTTATTTAAATATTAATAAACCTAAAACAAAGGATATGCACGGTGTAAGGTACGGTTCAACATAAACCGCAGTTCATTTGTTAACCACTTTGAAGTTTGCCGAGTTTCCAGACCATATTATCTCTATGGACTATGCTTCCAGATGGCTCGTCGTACGACTCGTATATGATTTAGTCCTTAGGTTTTGCGGTTTTCTTTAGCTGTTCTTTTGTAAACTAAATGGCTGGCAAAACCCGTAATCGGCCGGTCGATTACAGAAAATAATTGACCGGCACGTGAGCTAGCCACTCAGCCAATGAGAACAGAAAGTAACTTTTGTCGTATAATAATAATTATTAGGGAGCTAGCTTAAGCAAATACAACGCGAACGCCAAGGACAACGTCCTTAATACAGAATAATTTTTCTCAAACAACAAAGAGAATGAATAATTTTTAGTCCCAGGAGTAATCCTAACGCCGTCCCCGTTCTACAGTGTATATAAAAAAAACGGAACCCGTAGGAAATGAATTAGTATTCTTTTAAAACAACCTATCAGTGTAGTAGTTTGAAAGCCCTAAAAGCGCTGCGTTATAAATTACTCAGCAATAAGTTACACAGGAAGAGAAAAAGCTTTTAAATACTTTCACCATGCATACACTTCAAGTTATCTTAATTTCCCAGGTGTATAAGACCGTGTTTTTTACGCATCCGTGGCTCAGAGGTGTTTAGGGCTTTCAACCTACTACAATAGGTTGTTTGAACAGAATACTAATTCAGTTTCTAAGGGTTCCGGGGTTTTTTATACACACAGTGTACATACCACCATAGTCAATCGAGATATGGTCTGGAAACTCGGCAAACTTCAAAGCGCCTATAATGAGCTGTGATTTTATGTTGAACCGTACCTTACACCGTGCACATCCTTTGTTTTAGGTTTATTAATATTTAAATAACACGGTTGAGTGATTGAACTGAAACGTTGTTATTGGACAATTCGTTCATTATACTAAAATACAATGTGTTCAGTGATCGTGCACCGTGCACAAAAATGCATAAAGGCGAACAAAAAGATAGACCAAAGACTTTAGCTGAGTTTCCAGACCATATCTCGATTGACTATGATACAACATTTTCCGATCACTTCCACGTCTTCAGGACGACGTTAACTCGTGAAACGGTAAAACCTGTTAGTTGAGTTTGACATCAAACTATGCGACAAAATCCTTTTAGAACTATAAAGTTTTTGGATGTCAAAAAACATACTTTAAGTATTCAATACTACCGACTGAATTTTAGACTGCCGTCGTCGTCCTAGCTTGCTTAAGCTCCCTATTATTTTATGTGGATGAGGTTGCATGATAAATGGAGCATCAGTTGATAATTTTTGATATTATGCTTCAACAACATAGGATATGTCCGATATATTTCTCTTTTTTTATATTTCGTTTTTGTATCTTTTTTTTTCGCTATATTTTTCTTTTTTGAGAAAGCAACTCAAACAATGCGGAACTATGAATTGACAGTGTTCTAAATATAAACAATATACGTACGTGGTCTGGTGTCTTCATAAAAGCAAAGGTGTACAACTTGACATGGCTTCAAGAATGCGTGAAATAAAAAGAAAAAATGTTAAGCACGTCTAATTCCAACTCCTCAAGCCAATTAGCCAGCGTTGTGGGAGTTAATAAACATAACTTAAAACACGATCAAGTCGGTTTTCTTTGTTTTTTGCGGGATTTATCTCCCATAAATCCGCATTATAAATTCATATGAATTTATAATTGCCCAATTCATCGGGTGCCGGCTACAACTATCTCGTATGGTAACGCCGGTAGCGCCCACATACGGGAAGGAGAGCAAGGGTTTGCTTTTCGCTCCACGTAATCACGAGAGGAGGGCAAACCAATGAAAATCATCAAAATCTGTTGGTTGAGTCCGCAATTAATTTATTACGCTGAACGTTGAGCATAAAATGTGGGATTGATACTGCATCAATACGCATGCCTAATGCTGTAATGATAGATCTGGTACTAATTATTCATACTAATTATTCAAACAAGCTTGTAGAAGTCTGTGTATGTGTTCAATGAACCTTCACGTACTTCTCAAGTTGTTTAATAAACTATTACTCAAAGGTTGCTTTGGAGTCTTATTATTTCATAAAATCCCGTTAACATTTGACATAACAATGTCCTTCGACACTCGGTAAATGCTATCTTTTAGAAAACCTTCTTCAATCGTGTTTTAAGTCGGATTTCGGCCCGAGGGATTTATCTGGCTTAAAGCCTCCGTTCTCGGTATTTTTCCTATACTTGAATCGTGTAGTGGTTACCACTTTTGTTCCATCAACATAATTCTCAACTCATTAATAATTCACGAGGAAAACATAATGTAATCAGTTACCGAGGCGTTGTTGTGAAATGTGGTAATAAACGCCCATAAATTAAGACAGCTTTTACCTCAAATTTCTATTTAAATACTGATTCGTTTGAGAAGCTATACCATACTCTCGAAAGCCGTTAATTATCTGATTTAAAAACACCTCGAAGTGAGTTAAAAACCTCGTTTTTCAACACACTTCTTGGTGTTTTCAAATCAGATAAACGGCTTCTCGTGTATGATATATTACATGAAACACTAGTGGTTGATTTAGTATTTTACCGGTATCAAAGCTTATTCACGTAATAAAATGAGCTGTCTGATTGAGTAAAATTCTCATGAATTATTAATGATTGATAAGTTTAAAAGAAACATTACTAACTCTTTTTTAGATATTGCAAAGGTAATTATTATACTCACAGACGGTTTTGGTGATTCTATGGTCAGTTGGCAAGCGCAACGTATACGAAACGCTGGGATTGTCATTTTTTCTGTTGGGATTGGAAATAGTATCTCCAAGGGGGGGCTTTATGCAATGGCTTCTAGTCCCAAGGATGAGCACGTGACAATTCTTGATAACTTTTCTCAGCTTTTTCAACTAGCCAGAAACATGTCTTTACAAATCTGTGAAGGTAAGTTTATCTAGAAACAATTAAATTTTACCTAAAACATTTATGCCCATGATATGGCTTGCCTGCCTACCTGCTATAATTACAATATCGTTGTATTCCATCTGATCTGAGGCTGCGCTACGCGTTTTAATGTATAACATTTTCCTTGCATTATCATTCCGAACTTTGACCTCATTTTGTGGACATAGGAGCTTTAATATGTATTTAAGTTTCCTTAAATTTACTTAAATCTGTCAAACAGATTTAAGCCACATTTACATGACCTTCAATGGGACTTAAACTATATGTCTTAATTCTTAAATGTATCAGCACGTTTAACTGCAAACATATTTAAGGTATATTTTGGTCAGATATAATTATTCATAAACAAACTGGAGAAAGCGTTACTCTGTAAACCCCAGGATTTGAGTTATAAAAAAGTCAACAAAATAATTGTTATTTACTTTATTTAAAAGTGAAAATAATAGTAACATGCTAAGCTTCAACAATACACGCTTTTCTACTCAGAATTATATTTAGCTAATTTTTCAAACAACGTCCAGAAAAATATTACCTAACACACGCACATATTAGATCTCCCCCCTTGAAATCACAAAACCCCCATATAAACCAAGCGAGCTATCAAACTGCATGTTTCAAATTTCTTTTTTATAAATTTACATTGTAATTATCGAAGAAAATCATTAAAATCTTAAACTAGTCAATACTAAAGTTCATTAACGTCAAGTTTTTAAGTTTTTTAGATTTAAAGAAAAGTAAAATGTTCCATAAACAATGTTATAAACTTATGTTTATAAGATATAGCTTTTGCTTTTCCCTATAGTGAAGTGGATTAGTTTACAGATTTTAATCGTCAAACTTTTCGTTTTTTATCCTTTTTTATTGATCGAAGATTCCAATACACCCATATTTCAATCATTATTTACTGTATGGCTTCGATCGTGATATATGTGTTTAAAAAATTAAGTAACGGCATGAGTTCTCTCGATGAGAAAATCAGTGCTCTTGGAACAAATGCTGAGTTTTAAATATTGTTTAAATAAACTTTAAAAACATATTTCAACTGTTTCAAACACTACAATTGCATCTTCCAACTAAATTTTTGCTTTACCCCTTATTTTCTACCCTTGTGTCATAAAACATTTGCACGTTTATACAACATGTACTCTTCTCTGCCTTGTTTCAAAATTTACTCATGTTGAGTTTTGTACATACCGAACCGTTTGTTGCAGCCGTTATTATATTGCCAGGCTCTGATTTTGTAGTCAAACCTGGAAGCGTAACTGAAAGTGGAGATGGAAGTGGAGGTGGAAGTGGTAGTGGAATTGGATGCGGTAAGTGAAGTGAAAAATTGTTTTTTGCAAAACTTACCAAAGTTGCTGATGTAAACCATGTAAAATTTGTCATAAATTTGATGGTGTTTGCATAGCGTGTGAATAATATATAGTGGCAGTATATATTATATTTGGCGCCGGAAATACTTTAAGTTAACAACTTAAAGTGATTAAACCAAATTTTTCAAATGTAAAATCACTTCTTGAAAATTAACAAGAAAGAGATTCCAGACGGAAAACGTAATTTTGTTAAAAATATCAAAGCCCAGACAATTACTTTGAAAAAGCCCATAACATTGAAGAAATGGAAAATGAAAATATTTATTGAACTATAATTATAACTTATTGTAGGATCAATAAATATTTTCATTTTCCATTTCTTCAATGTTATAGGCTTTTTCAAAATAATTTTCTGGGCTTTGATATTTTTAATAAAATCACTTCTTAAAAATTAATTCGCTTAAAACATTCACACTTTATGTGATTGCGTCGATAAATGAAAGAACTGATGGGAAAATTGATGGCAGAAAGAATGGATGGATGGATGGATGGATGAACGAATGGATAGAAGGAATAATCTGTTTAAAGGGGATTGGCAATATAAATTAATTTTGCCTAATTTAAAATAACTTGTAAAATTGTAATGGAAGACCTTTTACGACTTTTGTAATGGAAGACCTTTTACGACTTTTCTGAATCTATCTTCGTTTTCGAGATATTTTCGTTTGTTTAATAGGGTACAGTATTTTCATGCATTACAAAATCACTTATGCCTCAGTGATTGCTCAACATAAAATATTTAGTATCACTACGAGTTTTGATGTGGACAGTTTCGAATGATTTTGTTGAACAAACTTGGAGATGTACTTGAGTTTTCTCTGCGTGAAAATGCTCTACCCTGGTTATGACGTCAGAGACCATTCACTTACATATCAAACAAATTAAAATATCCCGAAAACAAAGGAAAATACGGAAAAATTGTAAGAGTCTTCCTTTACTATTTCACGACGTGAGTTCTTTTAAATTCGACAAACTTAATTTATATTGCCAATGCCCTTTAAAATATAGATTAAAAAATGAATGTATATACATGGGTGAATTGATGAACAGAGTTCAAAACGTACGTTTTATTACGGTTTCAGCCCATGCAAAATATCTTATAAATTCTCCATTTTAACGGGGTGGTAATTTGTCGTTTCATCTGACGCCGTTTGATTGATTTCGGTACAAATGCAGAAAGGCAGGCCTATATTTCGTAGCCTATCCACCAGTATTTGTTTGCAATTTTGCATTTACAGCGCTTCCATTTTTTTGATAGGCGAATTACACTTGCAATCGGATTGAATCTCACTTAATCTACATTTGTAGGAATTTTATTTTTACTTTATACAGATGTCGATGAATGTAGCACTCGGTCTCATGATTGCCACTTTTCTGCTACTTGCATTAATTACATCGGATCATATGAATGTGTATGTGAAAATGGCTTTACTGGAAATGGGAAAATCTGTACTGGTTTGTGTCACTGCTATTTGTTTAATTTAACATCTAGATATCTTTTTCATTTCATTTATGATTGTATTATGAGCAGAGCATGATCTACTTCAGTACATGGTGGAAAACTGTACATGTGTACTTTTTCACATAAAGATCACTAGCAACAAAATGAATATAATATTAAGTTCTTATAGCTTTCATACCAATTCTATTTGTAACATAAATATTGGTTGAGGTCAATTATTCTCCTAGAGGTAGATAGATAGATAAACTCTATTTTACGAGGATGACACACAACAGTAAGTAACTAATAAGCTTGCGATCTTCATGGTCTACAGAGGTAAACAGAGGTATAGGTTTACATGCTGATGTGATATTCATCAGAATTTGTAATGACTTCATTTCGTTATTAATTTAATTTAATTATACGTTATTTAGAATCAACGTTTAGTTATATAACAGTTGAGATCTGTGTAAAATATGTGTTTGGTCTTGGTAACAAATGAGTGAAAAATGGCATCTTGGCCGTTTTCGAAACATTCAGTCAAACGTGAAAGGTTGTTGCGTTAACATATTGTCTAGTCAACTATATATTTCTTAATTTGGTAATTTCTGCAAAGTATTTCCATTTTAAAACAGGTTTTTCGTAAAGCTGTCGTTTACTTGTGTTAAGCAGAACAAGAAAATGACAACACAATCTATATTCCTAATTCTTTTGTTTCTATTTTCTTATTGTTTCACTTTATAGATATCAATGAATGCAGTGAACCCTCTCATAATTGCCACATTAACGCTACATGTAACAATAAATTGGGGTCATACGAATGTAGATGTAACAATGGCTTCACTGGGAATGGAAGCAGTTATTGTATTGGTATGTAACAATTAAGATATAATCTATTATAGATTTACATTAATATTATATATTGTTTTAATATTTAAATATTCAGCAACTTCTGGCCATTCAGTTTACCTATAGTATTTTGCGAAGCAATCGCATTTATACAATTTTTACTTTTTTTGTAATTAACTATAACGTTTCACTTCGGATTGAACACTTGAACGATATCTGCACAAATACATTAACTTGTGCCATATTTATTTTACTTTCATGTGCTTGCCTTATAGATATTAATGAATGTGTCACAGGTTCTCATAATTGCAACATTAACGCTACTTGCAGTAATAACTTTGGATCTTATGAATGTACATGCAACAATGGCTTTATGGGTAACGGAAATATGTGTTCCGGTAATTGACACTTGTATTCTTTATTTGTTTGTTTGTTTGTTTGTTTGTTCGTAGTTAAAAACTACGTTCAATATTTCGGCAGTATTCAAACCTTACTATATTTCGATTTGTATTTCAACACTGCCTACGCAGCACACTACTTTTATTATTTATTTTATTTGTTGTTTCCTAGGATTGATTTAAGAAAGACGCGTGAATCTGCGTGATTACACTTTTGCTCTCAGATCGTTAAGAAATTGAAAAAAATCTTTTAATGTTTAGAATAGAGGGAAAGGCAAAAAATTTTCGTTTCTTATGTACTGTTTAATAAACGAGCAGGATTGTTTTATCAGATATAACGACACGAGGCGAAGCCGGGTGTTTTTATATCTGATAAAAACACGGACTGCGAGTTTACTGAACGGCTTCAAAAACGAACCACTTGGTAAGTTCATTGGCGTAGTAAGTTCATTGGCGTAGTAAGTTTGAAAAATAACCTTGTCTAAGCCGAGAAAATCAAAGCTAAAGTTTATGTATACCATACAGGAGGTATCTTTATCACATATAAAGAAACGATACGGTCATGATTTTCTTTTGTGTTTTCCTCATGAATTATTAATGAGTTTTTTATTTAAATATAATAATAATAATTTAATATATAATCTCACAATATGACTACACGAAAAAGATATAGGTTATGCAAAATGTTTGCTTTCATTGTATGTACAGTAAATATATTTGCAAAGTCTTACAATATACCGACCGGTAAGGGCACTTGAGACTGGGTGGGCAAAATTTTTGCGTATTCTTTCTTAACTGTCGCATTATACATGTTTGGAAAATCTCACTATAAATGTATAAATGAAATAGGCAAAGGCAGAATTTTCGTCTTTTTCTATGCATTGTACAATAAATATGTTTGCAAAATCTCACTATAAATGTTATTGTATATATATATATATATATATACAAAGTATAAAGTATAGTTTTACCTTAAAGTCTTCGCTACCAGAGGTTTCACCATAAACGGGATCATCAGGCGAGCACTCTATCCTATGCATATGACTTTGAGCACTCTATCCTATGCATATGACTTTGAACCTGATAATTTTTATCAACATACTTATATATATATATATATATATATACAAAGTATGAAGTATAGTTTTACCTTAAAGTCTTCGCTACAAGAGGTTTCACCCTAAACGGGATCATCAGGCGACTCGTTTAGGGTGAAACCTCTGGTAGCGAAGACTTTAAGGTAAAACTATACTTTATACTTTGTATTTTGCTCTATCTATATGGTATTGAGCACTCTCTAACATTTCGTGAACCATAACTCACTTATATATATATATATATATATATATATATATATATATATATATATATATATACAATAACATTTATAGTGAGATTTTGCAAACATGTTTATATATATATATATATATATATATATATATATATATATATATATATATATATATATATATATATAAGTGAGTGAATTTTGGTTCACGAAATGTTAGAGAGTGCTCAATACCATATATAGATAGAGCAAAATACAAAGTATGAAGTATAGTTTTACCTTAAAGTCTTCGCTACCAGAGGTTTCACCCTAAACGAGTCGCCTGATGATCCCGTTTAGGGTGAAACCTCTTGTAGCGAAGACTTTAAGGTAAAACTATACTTCATACTTTGTATATATATATATATATATATATATATATATATATATATATATATATATATATATATATATATATATATATATATATATATAAGTATGTTGATAAAAATTATCAGGTTCAAAGTCATATGCATAGGATAGAGTGCTCAATACGTAAACGCAGAGCGAAATAACAAACAAAGTGAAAACACTGATTACTTCATTGGAGTTTATTCACAACAAACTTGTTTCGTATGACAATCCGAAGCTTGCCACACTCATCAGGTTGACGCATGCATCTCATATATTCTACTGCGCTGTAAGCTATATATCATTCACCTGATGAGTGTGGCAAGCTTCGGATTGTCATACGAAACAAGTTTGTTGTGAATAAACTCCAATGAAGTAATCAGTGTTTTCACTTTGTTTGTTATATATATATATATATATATATATATATATATATATATATATATATATATATATATATATGAAATAGGGAAAGGCAAAATATTTGCCTTTTTCTATGCATTGTATAATAAATATGTTTGCAAAATCTCACTATACAGTAAATATTATTGTATAAAAGAAATAGGAAAAGGCAAAATATTTTCCTTTTTCTATATAAATATGTTTGCAAAATCTCACCATTTATTGTATATAAATGAAATAGGGAATTGAAAGGCAAAATATTTGTCTTTTTCTATGTATTGTATAATAAATATGTTTGCAAAATCTCACTATACAGTAAATATTATTGTATAAATGAAATAGGGAATTGAAAGGCAAAATATTTTTATTTTTCTATGTATTGTATAATAAATATGTTTGCAAAATCTCACTATACAGTAAATATTATTGTATAAATGAAATAGGAAAAGGCAAAATATTTTCCTTTTTCTATATAAATATGTTTGCAAAATCTCACAATATGAGCTAAGGTGGGCTTGCTATATCTGGGAGTCGGGATTGGCTTTTTCCCAACGATATAGTTGTATCTTTTTTCAATGCATCTTCTGTTTTCAGAATCCAGAGCCTCTTGCTTAGCTTTATCAAAAAACTACTTAAAACGTGAATAAGCAACTGGTTTGGCTATGCGGGGGAAAGGTATTGGACTAGCCTGCTTTTTGATACCCTCCCGAAATTCAACTAATTGAACTAACTCATTGTCAGATAATTCAGACAACAACTTCTGAATTAAAGCGTTACGATCGCCTGTCTCCTTACTATTACTAGAGATTCTTTTTACAGAACTGATAGACGCACATACCTCCAAAGTCTGGCCCCCACCCATTATAATATTACTAGTCAACACCTTTTTAAGTGTGTTTTCATAGAACTTATCTTGATATTTTAATCTGGTTGTCTCCAGATGCTTTTTATTGGGCACACACCCAGCTCTTGATTTTTTACGATGTCATCTTCCTCAATATAAAACAAATTGCTTGACATGGGGTCTGTTCGCTCTGACATTTCCATGTACTATGCCCCTTCTGGTGTGTGTCCAAAAATGTGGAATCTCACGGATGCTATTTTCTGGTACACATTACTGCATAGCAGAGCATGTTCATTGCAATAACAATGGAATTTCTATACTATATGTAAGCTGAAATCGTCGATTATTATAGTATATGTATTGTTTCATTTTATCGTTTTCCATTCCTGGCATACCTTGTCACCAGGTGCTAATTTGTCGGTGTCCCAGCCCAAATGTCCATAAACCGTTCCATAAAGCCGATTCTCAAATAGCTTTTTCGTTTTGATTGGCTTCATGTCGAGCAGCTGGTTTACTAATGGTATTTCCAATCTGCTAGCTATCCGTTTCGCATAAAATCCGTAACTACTGAGTTCCCAATCCAATGATACCAATAGTGATATACTGATATTCCTCCATTTCTTTACTGGGTTTATAAAAGTTGCTTTACTGGGTTTATAAAAATTGCTCAACTGTCGTTCACTACTGAATTGCCTACCACTGTACTGTATTGCTTGGACTTGTCTAAGTTCATCCAATGCCTCATTCGTTTGATTGAGCAGAACTTTATCTTTGTCAACACTGCCATGGTGTAGTGGACAAGGGCGTCAGATATTGATTTGCTTATGTGAAATATGTAGTAATAATATAAAAAAGTATATTTACAAATGCAATCCAACATTTGAAAGCATGAAACCAGTTTTCCCTTTGTTTCACATTAATAATTTATTTTAACTTTTTTAACTTTGATTTGCTGTAAAGTATTTCAATTTACAGTTGAGGAGTTTTGTTTCCCTGTATTTAAATGTCACTAACATACTTCTAGTAGTCATGTCCAAGAGCAGGAATAAACGACATAACAATTAAGCCGTATTCCTAGTGTTTGTTTGTTTTAATATATAGATATCAACGAATGCAGTATAAGTTCTCATAATTGTCATACGAACGCTATTTGCATTAATAACCTTGGATCCTATGAATGCAAATGTATCATTGGCTTTATGGGGGATGGAAGTGATTGCATTGGTAAATATTAATTTTTCTGTCTGACTTTTTCAAATAGGTACTCTAGTTTGAAAATATTTTTCCTATGTTTAACTATATAATTATTGAGTTGTGATTCATACATAGCAATAATAGACCTAGAATGTGGGCTTTGTCGCAATAGGGTTCCAATTGATCCTTATAAATCCGCCATTTTGAATATCGCAAGGGTTGGGAGGAGGGTCGCGTCAGCGCAGCTTTTCGTTCTCTCAAAAAATATATTTTGAAAAATATAAACCCATCGTCCACTCCACATGCATGGTACCAACTGCAGCCGTGTTAAAAGCTGTCTAGAAGTCCTAGAGCAAGTTTGCCTTTATAAATCGGCCATTTTGTCTCCGTTTAGTGGGGTCGCTTTTTCGACTGACGAGAGATAGGAGTTCGCATTCTAGATCGATTGTTTCTATGGATTCATATTAGGGCGTTATTATACAACATCCCAATCTTTATTTTCTTTATTTTATTTGTTGTTTCCTAGGATTGATTTAAGAAAGACACGTGAATCTGCATGATTACACTTTTGCTCTCAGATCGTTAAAACATTGACAAAAAATCATTTAAAATTTAGAATAGAGGGAAAGGCGAAATTTTTGCGTTTCTAATTTAATATATATTTTCAAAATCTCACAATATGAACTACACCAAAAAGATATAGGTTATGCAAAATGTGTGTATGTACAGCAAATAATTTGCAAAATCAAATTTTTGCCTATTCTTTTTTAACTGTTGCATTGCGAAATCTCACTATAAATGTATAAATGAAATAGGCAAAGGCAGAATTTTTGTCTGTTTCTATGCATTGTACAATAAATATGTTTTCAAAATCTCACTGTAAATGTTATTGTATAAATGAAATAGTGAAAGGCAAAATATTTGCCTTTTTCTATGCATTATACAATAAATATGTTTGCAAAATCTCACTGTAAATGTTATTGTATAAATGAGATAGTGAAAGGCAAAATATTTGCCTTTTTCTATGCATTGTACAATAAATATGTTAGAAAAATCTCACTATAAATGTTCTTGTATATAAATGAAATAAGGAAAGGCAAAATATTTGTCTTTTTCTATGCATTGTACAATAAATAGGTTTGCAAAATATCACTATACAGTAAATGTTATTGTATAAATGAAATAGGAAAAGGCAATATATTTCAGTCCTTTTTCTATATAAATATGTTTGCAAAATCTCACAATATGAGCTAAAGTAGGCAAATTTTTTGTCTTCCTTAGCATGCTAACATGGTTTGTAAAAATTCTCAGTAGTATACAAATAATATAGGGAAAGCAATTCATTTTTGTTTTTGCCATAAATTATTTTCTAAGACATGGTTGTGATAAAGAGAAGACAAAAGTGTCGTCTTTCTTTAGTGAGTAGGATGACACAATTTACTGCTAAATGTTGGTGATATTTAACAATTGAGCGTTAGAATAATATATTATTGCATGTATGGGCATGTTGATGTAGATGTGTCGTATATAATCTTACAGTACAATAATTATACGTAACTGGTTACTGTTATTTTTTCTTTTGAATACCATGGCAACAAGCACCAGTGTTAGTTGGCCGCGAGCCAGAAAAATATGAATGTATACTCATTGACAATCGGGGGACTGATTTTCGATGTAAGTATTTCCCTGTTTTTGTTGTACAGCAAAAACAACTGAAACTTTAACAACTTCAAGCTGAAATATATATATATTTATAGCTATTTATTACAATTAAAATTATAATAAGTTGTTTATATTTTTGCTACTTTTTGTCAATTGGTATAGATCTTATTCCAAAATGGCCGCCGAATTAAAATTATTTTATGTGCATACAAATTAGCCCTTATGACCTCGTTTTAAAGTAAAAATTATTTTGATTTCCCACATGAAAACGAGTTCATAAGGCCTAATTTATACGTATATGAAAGAATTCTAATTCGGCGGCCATTTTTGAATTAGGTCTAGAAGGTTTTAAACTATTTTCTGTGTATAAACAGCCGTCATATTTAATAGTCTGTACACGAAGTGTAATCGCTTAAAAATCGTCTTATTGACGATTTTGTTTATTTTTTTGTGTTTACTTATTCATAGGCGGAAGCATTATCCCGATTATATGGTGGTTTCAATGGTTGAGTGGTGAAGGGCGCGGACCCAATCGAATACTGGGCGTCACGTCGAGTATGAACAGAAAGCAAAATAACTTGGTGGTGGTGGTGGGAGGAGGAGTAGGAGGGGGGAGGAGAAGTGGGAGAGGGAGGAGAAGTGTTAGGGTGGGGGGGGTGGGGGGGGGGGGGGGGGGGGGGGGGGGGGAAGAGTGAAAGAAAAAATAAAGTTCTTTCCCTCTAAGTCACAACCTGTCGACATTCTTTTCCTTTTTCTTCTTATGTTCTCACTTACTCTTCCCTCTCGATGAGAGGAAAGAGAGAGAAGACTCTCCTCTCGTCACATTCACCACCTTCGCTCGCCAAACTTCCATATAGCCGTAAGAGCCGGCGGTATGGCTGCGGCAAGGGGCATTGGTCCCATCGCATACAGCTTTTTATTGTTGGCTAATTCAACACTGTCTATGATTGGACCATCGCCCCTTACCGCAGCCATGCCGCCGGCTCTTACGGCTATATGGAAACCAGGCTTAAGGTCTTAGTCTGACAGGTTAAGCGTGCATGCATCAGGCGTCATGACGGCTATCTTGAGATGTTGCTTATCACTAATTATTTTTCTCCAAATATTGTGGGACACTTCTCTATTATTATTCTTGAATAGTTTTTTTTCTGCGAACGTCTACCAAGCGTCTGTTTACTTTGTTCTGTTATGGTGTTGTTTTATTGCTCTTGGCTATGTGATTACATCAATGATGGCTTCTGTTCCTTCCTGCACTCCACGATGCGCATCATGTTGTTGCTACGGAAACCGTTTAGAAACACGAGCCTTTTTACTAAAAAATTAAAATGTTAATATGTTTCTTTTCAAAAGAATATGATGATTGAAACATTCGGAATACAATACAATGTCTAGAAATATTTTGTCAATGTATTGCAGTAAAATTATAAGTAATATTGGGCATTTCACTCGATTACATAGCATGTTCTCAGGATTTTGGGTGAAGGAAAATTCGAGTGTAGAATATATACATTTTAAGACCAGACCGGGACCAGTTGCGAAAAATGCAACTACACAGGCCTTCTGGCAGGAATTGAACCCACGACCTTGCGATTCTAGTGTGCTCTGACCACTGAGCCACGGAGGGCGTTGCCGAGAGCTTGATCGCGAGTTCTGTATATATATTAAGGTGGTAATGCCAGGAGAGAATTGGGTATATTAAAGTAATATTGAGCATTTCACTCGATTACATAGCATGTTCTCAGGATTTTGGGTGAAGGAAAATTCGAGTGTAGAATATATACATTTTAAGACCAGACCAGGACCAGTTGCGAAAAATGCAACTACACAGGCCTTCCGGCAAGAATTGAACCCACGACCTTATGGAGAAAAAATAAACATTTTTTGTTTTACAAATGGAAGCCGCCTGTTTGCAAACAGTATCCATGCAAACAACATAATGTGAACGTTGCAGTGTATTTTCCCCATAACTATTTTTGTGCAAAGTTTGAATTATCTCTACCTCTTAGTTTCAGATTTATTACTCATTTTGTAAATCTTATTTAGCCTGTGTGAGTATAAACGACGTCACAAGGCACCTAATTTACATGTTTCAGAAACTTAAATATCTCGAGAGCGAGATAATATTTTTTGAGAAACTGAAAACGCTGGCATTCCTCATTTGGAATTTATAGGTTACTGGTATCATTACTAGATTCACGATTTTTTCGTCGTAGTGGTATATTACATTATCGTCATGAAAACTTTCAAATAATTAATTACATTAATTAAAACGTTTTAGGTTCCTAACTAAATAATTACAAACTTTTTAGGTTCCTAACTAACTGATTACAAACTAATTACGTTAAAAATGTAAAAACAGGCTAACATATGAACTAAAGTTGAAATGTAATATAAAATAAGAAGATAGGACATAATGAGATTAAAGTTATAATATTATTATTTACCCAAGAACTGGGAGTGCCAGTGGCATAGTGCTAGTGCCACTTTAACACTGTTACTGCTACTACGCAGTAACTTTGTTCGTTCGTTCGTTCGTTCGTTCGTTCGTTCGTTCGTTCGTTCGTTCGTTCGTTCGTTCGTTCGCAGAGTCAGTAGCAAGCGACATTTTTTACACCAAATACGGCACCACCCTTAACACTGTTACTGCTACTGCCTGTTACTTGGTTCGTTCATACGTTAGTTAGTTTTTTAGTTTAGAATTAACAGCAAGCGGCGTTTTTGGCGCTAACAGGCAACCCCCATTAACAGTATAGTTCCTCCTATAACGTCGTTCGTTTCGTTCTTTGTTCGTACGTATATCACTAGTCTTCTATCGTACCTTTGAGTCTTCAAAACTTGACTCCCTATATGTTTTCGATATTCCACAGAAAACCAAACGACTTGAAAAATCCAAACACTAGTAATCCCGATACATGTGGACGTCATTAATGTCTTGGTAAAGGTTAGACCTGCTATCGAACGACTGGAAATAACTGCAAAATGAACAACATGAACAACATGAACAACAGTAGAACATAGACTCTGATAGAAGGCTGCGTGGTTGAATTCCGTTACTTTGGACAGTAAAGAGGAAATAAGGGGAAAATTAAAGCTTAGTATGAGACCAAGACAGATAAAGAGCAAGAGAAGATAAGGCTCGAACATAGTTTTCAGGCTGTTACCTGTGTTTTTTTCTGTTCTGATGTTTTTCTTTGAGGTTCAACATTATATTTGGAACATGAGGAATCATATTCAAACAGTTTAATAGGCACCTTGATATAAGCGTCTGTAATTATTGTTTGTTTTTGCTATCAGTTTTTGGTGGTATTAGGTCGTGACACAAGTTTCTCCTCGGCCACTGCTTTATTATTTTGGAATAAAACATTGCTTTGGAAATTGGTCAATAATAGAAAAACTACATTCATAAAAGTGATAAAACAGGATGTAAAGGAGGCCAGGGGTTTATATTTGTATACAAAAACAGTTTAATCCGGGGGGGGTATGTATATTTAACGTATTAAAAGCGGGCGAGGGGTTGTTGCGTTTATGTATTTCTAGTAGGGTTAATTATACTTACGTCAATTTGGTAGATTTTTTTTGTTTGTGTTTCTTTTATCAAAATGGCATTTGTAGTTTTTGTTGAAACCGACCAAATTTTGCCAGATATACTGTACATCCACATCATCAGATATAATCAAATTTAACCAAAAGTTGATAAACGGGCGAAGCTAGTGTATCGTGTGTTTCTTAGAAGGTTTCCTTTGTTGTAGGTTTTGGTTGTAGCGATATGTTTTTGAAAACCGCCGGTTTGTCGGATAATTGAGTGTGAAGAAAATGTTGAACAACCAAAAATTCATTGCATGAAAATCGGTGAATGTAAAAGGAGGAATGACTCTACGGAATGGGTTGCGGAATGGTTGCGGAATGACTTGCGGAGTGAAAAAATAATTAAATAAAATATTAAAAAACACCACGTTGCGTGATAACGCGGGCTCAATTAGAAAAGACGTGATTTTAAATTCTATGGTTCTTTTTATTCCGATTTCTTCTCGAATTCGGCGGTTCGATTTGATTAGGTTCTATTATCGTTATCAACCTCGATCTGTATAATTTCGCTTGACAACTTTGAATTGACCTATTCACATGTGCTAGTTGGCATAATACTATTTAGGATACAGTAGCTACTAGTTCAAACATCCTAGAGTCCTTACTGTTGGAAAACAAAGCAAAAAGGTTATGTGGTTGGGTACAAAAAAGTGTAAGTCTTCTTAACTTATTAAGAAAATATTCATTAAGTATTCTGTAAAGTAATAGTAATTCTTATATCTGCCTGAACATCCAAACAATGGCATGCGGAATGACTTGCGGAATGAAAAATAAATAAAAATTTTTTAAAAACTTGTTGATAAACGTACTAGACCCAAATGGTTTGAAAACATTGTCCAACCCCCTCCCTCAAGTGCTTTGGATGTTCAGGCAGATATAAGAATTACCACTACCTTACATGCAGAATACTGCATAAACGTGTTCTTGATAAGTTTAGAAGACTTATATCTTTTTGTACCCAACCTCATAACCTTTGATGTTTGAACTAGTAACTATTGTATCCTAAATATCTGCCAACTAGCACATGTGAATAGGTCAATTCTAAGTTGTCTAACGAAGTTATACAGATAACGATAATAGCACCTAATCAAATCGAATCGCCGAATTCGAGAAGAAATGGGAATAAAAACAACCATAAAATTTAAAATCACGACTTTTCTAATTGAGCCCGCGTTATCACACAACGCGGTATTTTTTTAAAATTATTTTTCATTCCGCAAGTCATTCCGCATGCTATTCCGCATGCCATTCCGCAGAGTTATTCCGCCTTTTATGGTTGCCATGTAATCAAAATTTTGAAACAAGAGATGATAAATATACGAAGCAGGTCAACTCGGTTAACCGGGCCAACTCGCCTCATGTAATCAGCCCCTTAGAGATAAATCGGCATATTTATTTCCTATAATTCCTAAAATATGCTTATATTAAGCAGAGAAAAAAAGAAACATGGTTTGTCGATAATTGATTTCACGTATTGCTATAATTTAGTAAGTTGTTTTTAGCTTTTTATTATCAAAAAATATCACACGCTGAGATGAGAAACAAAGCAATGAATAGTTTAATTCCAACTAACGTTCCATCATTTGTATATGGTTGGAAAGTGTTGTTCGCGCTTGGTTGTGTGAAGGAAAAGTGAAAAAGGTTAGTTGACACTACAAACTTAGTATTAATACGCATTTCACTTCAAAGGGTCTTCCTTGTTAATCCAGGAAGTTTTTGGGCGAATCAAATCTATATTTCCGCATTGGAAATTCTCAACTGCACAATAAACTCATAAAATCTCTGTTTCTAAATTGTAAATAAATATCTAGTAAGTAATGCAACATCTGGATTTCTATTTGCTCTCTCCAGTGCTAGAACTACTTCTATGATGCGATTCAATAAACAAATGAATTAACTTATATATTGAAATGTGATTATGAAATAGAAAAGCGAAGGCTAATTTCAGTCATTTCCGATGTGCAGTAATTCGACGTAATATAATTAACATACTCCCAATACATCTTCTATGTGTATTCCTGGTTAACTACTTGAATAATATGATAGTCAAAAGAACAGCACTTTGGAGGTATTCTTCAGAGTTCCCAGGCGGGTGGGAATCGAGCACCCAACGGTTGCTATTCAGAATTTGAAACGATTTATTAGCAGATATTGACAGACGTTTGGTAGACGTTCGTCAAGTTCAAATACTCAGAAAATATTTCTAAGGCCCAGACAGGGATTGCCGGTGTGGCGGTCTGAGATTGTCACCGTGCTGAGATTGTATATCGATTTGTGTAATCGACTTATGACCAGAATAATGAAACTTTTTTGTGGCTGATTTATGAAACTGTCAGGATAAAACCATTACTTGCGTTGAATAATTGTATTTTTACTTCAAAATATCATATGGAATCGTTCGTGAATCAGAATGCATGACGACCTTTTTGGACGTACTAAATTAAGATGTTTATATCGACCGTTCCATTCGATTAAGTATATCTAGAGTTTAGAAGAAGATTAGCGATAGTTTTGGTTGATATATACAGCGAGAATACGGGATCCTCTGTGATGACAAACACTAGTAACTCGTCGTTTTGTTTCAGTTTGGTGCATTTGTTGATCACAACATTCGAAAAGCCCCTAGACCTGTAATATGTTGTGGCAAAAGACGACTATCAGCAAAGTTCACTGCAATATCACAAGTTTATACTGAGAATTTTCATTAATCAAGCATTTGAAGGCAAAAAGTTTGACTGTTCTGGACGTTAAACATTCGATTATACAAATCGATATACAATCTCAGCACCATGACAATCTCAGACCGGGATTGGACATTCAAGCTTCTAACAACCGATTAGACGCGTTCTAACCATTAATTGAGCCACTGATCGAGGCTTTGAATAAGGTTGCTCATAATTATACCGAGCGTTTTCGTATTGTTTACTGTTCTCAAGGGAATCGAGAACTATCAGCTCATTACTTGAAACAATACGGAAACGTTACCGTGTGCACATGCATAGCCATAGTCGTCACTCATGTATATGTCCTCCTAAACGGTATATAGGGAGAAAAAATGAATTTTATTGCTGTTTCTGTCGCTAATGAAATTGGTAATCTTACGGCTGTGTTGAATATCATGAAACGCTTTCGAGTTTAATGTTCTATTTTTTGTGGGAAATAGAACTATTTTGTCATATAATAAAAAAACTGGATTTGCTCATTTGTGAGATATCACGCACGACGCGACTCTTAATTAATCGTACACAAATACTAGATTTAACTCATATTTCTGTACGTATTATTTTACGAATCTTAATTCTTAATCTTAATTCTTAATATTAAAAAATATATTAATGTATTAAAACCCCAAGTTCATTGTAATGTCAAATCATAGTCTGATTAAAATAAAGTGTTGTTTTTTCAGAGAATCCTTTAGTCTGTAACAACTTCAATGCATATCTCTTCGGACATGCAAGATAGTTCTATTTTACACGAGTTCAGTGTACATATATAGTTTAATGCAAATCTGGCTTAAACGTTTTCGAACGTCATTTAAAAAGTTACTGTAGTTCACGATGTAACGTTTTCATACCGATCTAGTGTTAGGTGGTCGTCATGAAGATTATTTTAGGACAGCTGTCTTTACAAATATCGCTCTTTCATAAAAAGTGGTCATTTTAACCAGAGTAACGTTAAACTTATGTTTGATTCTTTACTTGGCTGTGTCGAGACAAGTTAGATGTGGAAATACATATATAAAGAAAAAACAATGTGTGTAAGACTCAGAGTAGGATTGGCTTTTGAGTTTAACAATCCTCGCCAAAACCCCTGCTTTGCCACCCGACTGAGTTAGTCATGCGGTTATTTCTTTCTGCGTGGGCAGTGCTTGTCGGCATACCTTGTTAAATAAACTGTTTAGAAATCTAAACGACTTTAGCAGAACTCTAGCTCGTAATACCAGTATATTTGATATATATCCAAGAAGTCCGTTGAACGGACCGTTTGTTTTGCTCCAGTGCAAGAGCCTGGCTAAACTGGCGCCGGTGCGACTATTAATTAATAATTTTTGACTTGAGAAAAACAGCATGGGGTTGTCGTATGATGAATGATCATTATTGAAAACCCCCGCCCGGTTGGATTATCTTTTCAGAAAAAAACAATCCAGCAAACAAGTAGTTTGAATAACCACCCAGGAATGATGTCGGACAGTCGGAGTTGATGTTGGTCGAGCCGAGTTTTGAATTAATTGTCGTATGATTACAAAGTAACAAATCAGCGCTACTACCCGAATCTCAGTAGATTTACGTCATCAGTATGGAATTTCTTGGCTCGTTGCAATCTGGCCCAGATTGAGCTCCTTGCTCAGACGTCTCTTTCGCGAGGGGGCGAGCGAGAAGAGTTAATCGCAAACTCATATTCATATTTTCACACATTGTATATATATATATATATTCGCACCCGTATACCGGTTGTGCACTCTTGTTTACGTAGTTTTGTAGTTTTATAGTATTATACCTTAAAAATGCGAAAATTTCGGTTTGACCATTCACTGAAAAACATTCCAATACCACCGCAAGATGCTTATTTGAAAGATTTGATCGAAAAAGTTGAAAGCGTAATAAAACGTATGAGATGGAAAGCTCACTTTTTTCTTAATGGTGATAGAAACCCGTCAAAAAATAACCATTTCGGACTGCCTTCTAACAAAACACCTCCCACTGTTTTGGATATTAAACCTTTCGAAGACGACTTAATAAAACTCATTGAAAACACCAAATTTCGGCATACAAGCAATTCATTTCAGGAATCTTTGGCCAACGATTTGAAGAAAATTAATTCGTCACGTAATATTTTTGTTTTCGCCGACAAAACTAGAACAGGCATTTATGAAACCTCGCTCGACACATAAAACAATCTTTTGCATGACAATATAACAAAAACATATAAACATGGATCAGAGGACACCATAGAACAGATAGACAATGAACTAAAACACATTTCGAATAACTTGGGAATTGGCGACCGTATTGAACACATGAAAAAACGCGAAACATTTATTTCACTCAAAGACCATAAGGATAATTTCGAAAACAACCCAACATGCCGATTAATTAATCCTGCTAAAAGTGAGTCCGGAAAGCTCAGCAAAGTAATTATTGATAAAATCATCTCTAAGTTAAGGAACATTTTGAACGTAAATCAATGGAGAAACACACAAGAAGTAATCGAATGGTTTGGCAACATTGAAGAGAAAAGCAGACATACCTTCATTTCGTTTGACATTGTTAATTTCTACCCTTCAATTTCTGAAGACCTTCTGGACCAAGCATTATCTTGGGCCAGAAATTTGGCTATCATTACCGAAAGTGACATTTCAATAGTAAAACACGCTAGAAAATCGCTCCTTTTCAACAACGAAAAACCGTAGATAAAAAAAGACAGCAACAGTTTATTTGATGTTACCATGGGTAGCTATGACGGCGCTGAAGTATGCGAACTAGTAGGCCTTTTCATTCTAAACGACCTAGGGGAAAAGTTTGGCAACCAAAACATTGGCTTATATAGAGACAACAGATTGGCAGTACTAAAAAATAAGACCGCACGATAGGCAGACAAAACAAGAAAAGATCTTCACAAAAGTTTCGAACAGTTTGGCTTAAAAATCACGGCAGAAGCAAATTTAATTTCAGTAAACTTTTTAGACGTTACTTTCGACCTAAGCAATGGAAAATACAAACCTTTTCGAAAGCCCAATGACGATCCATTATACATAAACAAGCAATCAAACCACCCACCAAGCATTTTAAGACAGCTACCTACATCAATCAACAAGCGCATTTCCCTCCTCTCGTCTGACGAGCGGACATTCCATGAAACCGCACCAATTTACCAAAATGCATTAAGGCGCAGCAATTTCAACCATGAGCTAAACTACACACAAGAAGCACCACAGCAAACACGCAGAAGTAGACACCGCAATATCATCTGGTTTAACCCTCCATTTAACAAAAATGTCAAAACAAACATAGGACGCAACTTTCTTAGCCTTATTGACAAGCACTTTCCACCGGGACACAAGCTTCACAAACTTTTTAACAGAAACACAGTCAAGATTAGCTATAGTTGCATGAACAACGTCAAGTCTATTATCACGAAACATAATTCACGCACAATCAGGAAAAGCAAGCCACTAAGCATAATTACAAGCAGTTGCAATTGCAGGATTAAGGACAATTGCCCCCTACGTGGGCAATGCATGACAAACAACATAGCATACAAGGCATCTATTTCCATAAGCAACACGAACATCACTAAGCAATACATTGGCATGACAGCAAGTACATTTAAAGAGCGATATCGTAACCATACTAAATCTTTCCAGAATAAAAAGTATTCAAACGAGACGGAACTTTCGAAATACATTTGGAATCTAAAAGAAAAAAAACAAAGTTTCGACATAACCTGGTCTATACTAAAACACTCAATTTCTTACACCGGAGGATAAAAAAGATGCAATTTATGTTTGGACGAAAAACGTTTCATCATGAAGGCAGACAAACAACTTTTACTTAACAAAAGATCAGAAATAGTTTCGACTTGTCGGCACAAAAACAGATTTCGGATCAACAACCTAAACAATCAAAGGAATGCGCGCAACGTTTCGACGCCCACACCCCCGCTCCAAAGGAATACGCCGGACGTTTCGACGCCCACACCCACGCCCCAACCAACGCATTTAAGCAGCCCACTAACCGATATTTTTCAGTCGCCTGATGATCCCGTTTAGGGTGAAACCTCTGGTAGCGAAGACTTTAAGGTAAAACTATACTTCATACTTTGTATATATATATATGTGCATTGTATTATCGTAATATGCAATCTCTATTTAACAATCCCTAATTAACGAGTGAGTAATACTTGGAAACATTACATATTCCATGCATTTACTCTAAAATGCAGTGTCGCCAGAAAAACATCATTCAATCGAAGATGAATCATCTTCGTGTTGTGACTATTCAACTGAACTGCAGACCGCAGAACTGCGGAACATGCGGAACCGTGCGGAACCTAGCAAAAAATACGTTTTTCTTTGTTTTTCTTCGCAAACAAACATTCTTTGGATAATTTAACGGTATGTAACGTCATTTCCAGTCGGATCCAGTCTATTTTCGTGGGTGCAGCGTGCTACTCGTGTCTCAAGATGGCCGAACGTTGGGATGGCTGCACAAACACAAGGTAACATTATTTTATACAATTATACTGAAAGAAAGGCATTTTTCACCATTTAAATACATCTTTCTTAAATAATTTAATATAATATTTAAGCCATCAATGCCCGTCCTGACAACCGCTGCCAAACGTTTTGCGCATGCGCGACGTCCGAGCTCGTCCTCAGAAAAAGAGCGGGAAAACAGTGAAATATTTGGACTGCTCTGAGAGTCCGACACAAAAGTTAAAAATATAAGCATACTACCAAAAAGATAAGGTAGGTAATTTGTGTATGCCTTCTTCGTCAATATTGTAACATATTCTGAAATTACCCCTTCATAATTTTCTTTACCCTTTTTTTAAAACACAAATTAATAGTCAAGTCTTACTTGGTCTTCACTGTCTGGTTGTTGTCACCTAAGCGTGTACACCGCCCATCAAAACATGTTCTAAATTTCAGCCAAAGTTAACCGTTTTGAAATCAACACCGTGCGGTTGGCACTAGTTAACTAGTCAACTAGTAATTAGTTTAAACTTTAAAGTTGCAAGCTTTAAAAAAACTGTTTCTTGCGACCTAAAGGTGCTGTCCAGTCCGTTCTGCGCATGATCCGCATCTTTGTTTATCGGGACCACATTTGCCCGCGCGGCCGGGCATATTTGGCTCTGGGTACGAGATTGGACCACATCGGGACTACCGAACCGGGACCACTGGTGATCGCGACCACTGATCTCAAATAATATACTCATTATACTGGATAGAGCATCCGGTGTTCTCAGTGAAGTCGGAATAGATTAGCGGCGACCATTTCCGGTGGGACCCACTTGGGTCCCATACAATATGGCGTAAATAGGAGTGGAAGCAGTTGAACGGCGTTTTTCGCCAAATTCTGGGATGTTACGAAGAGTTACCACCGAATTGAGGTTTGTAATCTTATTTTAAGTAATAGTTTAGTGTTTTGAACTATTTTTTTGTTTAGAAAGTGGTTTTCTTTACAAAATACGCTTGCCTGTTTATTTGCTTCAGAGCTAGCAAGTAGCAAAGTCGGTAAACAAATGTCTGGAAGTGACTGCCTGTGTATTTGTTTCTTTCTAGTAACGCGTATTATTTGATGATTTACGATGATGTGTTAACTTTTGATTTATTTCATGCCGATTAAACCCCAAGAAGTCATAACTGTGTCTGTTTAAAACTAATAAACTTACCCGCTGTTGATACTGTTCACATGAAATATTCGAACTTTATAGTTTTGTCGAATTTGGGCTAATGTTCAACCAGTTCAGATGGTTTTATTATGGTTACACTACAGTATGTATTTTGCCCAAGCCCTTGTCCCTTGATAGTATTTCATTTTGTCTACAGTATATCTCAAACAAAATATGTACATACTGTATAACATTTTGAGTTAGGTAGTTTATTATGGTTAGAGAGCATCTTACTGGCCATTAAGAAGTTACACCCAAGTTTGATTCCTACTCGATCAATGCAGTTTTACTGTGCATTTAGCAGATTAAAATTTTATCTAGTTTGCTGAAAGCAAGAAAAGTCTTTCCAGTTACATGCATCCAGGATTACTGTAGATCTAAGGATGTTACTCTCTGCAATCTGGGTTTAACTCCTACTTGATGCACTACTTATCAGATTAAAATTTCACCTTGGATGTACATTAGAGGAGTGCTTCTAGTTTGACTCTACCAAACACCAGAGATTTCTTCTGGGTACTCCGGTTTCCTCCTGTAGTAACACTGACCAATGAGGGATGACTCTTGCTGGACCTCTAGGAAGAACAGTTTAGATATGACTGATAGAGTTATCAGTATCCAGTATAAATAAAGTTAGTTTACTTCAGTTTTCTTTTGTAGTAACATTGACCAATGAGGGGTGACTCTTACTAGATCTCTAGGAAGGACAGTTTAGATATGACTGATAAGGTTATCCAGTGTAAAGACTGTTTAACTGTTACAGTAGTTTAGTTCAGTTTCCTTTGGATGCATGTGACTTGAGTGCTTCCAGTTTGACTCTACCAAACAGCACAGGTTCCCTCCGGTTTCCTCCTGTAGTAACATTGGTCCTTAGATAAAGTTATGGTATATCCAGTGTAAATACAGTTACCTGTAGTTTACTTTCCTTTTTTGTTTAGATTAGTTTTGTTTTGGTTCTTGCTGATGCTGGAAGAGGACAAGCTTATTCAATTTTTTTCTTATTTATGTACCAGAAAGGTTAGCTGTGGTTTCCTTTCCAAGATGGTAAAAACGAATTTTGCCAGTAGCTTTTTGCAATGGACTTGATAAGAGCAAAAACATGATTTTCATCAACAAGAGAATCTACCATATGGTTGTCAAGCTCTGTGAAGATTGTGCCAGTGCTCCAGCCACCACTGGTACTAGATAGTATTTTAAAATATTTTGACATTTTAGTCCTTTGCGGCTTTGCCTTTGTACTGTATTAGAGAAAACTTAAATTAATTTCAATAAAATTGTTTGTACTATCCAGAGCAGCTTACACTAGCTTCAATTAAACTAAAATCTTATAAACATCTATATGCATTGTTATGATCACTCATCTCAAAAAAAATAATTAATGACTGATCTTGTCTTCTGCCAAGATCAGCTAGTGATAATTTCTGCATAAAAAAGTTGTGTGTATCTAATAAGGAAAAGACATATAGATGGGTATGAAACCTAAAAAGTTGTATGATGTTATATTGAGGTATGATAAATGTAGTAAAGATTGAAACTTTTTCAAAAATAGCTTGAAATGAGTCTACACAAAGTACAGTAGTGTCAGTACACTGAAGTATATAAAATATAAAAGAATATAGTAGATTATAACCAATAAATAATTATTTCTGTGTGTAAATCAGAGCTGGCCAAACCATGCCCCTTTATTATAATTTTACTTCAATCTCAGATGATTCTACTCTTTCAAATACCAGACAATTTGACTTTGTCAAATAGAAAACCCTTGGCAATGGCAAGTCTCTCCAGCAAGCCTAGGCAGCCATGAGTTCATCACAGCTATAATATATATATATATATATATATATATATATATATATAGACAGGGTAAAATAAAGCAAGAACACACAGGTAACATGTAAAAAATTAGCCAATAGGCAAAAATATATTTTTTTATACAAGAGGACAAATGGACAATTAATGTATTACAAATATTGAAAATGCACACCATAAATGCTAGGTGAACAGGAATTATCTTCGTCAATATTATAGTAACAAGACTTCATCCGACTTCATCAATAATAGTAAAACAGTGAGTTAAATGCTTTAAATTTGCCTGTTTAATAAATAAAGTATAACTACAAACTTCCAATAAACATCTTCAGTTGTATAAAACCCTCAGATCGTCTGATCCAATATACGTTGAAAAAGACGGATATAGAAACGGTAATATTGTTACTTTGTCATAAAGTCACTGTCAAACTGCTAAAGTGAATACAAGATGTTATTTGTTCCTTACTTTAGTCCTTTAATAATTCTTCAAACTGTAGCCTGGTGGCCGGTGCTGATTTTCGTTCAGTAAAATCGTGAAATTTCGGCTGATTTTCCATGATCCCAGCCACTTTTAAGTTGTCCCATAGCGACAGATACATTTTCTTGTTAAGAATGTAAAATTTAGCTGGTTTTCGTTAAAAATCCGATCATTTAAAGCGAAAACTATGATTCAGCAATAGTGATATAACTACGAAGTGGGTCCCACCGGATATGGCCGCCGCGAGATTTTTAGTCTCACTTCCGACTTCAATTTTTGCAAGGCGCGAACCAATAGATGCTCTATCCAGTATAATGAGTATATTATTTGAGATCAGTGATCGGGACCACTGATCTATATAAGAGACTGGATAGAGCATCTATTATCTGAGCGCCTTCAGAAATTGAAGCCGGAAGTTACGCCCTAATTTGTAAGCGACGCCATATTGGATGGTCCCACTATGAGGAGTGAGTTGCTATATTTTACTGTTGTGAATTCGTTGTTTTCGCATATAATCACGAAATAGACGAACAACACAAATCCATTTTGGTATTTCAAGCAACGGGACACATCATGGAACTATGGAGGACCTAAGAACGTGAAGGGAAACTGAATCGTAAGTACATAACTTGATATTTTGACGAAATTTCGAAGGGGACGGAGAGCTCCCGAAGGGTTATTTACCAAGGAAACGGGAAACCCAACATTGTAAACGGCCGGTGGTTAATAAACTGATTTGTAGGATACAAATGTGAGATAATACTGTAATTGTGGAATGTTCACAATCGAGTAGATCATTTTAAAAAGCCGAAGGACGTGTAAAATTATGGCACAGAAGATAGATTGGCTTGTAGAGTTGTGAGTAGATTTCGACAAGCAGCATATTTCTTTGGCAACATAGGAGCATGTTAATACTCTATAAGTTTGTAATACTTACAATGTTTGGTGCTTCCATAGAAGTAAACTGTAGCATGCATCATAACAAGAACGAGCCAGTTTGTTTTATTAAACTCCATGCCCAGTGTCCAAGTCATGTATTTAAGAAATTAAGTTGTCAACATTGTTTCTTATTATCAGCTGAGCTATTTTACTCCCTGTCATTTTGATGAAAAAATTGTTTGTGAGTATCTGTAAAATTGAATGTGATATTTGTATGTTATGTTGTAGGTAGTTTAAAATGAAACAACAATGAATGAAGAACAATAAAGGTGAAGCAACATGACAACTTAATACAGAATATAATTGAACTGTGTCATTTATAGTTTTCAAACTTTGTCAATGATTTGATTAAAGAGAATGTTTACAATTCATGAGTGTATTTTGTCTTGTGTAGTTTGATTCTGTATAAATGTACTATATAATGATAAATTTTTAATCTGTTCTCTGACTTCTGTATGTTATGAAAATTGTGGCAGAACTAATACTGTACTATCAGTGTGTACTATACAAGTAGATCAACAAGGCCAGTGTTTGATGTTTATATAAAGTCAAAACAAATCAAGCTAATATATATGTTAAACTTCACAACGATGTGGCGGATAACATTTGTAAACTGGCTAAAAAAAAGCATCTTGGCAAAGGTATAGTCACAAAACTAATTATATTGTAAAATTAATACAAGATTTTTAGTTGTAGGCAAATGTAGGCCCAATTGCCCAAATTAGATAACCCTATCTCATAGAAAATAATAAACTCATTCTGATTAATCCTGTGAATGCCAGGATAACTTATTTGAATCATTACCCCGAGTTTTCTGTGAGTGAAAATATATTGTTCAACTATAGGCACATCCACTGATCTATACAGTTGGGCGCATCGCATTCTTAAATTAATTGTTTGATTCCGGTCTTTTGGCTTATGATATAATAATACCACAGCAGTTGTTCGTGTAGCTTGTTCAGTTGATCAAATTTTCCGAATTCATTCGGTCCTTTAGCAGTATTTCCATATTGTGAGTAAATTCTGAATGAGAACGGCCTTCGTCTGTTCAAAGTTGTCATCAATGACACTTGGGAGTTCGCTCCATCGAACTCGCAAATTCCGTTTTCCCCCACATTTTGGGGCTAAATAATTACAATTTTTCTCTCTAAATGCTTCACGTGTCCTTTCTTCCTCGTGATAAAAAAGTTTGTCCGAACCCGAAGGAGAAAAATGCCTTAATATGCGAAAACTATAATTGTGCAACAGTAAAATATAGCGAAAGTGGGACCATCCAACATGGCGGCTGTTGCCAACTTCCGACTTCAATTTCAGACAACGGATGCTCTATCCAGTCTCTTATAGATCAGTGATCGGGACCCTCAAACATGACATTCGTAGATAATTACATGAAGTACTCAGCTCAATGTAAACCGTTTATAGAAGCGACATGGCAGAAAATCAAGCGATTCGGTGAGGATATCTCTTCGGATTTCTTCTGAAAATGTTTTGTTTTGGGTACAAGTAATGAAGAGGAAGCAAGAAAAGCTTACAATCTTCAATAAGGTATCAGTAAATATTTTTATAAACGAAGAAGTAAACATTAGTTTCGTACATACGCAGAAAGGGCTGGACAGCACCTTTTATACATGTAAGCTTATGCTCGATTAAATTATTTAAGGAAAATGTATTTAAATGGTGAAAAATGCCTTTCTTTCAGTATAATTGTATGCGAAGTCAATAAAGATAATACGCACGTACTCGGACACAAACTGACCGGCTTTCGGATTGCTCACAGTCACATTAATATAAATAGTTTGACAAAGCCAACATGTCGATCAACTTCGATTCTATTTGAAAGATGAACCGTTTGATATTTTAAGCATTAATGAAACTAAACTGAATGACACTGAATAACCACGAAATTGAAGTGAAGGGATGCGATTTCATTAGAAATGACCGAAATCGTAGTGGTGAGGGTGTTGCCATTTATGTTACGTCTGTGGTCAATATCAGACAAAGAGATGAGCTGGTGCCTAGTGATTTAGAGGCTATTTGTATTGAGGTAATTAAGCCTAAGTCCAAACCATTTTTCGTGATTAGCTGGTATAGGTCTCCTAATCAGCAATTATTTAACCAATCTGAGCAATTCGCAAAATTTGAAGAAATGCTCAATAAATTAGAAAATGAGGATAAAGAATATATTATTGGAGATTTAAATTGCGATTTGCTTTCTTCTACAGAAACGCCTCAAATTTCTAATGTTAAAAATATTATCAATAATTTTCAGCTAAAACAATTTATTAAAGAACCAACTCTGTCGGCAATAGCTCAAAGTCTCTGCTTGATCTTATTCTTTCAAATACACCCGAGAATATTACAAATAGTGGTGTCATTCATATTGGAATAAGTGACCACAGCCTAATCTTTGCTTGTAGAAAAGTGGGTATTTCAAAGCAGCCTTATAAATTATTTATTCAATCAAGGCAATTTAGAAATTATTGTCGCTCTAATTTTCAAGATGATTTACTTTTATTAAATAATATAGTTGACTCAGAAGATCCTAATATAATATGGAATTGTTGGAAAAATGTTTTCCAAACAATCGCAGATAAACATGCTCCTTTAAGACTAAGAAAGGCTAAGAGTACATATGCTCCATGGCTCACATCAACAATAAAAAATGCCATTTATGAAAGAGATTTTTTAAAGAAAAGAACAAAGATTAAAGAATGGATCCGACTCATTACGAAAGGCTTACAAAAATCTGAAAATCTGAAAATTTACCTAAAACATCCACTCACCCCCTGGATTTTGTACCTCTAGTTACAACACAATTTTCGTTTTGCTTTGTTCCTTTACAGGAAGACAAAAAATTTCTCTTAAATTTAAAATCTAACAAATTATGTGGACTAGATAAGATATCTTCAAAACTATTGAAGGATGCAGCTTCTGTTGTTGCGCCTTCATTAGTTTGAATCTTTAACACATGTATAGTCTCTGGTATTTTTCCTGAAGATTAATGGAAAATAGCAAGAGTTTCGCCACTCCATAAAGCAGGTGAAAAAGATAAATGTGGTAATTATAGACCCATATCGATATTATCTGTAATTTCAAATTTTTTTGAGAAATTATTGTGTAAGCAGATCACCACTTATCTTGAAGAAAATGAGATACTGTGTACTCAACAATCTGGTTTCTGCAAGGGTCACTCAACAATGACCTCGTTGTTAAATAGAACCAACAAATGGTTATCGTTATACAATATGGATAAGGGTTTGGTAAATGGTGTATTGTTTCTCGATTTTACATAAGGCTTTTGATACTGTGGATCATTCAATATTAATACAAAAATTAGCAGCATATGGTGTTTGCAGGACTTCTCTAAAGCTATTTTCGTCTTATTTATGTAACAGGAAACAAATACGTAAAGTAAATCAAGCAGTTTCACAGGCTAGAACTTTAACTTGTGGTGTGCCTCAGGGTTCTAATCTAGGACCTCTTAAATTATTTCTGATTTATGTGAATGATTTACCACATTGTCTCAAATATTCCTCTACTGGAATGTTTGCTGATGATACAAATTTAACTGTTGAGGCAAGAATGTCCTCTGAATTACAGGAAATGTTAAATGTTGATTTAGAAAATATTCATAATTGGCTTTTAGCAAATAGATTGTCATTAAACCTAGATAAAACTGAGTATATGGTAATTGGAACTCGCCATACTGTTTTAGGCTCTGAGTTTGAACTATCTGTAAAGTTAAATAACAATGATATTGAAAGAGTTTCTACATCAAAGACACTAGGAATAATTTAGATGAAAAGTTAACGTGGCAGCATCAAATTGATAATGTCAGCAAGAAAGTGTCCAAAGCATTAGGAATAATGCGTCGTGTCAAGTTGTTTCTCCCGAGAAAAGCATTACTTTTATTATATAATACAGTGGTTTTACCTCACTTTGATTATTGTTCGGCTGTTTTGGGTAATTGTTCTAAACTACTCCAAGAGAAGCTTCAAAAATTACAAAATCGTGCAGCCAGTATAATATTAAACGCAGACAGTTATGAAATTTGTTCCAGTGAGGTACTGTATTAAGTAAATTAAATTGGAAAACATTAAGTGAACGTAGGGAGGATCGGCTTGTTGCGTTAGTTCGTACGGCAGTAATTGGTGAAATGCCTTCTTATGTGAATGAAGAATTTCATTTATGTCTAATAACTCTAGATATGATCTCCGAAGCAATTTTTCTATGTTAAAGTTGCAAAAACCAAGAGCAAATTCATTAAAGAGATGTTTCTCCTATCGTGGAACTGAGCTTTGGAATAAATTACCATTTCATCTTAAAAATGTTAAAAACTAGAAACTTATTCTGTTAGTTTACAATATTTTTAGATAGTTTTAATATTCTAGTAACTTCTCATAGTTTTTTTTTTACCTTGTAAATATAGATTAGATAATATTAATTTTATATTGCATTCAAATTGTATTATATGTGTGTAACTATATAGACGGCCCTTATGAAGAACACTTTTTATGAGGTGAAGGGCCCACCGTCTGTAAATAAGTTTAAAATAAATAAATAAATAAATAAATAAATAAATAAATAAATAAATAAATAAAAAAAATAAATCAAATAATCTTACCTTGTGTTTGTGCAGCCATCCGAATGTTCGGCCATCTGGGACACGAGTACCACGCTGCACGTACGAAAATGAACTGGATCCGACCGGAAATGACGTTATAGTCCGTTAAATTATTCAAAGTGTTTATAATTTGTTTATAATTGTGAGCATTAGTATAAACACTGGTTCGACAGATTAGATTTTTAGTAGGGCGCAAAATAAGAGCCTGGGTACGAGGTTGGGGCGCAAATAGCGCATTGAACTAAAGGTAAACGCAACTATTATACCTGCTCTGTTAAACGTTTAAGCTTATTCGCACTCTAAAGTCTGAACGGGATAATTGTGAGCATTAGTAAACAGGTTCGACAGATTAGATTTTTAGTCCAGAACAATGGCAACTAAATGCTGTCTTTGTTGATACAACTTAAATAACAAATTAACAATACATACCTTCAAATGTTTGATGATACCACTCAAATGCTACTTCTGATAACCAGGATTATTAACCACAATTTGACATCTTCCAAAGTTATAAGGTTTGCTGCCATCATTCAATTAAAACAAGAAATCAGAAAATAATCTACGCTCTTCGTTTGAATCATGAACGCTCGACATGAGAGTCGTTAGAAGAGAATGTGATATATGAAGCCAATGGTTTTGAATCGCACCGCGTGCATTTCCCGAGTTTTGATTGGCTAGCGGGTAGTGTCAAGCAATCTATTTGTCGCTATAGAGAAGGAAACAGAACAAGTTCTGCGTGTCAACGTATCAAATTATCGCGTTCTTTTTCATCGCATAAGTCACACTAGTATTTTTTTTATTTTTGCGCAGCAACGAATATTTAGAATCTATGTTAAGTAAATCAGGACATTAGGACATACATGCCTACTGATTCTATTTTCGTGCAGTGAAATACAAAACCACATACTCGGAATACCTCAATGTGCATATTGTGATCTTGCAAATTTGCATATATGGAGTCGTTTAAATTTATATTCTAATGCGCTACTTGCCAGATTATATAAACTACATGACAGATCTTGTTAGGTATAAGTTTTCCTAGTTGATTCACATTTGCTGAATACCACTGAGTTCCGCGGTTGCCCGTTGGCGATACATGTGATGCATTCGACCCGCTACTAATAACTGAACACTGTATACACGCAACGTCTACAGAAAGCTGATATGAACAAACTAATAAAAATACAGTTCGCAAACTCATGCCGTATCGTGAATACATAGAGTACGTTTGTCAAATGATTACTAAACAAATTGAGCATTTCACGTAATACCCAAAGCATTTTACATTACTCTTGTCTCTTGATATTAGTTGTCCCAGTTGATATTAAAGTTTATTCATGCTGCCATCGATAACTAGTCAAAAGTCAAAAACATTACGTAAAAATAGTGAGTAAAGTTAAACGACTGTACTTTACTTAATACTTGCATGACTAAAGCAAAAGTGCTTGCTCACATATGAATAACGTTTACTCGCCATTTTGGGTAGGATCTTACAAGATCTGATCTTGCCAAGATCTTACAAAATCCTACAAGATCTTACAAGATCAGTCCTACAAGATCTTACAAGATTTTGCCAAACTATTACAAGATCTTGCCAAGATCTTACAAGAAGTTGCTAAGATCTTACAAGATCTTGGGAAGATCTTACAAAGTCCTACAAGATCGTACAAGATTTTGCCAAGGTCTTGCCAAGATCTTACAAGATCTTGCCTAGATCTTGCCAGGAACTTGACAAGATCTTACCAAGATTTTGCCAAGATCTTGCCAAGATCTTGCCAAGATTTTGGAAGATCTTATAAGATCTTGCTAAAATCTTATAAGATCTTGTAAGAAAAATCTTTTAAGATTTTTCTTAAGATCTTACAAGATTTTCCAAGATCATACAAGAATACAAGATCTTACAAGATCTTGACAAGATTTTCACATGGGTAGTCTATATCCCTTCAAACTCGATTGCTATCTAATCAAATGATTAAAAAATTGTTGCTGGCTAATAACGTGATATGATAAAGCATTAATTCTTTGCTCTGGACCACTGTGATATTAGACAAAGGTGAGACAGGTTGAGCAGCGTAACACGGTCTGCGCGTGTCTACGTCGAACGTCAAACACCGCGTGAGTAAAATAAATCCGTCCGCACAAAACAATGAAATTCGTTATGACGAAACGACAAACCAAATTAACCAAAGATTGTTATTCTTTCTATTTATAGATGTATATTCATCTTGTGTTCGTTGCGTTAATCGGAAGCTTTCAATTTTGTCAAATAGACGGTAAGAACTAGGTATATTCTCGGTACTTTTGTATTTATATGCCGGTCTGTAGCGTTTAAAAGAAATAAGTGCGCCTTACCCCCTACACCCCCACTAATAATAAACCTTGCTTACAAAAACTAAAAACTGAAAATTAGACATGCGTTTTTGACCTCATATTATTAATGTCAACTTTTCCGACAGGTGCATCTGGAGAATATATATATTATGCCAATGCCACTCACATCTCATACATCTCTGTCAATGGAGGCGAATCGACAACAATCCTCTCAGCCGAAAATGCCACATTAGGTTATGATGGAGTAAACTTCAAACTGTGGTACTTTGATACCACTCCAGTAACTCTGTACAGCTCTAATTTGGATGGAAGCGACAAGCAGGCCGTTGAGTCGTCCTCTAACATTGGACCGTTTGCAGTCAATGGCGTAAACGAAACAGTTTATTATCTAAACAAACAAGAGGAAAATAAGGTTCGATCGTTGTCATTCGCAGGGGCCTCTTTGCCAAACATCGCCAGTTTACAGGACTCAGATTATAAAGACATTGGAATTGATCCGTACAATCAGTAAGTCTTTTTCAAAAATTGTTTTGTTTAACAGAGAAACATGACAGAAGCTTTCACAAAAAAAAAATCAAACGTATAGTCTTTATTTGTCTGGAAATTTTGTTGCTACACAATCACCAAGTCTAGCAACATTTTTGTTGCAGCAAGTACTTTGGGCAACGATTTCGGCGGATTAGGGAAGCATTGCACAGTGTAAGACTCCTTCCTCTCTTGCAACTTGTCTCGCAACAATTTGCCTGACTCCATTCCTACTCGGTCACCTTTGCAAGACAAGTTGCAAGAAACATTGCATAATGTGTGTCTCTCTCTCTCTCTCTCTCTCTCTCTCTCTCTCTCTCTCTCTCTCTCTCTCTCTCTCTCTCTCTCTCTCTCTCTCTCTCTCTCTCTCTCTCTCTCTCTCTCTCTCTCTCTCTCTCTCTCTCTAGATAGGGAAAGTTTGTGTTCCTTTAGGAAACAGTCCAGTTTTCTTTCAAATTCGGGCATTTACCTTTGGCGTGGTATTGGTTCGCTTTGAATTTTTCAACCCTTAGTTTGTTAATGGGAACGTAGACTTTGTCTTGACTTCAAGATAGTTTAGATAGTTATTTTTTAGATTTGCTAGAGAACAAAATATTTGTCGTTTTAATTTGCTTCCGATATCCATTAACGGCACATTTTGGTCCGTTTTGGCAAAAAGGAATGCATGAACTCGTTCCGATAATGCAAAGCGGAACAAAATATTCCGATTTAGCTGCGAAGTCCAAAACGTTCCGCTTTAAGTGGGGAACAATATGTTCTCAGATGTTCCTCTTTACATTGTTCCGCTTCAGTAAAAAAGAATCCACTCTTGACAAAGAAAATTTGTCAAACATCTTATTACGATTGTTTACACGCAGCAATAGAATTAATATCAAATTAACTTCAAAATTATTCATAATAATAATCTTCAATAATAAGAACACGCTCGATCATGCCCGACTTTTGCGATTTCATTGGCTTGGTGTTACAATAGAGGTTCAACTACTTTAGCATAAATAGGGAACACATGTACAAGGCTTATAAGGTAAACAGAAATGCAAGGTGGCAGAATTCCGATCGACTGGTCCAAGATTGCTGGAGCACGAGAACGTCCGAAGAGATTACACCTTCGACCAAGCGAGAACTCTCTGTACAAATGTCCAGTCGGGAGTTGTGAGCACGAAGGATTTGGGACAAAACGAGGACTGAGAAAGCACATGCATTCAATACACCCATGGTTCTATTACTTTGACGAAAAACCATCGACAACCGCCACGTCGGGGCACCATCAGTTGCAGAGCAAACCGGCAAATCTGGCACAAAAACCAGAGAAAGGAAGACGCAGCTTCGACACATCGAATATCCCATCTTACTCCATGTCCAGCCCAGCAGGTAGCGAATTTGCATCGTGGTTAAACAGCGCTGCAGGTGGTGGAAAAAGTATGACACAAGCTAATCAAACCGCCAAGAGATGTCTGAAGTTCTTAAAGATATCCTATGAAGATGAAGATGCGATGTTGACGGACGATATCATAGACTTTTGCCTGGGTTCGCCAACAATCCTATGCAAATTTATAACGACAATGGAAGAAAAATGGAAGTTGAGTTATTCTGGCCAAATGGCGTACTTGAATGCTATTGCCGATTTAATCGATTATCGAAGAATAAAATTACCTTGTCGCAAAGTTCTGGAAAATGTCAGTGTGACGGAAATTTATTTGAAACGAGCCAAAAAGTGCATCGGTAAAATGATGAAGGTGCAATGGACCAAAGACATGGATATCGATACATTAGAAGCCAAAGGGAACTGGGCCACTATGGAAGAAATGCTGGAGGTCATACCGTACCATCTGCCAAGATATAAGGGAATTCTCGAACGATGCAAAACGAACGGCGACTTAGCGTCATCGGTCAGCCCTTACGATCTATCGTTTGCCAACAAGTTTATCGCCAATTTCTTGTTCATCAACGTGAAAGGGTCACGGTCGATGACATACCAGTACTTGACGCTAGAAATGATCGAGACTGCGAGACAGAACGGTGGCTTTATTGACCAGCGTCAATTCAAAACCGCGGCAAAGTATGGCTTCGATTCGCTTATTTTGGATCGTACTGGTCTTCGAATCATCGACGATTTTGTCAAATACATCCGACCACGTTTGAAACCCAAGTGCGACTACCTGCTGGTTACTCGCAACGGCATGCAGTACGACAAGCTGTCCGACATGATGTCGAAATTGGTCTACGACGCAATCGGCAAATACATTCATCCGACTAGACTTCGGCAGATCATCGAGACGGAAAGTGACAAATCGCTGTCACCTCAGGAGCGGCAAGCGGTGTCGGAAGACCAAAAGCACAGCTCGAGTGTTGCGCAGATCTACTACAAAAAGAAACGTTCACGCGAAGTGGCGACTAAAGCGCGGGATAGTCTTCAGAAATTAGAACAAAACAAAAGAAGTGGAGTCGAGAAAGAACTGCGTAAAACGTTAGAACTATCTCAATCGGAATCGGAGGTCGAAACGTCGCAGAAAAGTCGTAAGGAATACAACAAATCACTTTTCACATCGTCCGAATCATCACAGGAAGAGAAACCGACGGAAATACAATTTCCCACAATCGGACGAAGTCCATCTCAGCTGTTCGCCACACCTTCGGAAACCTGCAGTTTCGTCTCTACACCGAATAACGAAAGACCAAAACGTTTGCGGTTTACCGCGCAAGAAGATTGCGCTCTAAAGCGAGGCATCGACAAACATGGCTTTGGCCAGTGGACAGCAATTTTACGAGATTCCGAGATTTCGTTTCCGGAAGGACGAACTGCCGATTCTCTACAAAAGCGAGCCTTGTCAAAATCATTTAGCAAAACAACTGCGGGATTAAACAAATGAATGTTATTATTATTAAAAGTTATTACACGACAACTGCTTTTTGTGAGTTACTTTAATTACCATCTGTACACATTTTACGTGCGCACACACACACACACACACACACACACACACACACACACACGCGCGCAAAAAAAAAAAGAAGAGAAAAACAAATTTATAAGTAATAGCATGTTTTTCTTTTCAGTTATTTTGGACGAAAAAAATCCTCGATTTTACTTTGGTTAATGGTTTTGCACAATTTCTTTCGCTTAGGAACAGGTTGACTTCGTGTGAATAAGCGGTCTCGGTTGTCGTCGTCATTAGCAGTTTTCCAAGTTCGGACCAGTGTTGGTTGACTGAGAATGTCTTTTGTGATAGGATTCAAAGACTGGCTATGCGTTTTATTTTTATTGAAGGCTGGTGGCGGCATACGTTGCTGCGACACACGTTGCTGCGACGATTTTCGGGGCGGATCTGGTTGAGTCAAACCGCTTAAGCCGTCCTCGGGCTCGCTCTCGGAATGCGGGTGGCTTGAAGTGGAACTGTCGAAAAGTAGCGGGACCGACCAAAGATCCGTGACACTTGCGTTGTAACCAAAGTCCTTCAGCATGTTTGCGCGTTTTGCGATAGCCACTTTGCTTTTGACATCGTACTTTTTTGGAAGAATGATATAACCACAGCTTGTGTACGGCAATCTCCCAAAGGGACTTGTACAATGCCGGATCGGTTTTCTCAAATTTCTCTTGGTTTTCGATGAGGTCACGCTCCGTTTTGTGCAGCCAAGGGTTGGCAAATGCTGCTTCCATTTTTCCATCTTCTCGGATGATCTTCCACCGTCTCTCGTGAATTTTCTTCTTTAGGGTTTCCGGGATAGTTTCTTGGTCGTCGAACTGTTCGCATTCTTCAGCTGTTAACAGATTTTGCTTCACCATCCGTTCCTTGTATTCGCGTAGGCGTTTTTTGCTTTTCTCGCAAGAGCTTATTTTTTATTCCGCTCAAATGCTTGAATCTCAACGACGTCTCGTGACACTTTTCCAATTCTTCTTGTACTCGTGTTTCCACATCAACCACTGCTCGCTGCGAGGAGGCTTGAGACAACGATCCAATCGAGTCACTCGTCGCCTCTTGACTTGGTCCAGCTGCGTCATCTTCGAAGGCTTCTTCGTATTCACTATCGGCGTCGTCGCTTTCGACAATCAATCTTACATTCAATTCGAACAACTCGTGTTCCTCGGCAGATGTCAGTTTTTCATTCGCATCATCTTCATCCATACCATTTTCGTGTTGAACATGACCTGCGTTGTTCATTGCCCAGATGATGCACTCTACGGGATGTTTTTTCAGCCAAGTAAAAGCTTCAGGCACTGGAGAAGGCAGTTTTTTGAACTTGTATCTGCGCAATCGGGTATCCATAGCGTCGTTGTCCACTGTACTACCAAAATCCATGTCGGTTTGCGATGCGATAAGCATTGGGCATTTGTTGACAAATCCTTGGCATGTCCTTGAACTTTGCGTCGTGAGCAGTCCAACCGCCTTGCGCTAGAATCTTCCAGTCGTCAAGATCCATCATTTTCACGTGAGCTTCGTCTAGAAATATAACTTCGCAATCATCGTTGATCATCGCTTTGTTGAATTCGCGCTGCTTGGTTATCTTTGCTATGCGTTTTGGGTGGACAATACCTTGAATTGGACTGAACAAACTCGTCTTACCGCTGTTGGGTTCTCCAATAAGAAATGGCACTTTCTCCTTGTGCGTCTTTCCTCTGTGGTGTAGAAGGCGAAGGAAATCTTCACAGAATGACATGATCTCTTCAGACGAAAGACTGTTCTCCAGCACCTCTTGAAAGAACTTTGCTTCACAATTCTGCATGGTACCGTCGTAGGCGGAGAAGGCTCGTGGGGTTATCATTCCGATTTCCGCTTCTGGTATTGCGTTGCTTGTAATCTCTCTGTCTTTGAGGGACAAACAGCGACCGTCGCTTATTTCGATTAGGTTATAATCCACTCTGATTTGTCGTATGGCTTGACTGTCCCGATTACTGAGTTTGTTGACGACACGCTTCCCGTACTTGATAATTTTGGCTTTTAATACCGCGTTGCCTTCGAGTGTACCGATAAACTTCTCGACGTCACATTTCAATTGGTAGGTGAATTTAGCTCCGGGAATCAATCTGAAAACCTCTCCCTTGTAAAGGGCAAAATTCAACTTTTTCATGATTTTCTCGATGTCGTGAATAAGTATGACACATGGATCGGTAGTTATTTCGCTTGTTAGACAGGCTTCTTCTTCCGCGACAATTTCAGCAGGCATGCCAACTATATCGAGCTCGAGACCAGACCGTCGAAGACTTTTTAACGCCGTTTCGATCTGCTTCGACGCTTTTGACACCATTGTGAATCTTACAACTTTTTCTACAGTTACAATCTCAGATACTTGACTTGTGGTTGGTTCGTCGTCTGTCACGTCCACGTAGGTTTGCTCGAAGCATCTTTGGCACGACTCGTTGACAAGTTCCTGCATGTAGGAAGAACTATGATCTTTTAGTACTGTGAACAGAGCTCGAATGCATTTTTCTTCACTGCCTCTTCTACACGATACCGTTTTTTGCGTCGATCTCCACGTTGCATTTCAGTAGCGCCTTTCTCAGCGAAAGGTCTCGCACCGGTGCTCCACTTTTCGATATAACTGCAATCCAATAACTTATTGCTGGATATCGCTTCTTCCGAACGGCCGATTCGTATGTAGTTCTACTCTGCGACGAATTCGTTTCCGACAACAAAGACTGCTCTGACTCAACTGTTTCCTCGTTGTCTTCACTTGCTGACTTTTTATTTTTGTCGTCGAAAACAGAGATTGCTGAAAAGAAGAATACCACGTTTGGTATGTCGGCAACGCTCTTGTCGCATTCGTTTCGTTTCTCAGATATCATATCCCATGCCTTATATAAACCATCTTGACCACCAGCAACTCTCCATACACATTTCACTGTAAATACAGCTAAACCACGCTGTACGATCGGCGCTATATAACATCGCGCAGAGTTTTTTAATGGCAATACTATTGAGCTGCCTTGCTGGCTCCGAAGCGTAGTTCCATCTTCTTTGTACCGACATGTTCCAATTCAAGGCTGTTCCCTTTCGAAGTTCATGTTTCTTTTATACTTTTTCGGGCGTTAATTATTCGTATTTTGAAACCTCGAGGTTTTAAACACCTATTATTCACTCTGTTTCACTTATGGAAATTTTTTACATAAATGTTTGACTGGAAGAACAAGCAATATTATGAATATTTTTGTTTAGTTGTCTCCCAAGTGATTATATATATAGTTGTTTTAGTTCATTGTCACGGTTATAATGATTTCTGTTGTCCGAGTTTTACATAATTATGTTGTCACGGTTATAACGATTTCTGTTGTCCGAGTTTACATAATTATGTTAAAGAACATAATTATGTAAACTCGGACAACAGAAATCAGTATAACCGTGACAATGAACTAAAACAACTATATAATCACTTGGGAGACAACTACAGTAAACAAAAATATTCATAATATTGCTTGTTCTTCCAGTAAAACATTTATGAAAATCCGTAAAACATTTCCATAAGTGAAACAGAGTCGATCGAACCCCAAACCGAATAGATAATTATAGATTGTGCCTGTGTTTTTTACTTGCAAACATCCTCGAATTCGCCGAGGAAAATTTGACTGCAAAGTTTTACATCAATAGCCCAATACACCTATACACTAATACACTAACTACACTAAAACTACACTAAAACTACACTAACTACACTAACTACACTAACTACACTAAAACTACACTAAAACTACACTAACTACACTAACTACACTAAAACTACACTAAAACTACACTAACTACACTAACTACACTAAAACTACACTAAAACTACACTAACTACACTAAAACTACACTAAAACTACACTAACTACACTAACTACACTAAAACTACACTAAAACTACACTAACTACACTAACTACACTAACTACACTAAAACTACACTAAAACTACACTAAAACTACACTAACTACACTAACTACACTAAAACTACACTAAAACTACACTAACTACACTAAAACTACACTAAAACTACACTAAAATTACACTAACTACACTAACTACACTAAAACTACACTAAAACTACACTAAAACTACACTAACTACACTAAAACTACACTAAAACTACACTAAAATTACACTAAAACTACACTAACTACACTAAAACTACACTAACTACACTAAAACTACACTAATACACTAAACTGCATGCCGATATCCGTGATATCCGCCCTTATTTTTCCATTAGTTGTTTATGCTACTAATTCACTTTTTAACCATTGAAAAATAAGGACGGATTAGACGGATATCACGGAGTTAGGCATGCAAATTAGTTTAAACTAATACTAATAACTAATTTGCATACCTATCTCCGTGATATCCGTCCTCATTTTTACATAACTTACATGCTACTAACTCACTTTCTAACCCTTTAAAAATAAGGACGGATTGGACGGATATCACGGAGTTAGGCATGCAAATTAGTTTAAACTAATACTAATACTAATAACTAATTTGCATACCTATCTCCGTGATATCCGTCCTCATTTTTACATAACTTGCCATGCTACTGACTCACTTTCTAACCCTTTAAAAATAAGGACGGATTGGACGGATATCACGGAGTTAGGCATGCAAATTAGTTTAAACTAATACTAATACTAATAACTAATTTGCATACCTATCTCCGTGATATCCGTCCTCATTTTTACATAACTTGCCATGCTACTGACTCACTTTCCAACCGTTTAAAAATAAGGACGGTTTGGACGGATATCACGGAGTTAGGCATGCAAATTAGTTTATTATCAGTATTATTATTATTATTATTATTATTATTATTATTATTATTATTATTATTATTATTATTATTATTATTATTATTATTATTATTATTATTATCATTATTATTATTATTATTATTATTATTATATAAGAATATTAATAATAGTAATAATTATAATAATAATAATAATAATAATAATAATAATAATAATAATAATGATAATAATAATAATAATAATAATAATAATAATAATAATAATAATAATAATAATAATAATAATAATAATAATAATAATAATATAATAATAATAATACTGATAATAAACTAATTTGCATGCCTAACTCCGTGATATCCGTCCAATCCGTCCTTATTTTTAAAGGGTTAGAAAGTGAGTTAGTAGCATGTAAGTTATGTAAAAATGAGGACGGTTATCACGGAGATAGGTATGCAAATTAGTTATTAGTATTAGTATTAGTATTAGTTTAAACTAATTTGCATGCCTAACTCCGTGATATCCGTCTTATCCGTCCTTATTTTTAAAGGGTTTTTGGTGTATATTGGTGTATATTGGTGTACATTTGTGTATATTGGTGTATATTGATGTATATTGGTGTATATCGGTGTACATTTGTGTACATTTGTGTATATTGGTGTATATTGGTGTGCATTGGTGTATATTGGTGTACATTTGTGTATATTGGTGTATATTGGTGTACATTGGTGTATATTGGTGTACATTTGTGTATATTGGTGTATATTGGTGTATATTGGTGTACATTTGTGTATATTGGTGTATATTGGTGTATATTGGTGTATATTGCTGTACATTTGTGAATATTGGTGTATATTGGTGTATATTGGTGTACATTTGTGTACATTTGTGTATATTAGTGTATATTGGTGTATTTTGGTGTATATTGGTGTACATTGGTGTATATTGGTGTATATTTGTGTATATTGGTGTACATTGGTGTATATTGGTGTATATTTGTGTACATTGGTGTATATTGGTGTATATTGGCGTATATTGGTGTATATTGGTGTATATTGGTGTACATTTGGGTATATTGGTGTATATTTGTGTACATTTGTGTATATTGGTGTATATTGGCGTATATTGGTGTATATTGGTGTATATTTGTGTACATTGGTGTTATATTGGTGTATATTGGTGTATATTGGTGTATATTGGTGTATATTTGTGTACATTGGTGTATATTGGTGTATATTGGTGTATATTTGTGTACATTGGTGTATATTGGTGTATATTGGCGTATATTGGTGTATATTGGTGTATATTGGTGTATATTTGTGTACATTGGTGTATATTGGTGTATATTTGTGTACATTGGTGTATATTGGTGTCTATTGGCGTATATTGGTGTATATTTGTGTATATTGGTGTATATTTGTGTACATTGGTGTATATTGGTGTATATTGGTGTATATTGGTGTGCGTTGGTGTATATTGGTGTATGTTGGTGTATATTGGTGTACATTGGTGTATATTGGTGTATATTTGTGTACATTTGTGTACATTGGTGTACATTGGTGAATATTGGTGTATATTGGTGTATATTGGTGTACATTGGTGTACATTGGTGTTTATTGGTGTACATTGGTGTATATTGGTGTATATTGGTGTATATTGCTGTATATTGGTGTATATTGGTTTACATTTGTGTATATCGCTGTATATTGGTGTGTATCGGTGTATATCGGTGTATATTGGTGTACATTGGTTTGTATTTGGTGTGTTTTGGTGTGTATTAGTGGATTGGTATTGGTGTTGGTATTGGTGTCTGTATCGGTATCGGTATTAGTATTGTGATATCCGTCCTTATTTTAAAGGGTTAGAAAGTGAGTTTAGTAGCATAAACAATTGATGTAAGAATAGGGACGGATATCACGGATAGTTGCTGTAAAAAAAACTAACTGAATTATTCTGTGCAGGTGTTGAATAGCTGGAAAAAACAAAAAGTGAATATGGTCAAATACGTTGATTTTATCCAACTAGATAGTCATAGTTATAGAATAATTTTTTAAAAGGCAGAACAGCTTTCGATTATACTAAATAACCTTTGAATATAGATAATAATAATCTGACGTTCGAAAATTTCCGCACATTATCGCAATAGTTCGGAAACGTTGTGGTTCGGTTCGCGATTGGTACACATTCAAATAAATGTTGTATCATAATGCTATTGAGATCAACCAAAATAGAGGTAAAAACTCCTTTTTTAAAAGTCTAAAAATTATTTATCAACCTGTGTCAATAAAAACTTTTGTGCTGTAGGAACAACATCTTTAACTATAACTATAACTCTCTCTCTCTCTCTCTCTCTCTCTCTCTCTCTCTCTCTCTCTCTCTCTCTCTCTCTCTCTCTCTCTCTCTCTCTCTCTCTCTCTCTCTCTCTCTCTCTCTCTCTCTCTCTCTCTCTCTCTCTCTCTCTCTCTTCTCTCTCTCTCCTCTCTCTCTCTCTCTCTCTCTCTCTTCTCTCTCTCTCTCTCTCTCTCTCTCTCTCTCTCTCTCTCTCTCTCTCTCTCTCTCTCTCTCTCTCTCTCTCTCTCTCTCTCTCTCTCTCTCTCTCTCTCTCTCTCTCTCTCTCTCTCTCTCTCTCTCTCTCTCTCTCTCTCTCTCTCTTTCTCTCTCTCTGTCTCTCTCTCTCTCTCTCTCTCTCTCTCTCTCTCTCTCTCTCTCTCTCTCTCTCTCTTCTCTCTCTCTCTCTCTCTCTCTCTCTCTCTCTCTCTCTCTCTCTCCTCTCTCTCTCTCTCTCTCTCTCTCTCTCTCTCTTGTCTCTCTCTCTCTCTCTCTCTCTCTCTCTCTCTCTCTCTCTCTCTTCTCTCTCTCTCTCTCTCTCTCTCTCTCTCTCTCTCTCTCTCTCTCTCTCTCTCTCTCTCTCTCTCTCTCTCTCTCTCTCTCTCTCTCTCTCTCTCTCTCTCTCTCTCTCTCTCTCTCTCTCTCTCTCTCTCTCTCTCGTGCACTGCAATGCAAGAAATTTGGCACTCACACAAAATATTTAATTATCTTTCAAGATCGTTGTTTATATCAACGGATCACGATTCCATCCGCAACCTCCTCCGCTACAGTCTTTCAGAGGATGCCCTGTACGTAATCAGTGACGGACCAGGAGTTTCGCCTTATCTCTCGCCGTAGACCCCACTAACAAAACAGTGTATTGGATTCGTTTTAACAGACGAGACTGAATTCGTCATTTCAGAAAACCAGTTACGACGGTGATACAACTCAAATTGGTGTCGTTCGTACAGGAACTATAAGTGATGTTGATATTGCCGTGGGAGTGAATTTTTATTACTTGTTAGACTCTTCAGCGTCAACAATCTACACGTATGACAAGAGTTCGGATACAGTAGTAAGCAACATTACCGTTTCTCCTGGGACAAAACAATTAATAGTGCTAACTGGTGAGTGGCCTATTACTCCGTTCATTGTTCTAGAAATTTTTCTTAGAGTAGTAGCGGCGAAAGATAATGGCCTTATTCATAAAATAGAATGCATGATAAGGGGTGTATTTAATGTTTAATCCCTAGCAAATTTTAGGTCATTTTAGCTCCATTCTTATAGAGTTATGGAAAAGAGAACTTATAGCTTCCTAAGGGTGTTTTAAATGGAGGAGGGCCAGCCCTCTCATGTGTGTTATTTCTAAAGGTGTGTTTTTTTCCTAAGGTGTGTTAAGATAAAATATGTGTTATTCTTAAAGGTGTGTTAAGTTTGTAAAGTGTGTTAAAAAACACATCACTTGTTGAAAAAGGTGTGTTATTCAGAGGCGTGTAAACTGAAGGTGTGTTATGTAACACGCTAGTATGCATTCGCCCAGAAATCAAGGTGTGTTTTCAAACACATCAAGGTATGTTTTTGAACACACCAAGGTGTGTTATATAACACACCAAGGCGTGTTATAAAGAAGATGTATTGAAAGGTGTGTTGTAACACATCTTAGTGTGCTTTACAACACACCTTGGTGTGTTCTAAAACACATCTTGCCAATACCTGTTTTTGGAGTGTAATGTTCATCGTGTCTTGTTTCAAAATTTCGATTACATGGCAACCGGGCCAGCTAGGCAAATGGGGCCAACTAGCCCCTAAGTTTCATTAGTTCACGATCACCTCAGTTTTTCTTTGATGTATCGCGGTTGTTTATTTATAATAGGGACATTTAGCATCACGTTGATCCCGGGAAACGGCAAACTGCAGCTAGCGGTTAGCGGTTTGCCGTTTGCGGTCCACTTCGCCGGCAATAGAGACCTTAAGATTGACGTTTATTTTATTTATCGCTAACCGCTGACTGCAGTTTGAGGTTAAGCGGTTTGACGTTTGACGTAAAAAATGAATTAGACCTTAAGATTGACGTTTACGTTATTCCCCGCCGACCGCGGAAAATTGTGGCTATACGTCAGAAACAAGATTTTACCTTATTTGTTCGTTTAAAATGTAACACTTGACCATCCTTCCACGTTTTTATATTATAGTTTAAATCAGATCAAGCCAATTTTTAATGGATTACTCAAAGTATACGTATACAATTTTTTAATAGTTTAGCTACTTCTGAGAAGATGACACTAAGTAACTCTTCAGCCCTTCCAAACAAAGGCCATGATGATTGATCTATTAACAAATACTTTTCGATCAAACCACTATAACAATCAATAAACTGACGAAGCCAAGACCTCAGTCAGAATATTGTAGTGAAATTGACAAGACAAGCTTAAAATGTAAGAGACTGTCGACCGATTTCGACACTTAAAAACTCGGAAGATGACATTTCCCGAATGCTCAAAATAACAAACACAAATTTTGCAAATAAGATGAGATCTTTGTTTTCACTTCTGAAATTGGCCGCCATGTTTACTTTTACCAGTCAACCATGCTTCACATTAAAATCTCAAAACAGGTAGATTTTATCATTTCAGCAAACAAAAAACCTACCAAATCAAAGATAAGATAGTGTGTGTCATAGATATAGTTATGAAACGTGTAGTCATTGAACAGTTATTCGTTAACATCTTGAAACGTCAAGAAATTACTGCAAACGCTACGTCAGGCTCTTGGTCACGTGGTTTCTAGCTGTTTGCGGTTAGGCGTTCGCGAAAAAAACGTCAATCTTAAGGTCTCTATTATTCAAAATGGCGGCCGCTTTAAGGTGGGTTAAACAAAGCTTAGCTAATCTAATATATAGTTCAATGTTAAACGTTAAAAACTTAACAATTACGTAGGAAGCAAATACAAAAACTTAAATTTTAGCCTTAAACGCGAGTTTACTTATCTTTAAGTTGCTAAATAACCTTGCCGTAAGTCACTTACCGGGGCTCCTAGACGTTGAAACGTAAACCCCAAACGGCAAACGCGACGGCAAAACCATGGTCACGTGACATCTTGAGGTTTGCCGTTTGCCAGAAAAAGCGCCATGCTAAATGTCCGTATTAATTAGTTACTCCCAACGACGCATAAATCAAGCTAATTGCCCCGTGGTTGGGAAAATAAGCTTTAATCAATGATCACAAATGTGATAAAGGATTTATCATCGCGACCGAAGTGTTTTTAGACAACCTCTGTGATAACGAACTCACTGTCTCAGTTTTCTTAGGCAATGTCGGTGATCGTGAACTAAGTATAGGTTAGTTACTTCAACCTCGGTAACTATGTAAGTTATTTTGGCCCTCGGTAAATAACTGACGTAGTTACCTCGAGTTCGGTAACTAACCTATACTTAAAATACTCATATGAATCAAAAAGAAAAGACAAAAGAAATGATCTGAGCATGGTCCTAGTTTGCATAAACTTTTCTTTTAATACCTTGAATTTTCAAAATAATCACTAAATAATCAGTTCGGGAGCTCATATTGCATTTATTATTTTATTAAATGTCAAATTATGCATTTTTGTTGCGGTATAATTCAATTTTTTATTTTATTTTATTTTATTTTAGACAAAGACAGATGTCAGAATGGAACATGTCACGTGAATGCCACATGTACAAGTGTTCCAGGAAGTGTTGTGTGCACATGTACATCTGGTTTCACTGGAAATCAAACTCATTGTGAAGGTATTTTTGATTAGATATTTGAGAGTGGTTCTTCAACGTTTACGCGCGCCCGGCCATTCTTTGATTCTGACAGTGTCAGAGCGATTAATATAATGTATTGAATATATTGTAAAGACAGGCGTTTCCGCGGACTTATTAAAATGCAATTACTAATATTTCCAAAACTATAGCTTAGAACAACACGAAATTTACAGAGAATTGTATTTTTATTATTAAATTTTACCACATTAAAGATTGTAAACACAAACACGAAGGCGCACGGGAATAGTCGACTGGAGTGAACATAATAAAGCAGAGTGTTTATTTGAAAGCTAATATTTCGTGTAGTATATCCTAGAACTTCACGCAATTTACGAAGAATGCTATATTGAACATGTTCTTTGGAAAGCGACATATATTTGTTCTGACCCTACCCTAGCTCGACTATATAGGTGAATGGCGAACATCTTTGCAATATGAGATATGTATATATGTATATATGTATAAGACTTGGGAAAGCAGCTTTTGCGAATAGATATAAAAGTTAAAATATATCGCTTTCAAAAGAACATACACAAATCAACTTTTACGTATAAAGAAAAGCAACGTGTTGAATTAAAGTAACTCTTCAACTCGAAATGGCGAAAAACAATACTGAAGAAAAACCGACAAAGAGAAAGACCGAAAAGTTAAGTAAAAACATAGAGCTCTCAGTAGCAACACTGTTTAAGTTTCCGTGTTTATATCGTGTCACTGTTTATAATGCTGTTTTATATTTTTGTTGGATGTTTTTGCTTGCCCGTTGTATTCTTCTCTTTTAGCTGCCGACTGTCGTCTTATGTTCTTTTATAAAATATCTTTTTTATGGTAAACTACTCATGACTTACGTATACCATATAGTTTGTTTATAATTTGAAATAAAAGATAGGAAAAGAAGTAATTTTTGGTCTGTAAAATGTACAAAAGCTGAAAACAGTTATAACATTTGAGATTTGGGGATGAATAAACATTGTTTTTGTCGAAATGCCCCGATTAATTAAAACATGACTATATCTCTGACAACTGACAAGCAGCCAGTGATTTAAGTTGTTTTTAATGCATCTAAAAATTGCAAATGTTTTTAAAATACTTCAGCAGAAAAGTATTAAATATTAATTTCAGCCTGCATTCTGTTTTGTTAAACATAGAAAAAGAAAACGTACAGTAAGAGATTTAATACGAAATTTTACAGAACTTTTAATATCTTCCTCAGTAGCCATGCAGGTGGTAACGTCACTGGTTGTCACGCGAAGATAGTCTGGTTCAAATCCAGGCAGCGACATCCAACTTTTTCATTGAAAATCTTTTTTTCGAATGCTGCCCGAAATTTTTTGCGTTGCTTTCCCTTTGTTTTTCATTACTTTTTTAAAATATTAAATTAAACAGTTTTCTATTTGAAATATTCTTCTTCATTTAAAACTATATTTTGAGTCAGAGGGCAGTGGCTATTTCCAGTCCCTAATATATAAGAACGCGAGGGGTTGCTGCATTTCCGTATTTCTAGTAAATTACGTAAGCCAACAGCTTATTGTTATTGCTCTGATGAAAGCCTGAGTCAACAGACCGAAAGCTTAGCAAATAAACATTTGACGCGGTGTTTCCACAAAACCTATCTATATTTCCAATTTCCTATCATCACCTCATTTTCATTTCCCCCCATATTTAGATGTCGATGAATGTCAGGCCAGCGCTTGTGACGTAAATGCAAACTGTACAAATACAATGGGATCGTTTTCGTGCGAATGTGAGACAGGTTTTACAGGAAATGGAACAAACTGTACAGGTATAACCAAAACTGTTAATGAAAAAGAGTGTTTTATTAAGGTATAAAAAGACAAGGTGATAGTTGTTTTACACCTGATAAAACATGAACTGCAAATTTATTAAGTAATAATTAAAACATGAGCAGCAGTGTTTTTACTGCGAATGTTTTAAATAGCTTCAAAAACGACCCATTTGGTAAGTTCATTGGTGTAGTAAGTTTGAAAAATAACGTTTTCTAAGAGAAAATCAAAGCCAAAGGTTATGCAAATCAGGAGGTTTCTTTATCAGATATAAAACCACGGACATGGTACTGACTTCCTTTGTGTTTTCCTCATGAATTATTATCATTAATAATTGAAACGGTTTTTAAAACAAACAATTTTTGAGTTAATTAACGTGAGAATTTTGAAGATTAACGTTGTGTGAGCCGTAAAGTTAGAAAAGGGCAAGCGTGTCTTAAGGTAATATTTAAAACATGAGCAGCAGTTTTTTATCAGCTTAAAAACGTTGCGTCATTGGTTGTTGTTGCTTTGATTTATTTAATTTCAAATAAGGATGACAATTTTATATAAAATTCCACGTTCATTTGTATGTCCACTTGTATTCTTTCTGATGTCAATAAGGTTAATCAGGTATAAAACCACTGACATAGACCTTATTCGAAAATGGCTGTTGAATTATAATTATTTTATATGCATATTGATTAGCCCTTATGAACTCGTTTTCATGTGGGAAATTCAAAATAATTTTTACTTTAAAACGAGGTTATAAGGGATAATTTATACGCACATTAAAGCATTCTAATCTGGCAGGCATTTTAAATTAGGTCTATGGTACTATTAGGTTTGTCTTTTTCTCATGAATAATTAATGATTTTTTTAAATATTCTATAAAGAAACTCATTAAACATTTTTTTTGTTTTTGTTTTATAAATTATTAATAGTCTTTAAAATGATTTTAACGAATTATTACGAACCATCTAATTACCATCGCAAAGTGAAAATTAATTTAATATAGTCATTAATATGCAATTTTGGCAATTTTTAAGTTTCAAGAATGAAATTTTCCCTTCATAGATATCAACGAGTGCTCTGGAAGTCCTTGTCATTCTGATGCAACGTGTTTTGATAACGCAGGCTCCTATGCTTGCCAGTGCAACTCTGGTTTTACTGGAAGTGGAGTATACTGTGCAGGTATTCTTTACAAAGGAACCATTGACCACCAAAAGAAGATTGGATTGAGCAACTATTGTTTGGAAAATATTAAAATAAAACCAAAATTAATTATTAATTTGCCATTATTATTTCTATTTTTGGTTTTTAAACCCATAACCTAACTCTGTGTCCCAAATTTCCTACTATCGCATTGACCTACCTGTACATTTGTTAAAAGGAAAAGGTGGTAAATTGCCAAAAATCTGACGTTTTCAAAAGGAGCTTTTCATCAGAGTTCCATTACTTTTTTCTCTGATAAAAAAGCTCAGTATTCTGTTGTTAACTTGTATACGACAAAAAAATTAAGTTTGTCTTATTTGAAAGACAAAATACTTAAAACAACAAAGTAACATCTTTTGCAGTTTTTGGTGTTCTTACTTCGTTCTGGAGATATTTCAGTTAGTTTGATATGTAAATGTCACATGTTGTGACGTACATGTGCATAATGAGCTATCGGGAAACGTTATATATATTTGCTTTTATCAAAGGAATCCACTTCAAATTCTACTTGTTTGGTGTAGTGTTAGGAATACACCCACACGCTTCCTTCGAAGTAAGTATGATTAGATAATAGCAAAGATACATAACCTTCTCTGATAACTCATTATGCACATGCACGTCACAACATGTGACATGCATTTACATATCAAACAAACCGAAATATCTCAGAAACGAAACAAGAAAACAAGAAAAAAACCCAGCAAAAGATGCTACTCTGTCATTTTAAATGTTCTTTCAAATAAGACAAACCTAATTTTCGTATCACATACACTTTAGTAAACTCGGCAATTTATTACCTTTCTACTTAATTCCTTTATGATGTAAAACACTGCCTTCGCACCATTATAATTTTTCACGCATTTGTTTGATGGAAATCATTTAGCAGGGACCAAAGTGGATATATCGCGAGCTACGTTTTTTTTTACTCGGGCGAATAATGGGTTACTCAATCCAGTCTTATTAATTAATTACTTAAATCAGACAAACCTAACTTATGGCGTGACATTTTAACACTAAACATTAATTAATGTTGTAATTAAGACGAGTATCAATTTACAGCTGTTCCATAGTTCACTTTGTTCTTGAGGTATTTAGACTTATCTACAGTAATGTAACTGTATGCACAACATTTTAACACATTGGAAAATTATGTCGGGTTGTTGAAATATCTCTCTTTTTTTCTGACCTTTTAGATATCAATGAATGTGATACTTTAACACCTTGTCATGTTAATGCCACATGTACAAATTTAAATGGATCCTACATCTGTGCCTGCAAGTCAAACTATAGTGGAGACGGAGTGTTTTGTGAAGGTAACCAATTTTAGAAACAGTTTTGGTAATTCAGGCTTGGACTGGCTATTGTGCCATTTTCCCTCGGAACAATGGGCGATCCATTGCTCTACGATGCTCAGCCGTTGTTTTATGGCAAGATGGCACAATGGCCAGTCCACGTCCGTGGTAATATTGGAAACACGCACAGTTAAAGCAGTAATGCCAAAACATGGTAATGCAGTGCACATATTACTCAGAGAAATGATGGAAAGGCATAAATTAAATTTTTAAGCCAATTTTGTAACAAAAAAATGTTTTATACTAGTGCAAATCAAATTGAAATACTTTTCTTTGCAACGTAAAAATAAGATTTGTGCTAGACAAATTATTAATGCGTCATCACATTATTTACTTTATATTATTAATGTATTTATCAAGTTATTTTCTTGTTTTAAGCTATATAGTGTTTATTACAGTATAATTGAGTTAAGAAGGCTTAGCTTTGCGTCAGCCGCGGAGGGTGGCGCATTCTGTATAGTAAATAGTGGACATACTATTGCTCGTGACATACTAAGCATTTTGTGATTGGTCAATTTCGTTAAAAGAAGGCTTTTCATTGGCGTATCGCCAGAGGTTTCTATTTAACAATTAGTCACCGAAGTCGAGGTGACTATCGGTGAATATTATAAATACACCTATAGTCACCGAGACTGAGGTGACTAATTGTTTTAGTATAATTTCAGAGGTTGATAAAAAACCAATCACGTTGAAACAAAAACTTTTAAACAACTGCTTTCATTTTAACAGTGGTGATACTGTTTATTCACAGACGATGTCAGCAAGCCACAGTCTTTGTCAGTAAATAATTTCAAAAAAAGAGTAAACAACTTCCTACTTTGGAATTGAACTT